>OY769903.1:0-176622 GCA_963669185.1 Dyspetes luteomarginatus
ACCCAAACCCAAACCCAAACCCAAACCCAAACCCAAACCCAAACCCAAACCCAAACCCAAACCCAAACCCAAACCCAAACCCAAACCCAAACCCAAACCCAAACCCAAACCCAAACCCAAACCCAAACCCAAACCCAAACCCAAACCCAAACCCAAACCCAAACCCAAACCCAAACCCAAACCCAAACCCAAACCCAAACCCAAACCCAAACCCAAACCCAAACCCAAACCCAAACCCAAACCCAAACCCAAACCCAAACCCAAACCCAAACCCAAACCCAAACCCAAACCCAAACCCAAACCCAAACCCAAACCCAAACCCAAACCCAAACCCAAACCCAAACCCAAACCCAAACCCAAACCCAAACCCAAACCCAAACCCAAACCCAAACCCAAACCCAAACCCAAACCCAAACCCAAACCCAAACCCAAACCCAAACCCAAACCCAAACCCAAACCCAAACCCAAACCCAAACCCAAACCCAAACCCAAACCCAAACCCAAACCCAAACCCAAACCCAAACCCAAACCCAAACCCAAACCCAAACCCAAACCCAAACCCAAACCCAAACCCAAACCCAACCCAAACCCAACCCAAACCCAAACCCAAACCCAAACCCAAACCCAAACCCAAACCCAAACCCAACCCAAACCCAAACCCAAACCCAAACCCAAACCCAAACCCAAACCCAAACCCAAACCCAACCCAACCCACGTTTTAACCCAAGAGGGGCGCTCCCCCCCGTCCCTCTTTTAACCCACAACCCAACCCACAACCCAACCCATAACCCAACCCACGTTTCAACCCAAGAGGGGCGCTCCCCACGTCCCGCTTTTAACCCACAACCCAACCCACGTTTTAACCCGAGAGGGGCGCTCCCCCCCGTCCCCCTTTTAACCCACAACCCAACCCACAACCCAACCCACGTTTTAACCCAAGAGGGGCGCTCCCTCCCCTCCCGCGCTTAACCCATAACCCAACCCAAACCCAAGAGGGGTGCTCTCCCCCCTCCCGCGCCTAACCCATAACCCAACCCATAACCCAACCCAAGTTTTAACCCAAGTTTTAACCCAAGTTTTAACCCAAGTTTTAACCCAACTTTTAACCCACCTTTTATCCCAATTTTTGGGATCGTGGGTCAAAACGTGGGTCACTTGCTCCCGGTTTCTAATTTTCTACGTTTTTCAAGACGTTTGACACTATTCCCGAACGTCTTACTGACGTTTTAAAGTTTGTCCTTGGGTTTTGGTATCAATTCCGCGCGTATCCGAAATTTTCGCTTGGCTTTCGCTCGGGTTAAACCTCGGCTACCTTTGGCACTAATTGTTTACATTATAATCATATATTTATTTTATTACATTCAATTCCGCGCGTATCCGAAATTTTCGCTTGGTTTTCGCTCGGAGTTAAACCTCGGTTACCCCTCGCCCTAATAATTTACATTATAATCATATATTTATTTTATTACATTCAATTCCGCGCGTATCCGAAATTTTCGCTTCGTTTTCGCTCGGGTTAAACCTCGGTTACCCCTCGCCCCATAATAATTTACATTCTAATCATATATTTATTTTATTACATCAACTTATTCAATAACTGCTTCGTCATTTTCCTTTTCAAACCAATTTCTTATTATTCTATTCATTTTGTTTTTTTTTTTTAACTCGCTTATAAATTAAACTCCACCCTGCACAGACGACACCCTTCGTTACAATTTAGCATGATATTATTCATTAGCAATTTCCTTCAGAGATACATCAAACAAATTATTTATATTTATCTAAAATTCATTTCAATTCATATATAAACGTTCCAACAAAATTTCCATTCATTTACTTTAATTATATACCATACATTTTTGTCAAAAAATCTTTTTTATTATTTTATTTTTCTTTTATATATATATATATATACAATTTATCAATAACGCTAATTTCTTTATTAATAATAATCCAACAAATTGTCCCAGTAACAGCTCACCCCCCCCCCCCCCGTTAAACAATTCTTATCAATTAATTTTTATTATTTCAATTCATTTAATTTCATTTATTAATAATTAAAATATTTCAGAGCTTTAAGCTTCAATTTTTATTTCACTTGTAATTATTACTTTTCATTCAATCAATATATTAAAGCTTCAAACAAGCTTTTAACTAATATTAAACAAAATACCTCAATTATTTTTCCATCATCTTTCTTTCTATTTAAGTGGTAAAAAATTTCAATCATTTATCCCTATTTCAATCTAATCAAAGCAATTTCTTCTCTCTTTATTCATGAGATAATAAATAAAAAAGATAATAATTATATAATAAATTTAAGACAATTAACAAAATATATTTTCAATCATTTTTATTACTAATAATTTAACATTTTCATTTTTAAATCCATTTTATCAATTAATTATTTATTTTTAATAATATCAAAATTTCTTTATTTTTATTTATCAATAACAAATTTTATAATTCAATCAATAAAAGCATTCATTTGTTTTTCGGGTTTTTCGGTTTTTCGGTTTACGGGTTTTTACTTTTCCAGCGACAACGAAGACGACCATATTATTATCATATTATTAATTATACATATATATATATATATATATATATAAACCCAAAAACCCAAAAAACAAATCAATGCTTTTATTCATTGAATTATAAAATTCAATTATAAATTATTATACATATATATGTATAATAATAATATAATGATAATATCGTCGTCTTCATTGTCGCTGCAAAACCAAAAACCGATAAACCCATAAACCCAAAAATCTAAAAAAAAAATGAATCAACTCAATTAATGTTTCTAGTATATATATATATATATATATGTATGTATAATAATAATAATATCGTCGGTTTATGGGTTTATCGGTTTTTGGTTTTGCAGCGACAACGAAGACGACGATATTATTATTATATTATTATTATTATACATACATATATATATATATATACACTAGAAGCATTCATTGAGTTCATTTATTCGTTTTTTAGATTTTTGGGTTTATGGGTTTATCGATTTTTGGTTTTGCAGCGACAACGAAGACGACGATATTATTATTATATTATTATTATTATTATTATTATACATATATATATAATAATAATATAATAATAATATCGTAATTATGTGTTGAGGCACTTCTCCACTAAAATCAACGAAGATAGAAGACTATTTTCGTTGCTACAATAAATCAGCGGGCAACAGGCTTGACGTTGAGCCTACGTTACTGTTTACGGGCGACAAAAGGGCCCCAACCTTGCCGCGGTTATTCGTCATTTAAAAATCATTAATTATTCAAATGTCTAACCATTTAAAAATTAACGAAAATAATATATCATTATAACTTTGATAAAGGCTACGTCTAATGCAAATTTTTATCATAATTACCGAGAATCAAAAAAAAATATATATTGATGGATGGGCACCAAAAAAAATAGCTACAGCGCCCAATGTATAAGCATAGGAAAATCTCCCCCACCCTACTTCTAAACAACCTCAAGACAGGTGGGTGCGGCGCGCCGCGTCATCTTTGGGTTTGACCCCCCGATTACATCCTTATTTCATTGACTTTTTAAGCAATGAAATTTTTATTATTTTACTCGTATATATTAATCGTATAATTTTAATATCATCAACAACGGGCTGGTAGTATCGCGAGTATCGCTACACTACAATTCTCATTGGAGGTTATACATATATACCAACAGCCGCCGCCGCCAACAATCGAACCATTTCAGTATGTATTATATATGTATGTAGCATGATGACAATATTTTAGGTTATATTATCGCCGCAATATTCCAATAATACATAATACCACCAACAACAACAACAACAACAACAATCGCTGCTTTTTCATACACAAAATATTCCCATTTTTTATTATACCATTATTAGATGTAAACTTTTATAATATTAAACTTATTCATTGAAAATTACTTGAAATACTTGCATTGAAAAATTTAATTATCCCACATAATAATATTATATTATTCCTTGTGATGTTTATTCTTGTGCTTTCTCACTCAATATTCTTTTAAATAAAACTAACCAAGTAAGGGAACCAAGTAAGGAGAACGGTAAAGGATTAATAAATAAATTTTTCATTGTTGCGCAGGACTGCGAGAGAGAGAGAGAGAGAGAGATGTGCGATTAACGATGATGATGATGATGAGCAGCAATGTTGAGGGCTCATTGAAGGAGGCCCTTTACGAAACACTCGATGCTATTTTGTGTCACCGCACAGAGATACTCGTCAAGCTGCCAAACAGCTTATACAAGCATTACAAGTCACCCATGACTTTCGTATTCATCTGACAGAATTTCTTGTTGATCCAAATGTTTCATTGTCCATTCGTCAATTGGCTTCTGTCCTGTTGAAACAATACGTCGTTATGATAGAAATGTTATGATAGAAAAGTAACGACTGTCGCATTATCAAAGATCTTGGAGTACGGAGTGACAAACGATGATTCGAGATTAAACGAAATAACAGTCAGGGGTGAGGAAATATTTACAGGTTGGTTTTTTTATTTTTATTATTATTTTTGTTTCTTCTTTTTCTTTGGCCCTTTTTTTTTTTACTACGGCGGCACACGGCGGCACTCGGCGGCCTTGCTATAAAATCACTTTTTATAGCAAACAATACTGGTATGAGAACAAGAAGCAAAGCCCTTACGCAACCTTATCAATGGACGAGCATTCCTGTACTTGTGAAAATTTTCAAACTTATTCTCAATCAACTGTCGTGTGATATGGAGGCTGTTGATGCCAATCAGGATAGCGAGGTTCCTTCTATTATTATTATTATTATTATTATTATTATTATTATTACTATTATTATCCTTACTTATATTCAAATGATAACAATATTTACCGCAGACTTCCGGAGCCGATGAGGATGACGATGATGAAGGTGGCGGCGGCTGTGGCGGTGACAGCGGAAACGATTCGATAGTTGATCCTGGTGATGGGGCAGATTTACTTCGTAAGGTTTATTTTTAGCTGGTATATAATCCTCCTCCTGCCCTCTAATTATTCAACTATATATGTATATGTAGAAAGTAAATCTATATATATATGTAGAAATTAAAACGATATATTTCTCGGTTATATCAGGTATCGCCGATGAGGATGATGAAAAAGAGCAAGATCCGGATCTACTTCAAGACTCAATTTATCATTTAAACTTGAGTCAGTACCTTGGAGATTTTCTAAAAAATTTCTCGTCGCATCACTGCTTTCCCGCGTTTGTTGAACATCTAACTGCCCAGGAGGGCAAAGTACTCGCCAATTTTAATATAAATGTAACATACGCGTGACAATGAAGCTTAAAGCAGGAAAAATGAAAACAAAAAACTATAGCTCAAGATTTGTAATTTTTCTATAATTAATAAAGCCTACATACATCTATTATTTATGATTTATCTTTCGTCACATCAAATTCATGACGGGATATATGCATATTGCGATAACTAAAATTGTTCGAATCTCATCGTGTTCGGGAGGATCGCGATCTAACGCGCGTACGTGAAAAATAATCTTATACATATTATCAACGAAGAATCAAGTCCGAGAGACATATTCTACCCCTGAAAATATAGAAGAAAAAACAAAAAAAATCGAAAGTTAAGCCAACAAGAAGCAAGAAGATTAAAAAAATGGTCCCGCAAATAAACCCATAAACCCAAAAATCCAAAAAACAAATGAACGAACTCAATTAATGCTTCTAATATATATGTAATATATATGCACGCACGCACGCACACACAAAGTGTAAACAGCTCTGGGGCATTCGAGTTTCCCGTAATATCAAACAACAATTTTTCTATACCTAACGAAATCATCATTTTAATGATATTGAAAAGATTTAAGTAAGAAATTTTTCTTTAATTTGGCACATTTTAATTAAACTTAATTAAACTTAAATTTTATTTTCACATAAATTAATGAATATTCATGATTATGTATAAATTGTTTGATTAATAGAATAAATTACGGTAGCGGATATAAGAGGGTTATTTTAACATAATAAAATATATAATAAATATATAAATTTATTAATAATAATGATATGTCAAATTTAAGGTTCAATTTGTTATTTAATTTGTAATTATTATTTTCATTCAATGAATATATTAAAGGTTCGAACAATTCTAACTAATATTAAAAATACGTCATTATTTTTCAATTATCTTTAATCTATTAAAGTATTAATTGGTAAAAAATTTGAAAAATTTATCGCTATTTCATTATAATCAAAGGAATTTATTCTGTCTTCATTGATGAGATAATAAATAAAAAAGATAATAATAATATAATAAATAAAACGATAATGAAAAAAAAATTATTTTTAATCATTTTTATAACTAATAATTTAAGATTTAATTTTTAAATCGATTTTATCAATTAATTATTCATTTATAATAATATGAAATTGTAAATTTTTATTTATCAATAAAAATGTCATAATTTAATAAATAAAAAAGCATTAATTGAGTTCATTCATTAGTTTTTTGGATTTTTGGGTTTATGGGTTGATGGGTTTATGGGTTTTTCGTTTTGCAGCGACAACGAAGACGACGATATTATTATTATATTATTATTATACATAAATGTACAAAATTATAATTATAATCATATATTTATTCAATAATATATATTATTTATATATAATTTAATTATAAATATTCATGTTATACTCTTCATAATCTTGATCATTCAATATATATTTCGTTATCTTAAATAGATATATAATTTTAATTTGGAAATAATTAATATAAAAGAAAAAATATTTTAAATCAATAAAAAATTTAAATGTTAACTCAATATTAATTTTTTTTTTTTTTTTTTTTTTTTTATGTAATTTAACGTTTTATTAATGTTAAAAAAATGAAAAATCATCAAGTATATATATATATATATGAATTTTTGTAAAGCAATAATTAATATATAGAAACTTGATTAGTTTGACAAATAATGAAAATTTGTGCCAACAATCGGAGTCGCGCGCGGCTAAACAATTGTTATAAATTAATTTCAATGCAATTTTAATAAATCAATTTTATTAATAATGAAAATATGTGAAATTTAAAAGGTGAAATTTTTATTTCATTTGTAATTATTATATAAATTTTCATTAAATTTTAAGGTTAAAAAAATCTTAACTAGGATCATCAGAGATAGATAGCCTAGTATTTTGAAAATTATCTTTAATAAATTAAGGTCCATTATTATTGATAAATGATAAAATTTTACACAAATTTTGCGATATTTTATTCTATCGAGAGGTATTTGAGTAATTCTGTTATTGATGAGATAAAATACACGATAAGATAAAACTTTAATTACAAGTTAATCATTATAGTTGGATTTATAAAAGTTAGCTTATAACTACTTTTTATCTTTTTGTCAAATCTAAGAAACCAATGGGTTGCCCCAGCTATAAGTCCCAATTATATTAATTATTGCTAAATTGTTGAATAAGATAAAATGTATTGATATTTTTTACACATTTTCCAAGCTGGACGTGGATGAGTTTTTTGTTTTTTGAATGGGTTGGGGGGTTTTGCCTTTTGCCTTTTATTTTTGCCGATTTTCAAAGTGCCTTTAGCAATAGAAATGATTGTCACATATCTGGATGAAACCCAAACGCCATTCTTCCAAGTCTACTCGCGAGACTTAATCAAAACCCCCCTCGCATCAAATGTCAATCGGTGAAACGCGGTAGCCAAGATATCGCAGTTTGAAAATTCATATTTTTTTTTGTTTTTTTTTTTTTTTTTTTTCTTCTTCTTACCAAAAAAAGTTTTTTCGCTGTAACTCTGCTCAAGTTATTAAATTTTTTTTATTTGAATCGCAAGAGCTGGAATTTTTTAAAACTATTTTTTACACATTTTTCAATCTGGACGAGCGAAAGTTAAATTCGAGGAAATTTAAATATATTTTATAATGATTTAAAAATCAAGCCCTAAAAGCCCCAAAGCCCCAAAAGCCACAAAATGAAAGAAAAAACTATTTTCAGATGGTTATAAACAATTGATTTGGGCCATAGAATAATGTTGGCGACTAAACGACGACTAAAAAAATACTCGAATTATTCGATTCGAAAGGTTAAGATGGTTCGCACAATACCTTAAATATTATAAACTTGGTGTATATATATATATATATGTATATATATATATATATTACCATAGGTACACCCCCTCTAGCTTTAATTCTGACACTTGAATCACCGCGTATTTTTAATACACGAGTCGTAAACTTTTTCTCAGCCAATCTCTGCGCTGACATGGAGAGAATATATACATAGATATAGCGGTATATAGATCAGCGTCAGCGTCGGCGTCGGCGTCGGCGGCGGCGGCGGCGGCGGCGGCGGCGGCGGCGGCGGCGTGGAGAAGGTCGGCGGGTGATCACCACCATCGGGGTTGTGCTCATGCTTTTGAGGATATTGCTCCGAGACAGCAAGTCGCGGTAAAGTGTCGCTCGCGGTGGAACGGAACTCAAGTTTGATACCGAACGTAGACCCGCGACCACCGCGACCACCGCGACAACCGCGACCGCCCATCATGTACCTGTAATATTGTTTTTTATTTTTCTTGCCAATATACTTTCCACATATCTCTCGTCTAAACTTGACAAAACGGACACGGACGGTATAATAACAACAGTCTTCTCGCGTGGCTCTATGCGACTATGATCTTGTGCGTTCGTCCGTCCGTCCGTCTGTCCGTCCGTCCGTCCGTCCGTCCGTGCGTGCGTGCGTGCGTCGTGCGTGCGTGCGTGCGTGCGTGCGTGCGTGCGTGCGTGCGTGCATGCGTGCGTGCGCGCGCGTGCGTGCGTGCGTGTAAAAATTTATGTGGCTGGTGAAAAATGATGATGGCATTAAACGAAACGGATTAAAATGAAATATTAATTAATATTTTAGGGCTATTATTGTTAAATATTATGTGGTATTATATGAATTATATAAATGAATGCGGTGGGAAAGATGATTTGAGTAATCGAGTCGACTTTTCAATCTTGATACATAACAAGCAAGCAGACAAAAAAACAAGCAGATAAAAAATGACAGCTATTATCGATGGAGTGAGGAAACAGCTCATTGCTAAGTGTGTGTGCGTGTGTGTGTTTGTGTGTGGGCGCACATGATCCAATAATAAAGAAAAAGACAGCAACAGCATGATAGAAAGAAATAATGGAAGGAAATTGGCGCATAATCGCAATTATTTGATCGAATGGGGGGCTTGATGATACTAACAAATGATGGTAAAATTATAGCATGAGACTGTATATGGTATAATATAATATTGTCGATTGGTATATCCAACCGCATCAGGCCTCATGGTGTGACGACGCGTGGTTGCGCTGGATAATAAGGAGACAAGAAAATATACAATTTTGCCGGGGCTAACAAAGTTGATATAGAAAAAAGGCCCATGGACGAAGCTGCTGCTGCTCAGTTTCCCCAGCATCGGCATCGGTGGTTTATTATTATTCTCATGGTCTTAACACTCGTGTCCAAAGGTTTTATCAACGTTGATGCCATTATCGCTGTTGATCAATATTCTCCTCGTCGTCGCTCAGCGTTATCATTCGCTACTACAACTTTTGCTGCTGCTGCTGCTGCTGCTGCTGCCGCTGCCGCTGCTCCTGCTGCTGGTACTCAGCCTACATCATCTGTATTTATTTCGTCTGCGTATACTACCAAAGAGCAGAGCATCAGTACGACCCATCACGATGACCAGAAACAACAACAACAACAACAACAACAACAACAACAACATTCTCGTACTATGAGCGATTTTACTGGCGATAATGGCGGTGGGCGGCCGGTGACGGTGACGGCGACGGCGACGGCGACGGCGTCGCGGGCGGGGGGCGACGGTGACTGTGACGAAGGTCAAAGTGCGGATGCAGAAGCTGATGGGGCTGATGGGGCCGAAGTTGTTGTCTTTTTGGGTGATAACTGCAACGATCAATCGGACATGAGAGAAATTGAACAATTTCTCGCAACATACAATGCCAAATTCTCGATCGGCATACTACAAAAATCACGTGAGCGAGCAAGCAAGCAAGCAGCCATCCACCAATAACTTATATGTTAATATAGATATATCTGTAACATGTATGCCTACAAATTTATCATTAGCTCAACCTGCTTATAACTCATTTGATAAAAGATGGTGCGGTGTGGTGGGGTGTATTGTAGGTTAGGTACGTGTACATAATATACCTATATTGTACATAAGATACCTATATTGTACGGAAAGCAGCAGCATTATTGATAAGCGCGATATTAGCGCGGGGCGGGGGGCACTCTGTGGTGGTAGGCTGACAAAGTCACAAAGAGAGAGTATACCTTCTACAATATTATATATAGGTACTGCGTGGCGAGGCGAGGCGAGGCGAGGCGAGGCGAGCGAGCGGAGTTCCATTTAGGCTCGATCGATCGCATCGAGGGGTGTTGAGATGAGTCGCGCCGTCGTACGCGTCCTTGTTTCGCTTTCGCTATATATACATATACATATATATATACACATAGATGTGTGTATATACGCCCGTGCGTCAAAATAACGCCAATCATTACACGATGGACCCTTTCCTTATTTTTATTAGAGAAAAAAAAAAAAAAAAAAAAATAATAATAATAATAATAATAATACAATTTTAGATAATTACATGGGTTGGCGGCCATGTATACAGGCAATAATAATCAATCATCGTGTATAATAGGATAGATGCGAGCGTAGGTATATACGTAATACGAGATGAAATGATGCGATATGTCTTGTTTTCCTAGTTACGTGCAAGAGTAAATCATGGGGTCTCGGGATTCTCGTTGAGGCCCTTGGGAAATCAACTACCAAGGCTCTTATAGCTGCACTCGATCCAAATACCTGCGAGGTCGCAACGAGACTGGCTCATCTCTGGGACAAGCCTATTTTAACTTGGACCTGCCCATTGGTAAGTCGTGTATTGTTACTCTACATATATATATATATATATATATGTATATATATATATATATATATATATATATATATATATATATATATATAGACGCACCAACTGGCAACCCAAACGCCAATATACGTATTTATATTATATTTCATAATACATGTGCGTATTAACGAATAAATGTAGGAGGCAGGCAGGCAAGGATAGCTGATGGCAACAGCAGACGATGGCGCACACACCGTTTTCATTATAAACGAATATTAGCCAGCGCGCGCATTTATATGCTAATCGATAAACGAGATAAACTATATCGGCCAATTAAAATAAATAGAGAAGAAGAAAAGAAAGAGGAAAAGGTGTGAAAGAAAGAAAATGAAAATTTCTTCCATCATATGTTGATATTCTCGAGACAAAAAAAAAATATAGTCAATGGCAGAGCGTGGTGAGGTGGTGAGCTGTATTAAGGTCAGGTGGGAGAATAATTGTGCGTGGAATAATTGATGGAAGCAATCGTTAGAGGCCTTAAAAAGAGCTTCTTTATCTCGATAATTTATATCCTTATTATTGATAAAAGTTTACCAAAAAGGGCTTATCCCCTTTCCCGTTCGTTGCGCCCTTTCGCCACATGACACACAAAATACATTTATATAATTAAATATTATCCCAATTAAATAATAATTATTTTAAAAAATACAAAAAAACGAAAAAACGAAAAAACGAAAAAACGAAAAAACGAAAAAACGAAAAAACGAAAAAACGAAAAAACGAAAAAACGAAAAAACGAAAAAACGAAAAAACGAAAAACCCCCACCAAACATGCTGCATCTTAATAACTTGAATCCCTCCACCTCCACTATATACTATTATTCCATATTAATATATTAATAATATTCGTATATAGTATAAACAAGCCAAAATAATTATTTACTCTCGTTTCTGTCGCAGAGAATAATCCAAGATAGCGAACCATCATCGACTGCAATCAGACTTTGTCCCTCGGTACCGGCAGTCGCCCAGGCACTCGCCCAAATATTTATCCATTATCACTGGAGGACAGTCGCTATTGTCTCTACCGGTAATCAATAAATACATGTACAGGCCTATTATTTGTCCTAATATATAACTATACAAGTATATAAGTATATATATATATATATATATATATATATATATATATCTCATACTGCTTGGAGATTCTATTCATTATAATCATTATTATTATTATTATCATTATCACATCTAATATTATTGTAGATAATAATAATATTATTATAGATGAGGAGCCATGGTCAAGCCTAGATCGTTCGGTAGTTGGAGCACTCGGTAGTATTGGAATAGTTCCGAAACATCACGCTGTACTTCCAAATCGCGGAACGATCAAACAAATTTACGGAACTTTGAGGCCCTTGGAAACAATTACTTGTCGAGGTATAACAAATAAAAATGCTATATACATATATATGTATATATATATATATGTATGTATGTATGTATATGACGTTCGGAAAAAGGATTAATGGAATAATTTTCTTTATATACGATGCGCGCAATAGTAATCGTGCTCTGTCTACCACTGGAGGATGAGGAATTTGTAACACGCGCGATTGCTCGCGTAAACGCTCTTCCAGAATCACGCTCGAAAAAGTCCATCCTTATACTTATTAATCCACATGCTCCCGACCTATTTTTACCTCTCTCCTCCTCGCAACGATCACAACAATCGGCGGCCACGACCGCCGCAGCCAACGCCGCTTATTCAACCATCAGTACCAACGACGACATGAAATCTTCTATAATCTCCGTAAACAAATCAGAGGAGTACCTGCATCATCAGAATGATGGAAACTCAAACCAGAACAACAATATGAGGAGAACGGTTGTGCTGGGTCCAAGTCCAGATGATGTCACAGGCGCTGGTCCCGCCGCCGCCGCCGCCGCCGCCGCCGCCGCCGTCGACGAAAAGCTCATTAGACGTTTTCCAACTTTAAACAATCCGGAATCACATCTACCAAGAAATCTTCTCGCTCTTGTACCATTCGATCAACGGTTGTTATTATCATTTTTCTTCTTGTTTTTTCTTTGCTTTTCTTATTGTTTTTCTTGTTACTGTTGTTGTTGTTGTTGTTGTTGTTGTTGTTGTTGTTGTTGTTGTTGTTGGATCACAATACCTGAATAATAGTATAATTCGTCTCTAAATATATATATTGTGCGTTTTCACATATCAGGTATGAACTCGAAAGGATTTATAATGGTACGCAAGTATATACAGAGCCGAATATACTTGACCATCTAAACGAATCTCTCAACATCTTAACGGGCGCAGCAGCGGCAGCGGCAGCGGCGGCGGCGGCGGCGGCGGCGGCGGCGGCGCCACCGACCCCACCGACCCTACCGACGGGACCGACAATACCTACAATACCGGCACCACCGGCACCACCGACGCCAACAACGGACAATTATTCTCTCAATAGTCACAACAACAACAAGATATATACGTACGGGCTACTCGCTTGGCGCATTACTACCTGGAAACCGATACTCCAAGTCATTGAGCACAAACCAGAACAACGGTTCGTTCAAGTTTTTCCCGAAAACAATTTAGATGAGAAGAACTCGGAAATACTCTGCACCGAGGATGATGACGAGGACGCCGAGTGTACGGGTAAAGAATTCAAATCAATGCCAAATTATTATGAGATATTTAAGTAGAAGACTGTTTTGTTAAACTGTGTAGAGAATAAATAGATATTGCGGCATGTATAATCCCACCCCGCCACAATATTACTTGATTTGTTTCTCGGATAACTCGGATAACTCGGATAACTCGGATAACTCGGATAACTCGGATAATATGATGATGCCACTACCAGTAGCCGGCTTCACCATTCTGCCACTGTTACGAACAGTTCATATTGTCACAATCGTTCTGGGTTCTCTGGTATTTTCTCTCATTGGCCTTGTCGGCGTCATCTTAATCCGGTAATTATTACAACTCAATTCAACCTTTCTTTTTCCTTATCCTTTTCTTCTTGTTTATTTTTCGATCAGCCTGCTTTACGATGGCCCGAGGATAGATATGTGATTTGTCGCGGCGTTGTGGGGGGGGGGGGGTGGGCGACGAAGACCAAGCAGTAGACTTATTCGCGTTGTGTGCTTTTCCATGTTTTAGGAGACACCTGTTGAAAAAACGAATGTCAAAAGGCCCGTACAAAATAATACTGACAGCGTCAGATTTTGTATTTCCTCAGATGCCGGATTCACGGAGGGTAAGTAGCTGTAATTTAATTAATCAAATCTCCCTTCAACAATACACTATATGCGTTATATTGAATAACGGAGATATTATTATTAAGGAAGTAAAATAAATAACGTCATGGATAAGTTAATAAATAAAGAAAAATATAATTACGTGTTGTCGCGACATGGCGGACGCAGGTAGACGAAGGCATTGAAGCAATGCTATGCTGCTGGCTACAGCAGCTCCAAGAATTTGGTGGGCCAGAAGTTGAGAAACCGGATGTGCTTCTCCAAGCGGCAAATGTTGGCGGCTCTGTCAAAGCGGCCGGTACTGTTGCTGGTGGTGGTGGTGGTGGTGGCGTTCCTGGTCAAGCTGTCGCTATTCATGGTGTTGAGGCGGCTGCTGTTGCTGCTGCTGCTGCTGCTGCTGGCACTGGCACTCTTGTCAGACACACCATACTCAAAGATCCTCGAGCCAGATATAACGTCAGTATCAAACACACAGTAGTTAATATGTTAATATCCCCCCGCATTATACATATATTTATACATATATTTATACATATATTTATACATATATTTATACATATATTTATACATATATTTATACATATATTTATACATATATTTATACATATATTTATACATATATTTATACATATATTTATACATATATTTATACATATATTTATACATATATTTATACATATATTTATACATATATTTATACATATATTTATACATATATTTATACATATATTTATACATATATTTATACATATATTTATACATATATTTATACATATATTTATACATATATTTCACCGAGAGATTATTCCCTCCCAGCTGCACACTTGCCAAACCCAAACCCAAACAACATTACGTACGTTACGCGCGTGTTAAAAAACGCAAATGTCGATTAAATCAATTATTTGCAGGGTGATCTAGTTCAGCTCAAGGAACTCCCGTCTCAGGGTACCTTTGAGCTTAAAAGTAAAGCCATGGATATATTAGTGATGGTATGTTATGCTAATTAGTCATATCCAACTATTTCCTGGCTACAAATACCATAAACGCATATATTGCCTGTCATATAACATATTATTATTATTATTATCATTATTATTATTATTATTATTATTTTGGTCCTGTAACAATGGTCGTTTGGCTCGCCTCGCATTCTCCCCGTCATCATCAGATACATGGACTTCGACACGAGAATCTAAATCCTTTAATTGGCTGCCTCAATGAGCCAACGAGGCCTTGTTTGGTTTTCGAGTACTGCTCCAGGGGTTCTCTCGAGGATGTACTCGTCCAGGATGAGATAAAACTCGACTGGTCCTTCAGGCTCTCCCTGCTAACGGATCTCGTGAGGGTAAGGATGAGCGCACTTGAAATTACTTGTTACCTCCTACTTGTATATGCGCCGCGCCGCGTGGCGGGAAAATCAATGCGCAAACAAATATATATATATATATATGTATATTTTTTTGTTTCTTTTTGTTTCTTTTTGTTTCTTTTGTTTCTTTTTGTTTCTTTTTGTTTCTTTTTGTTTCTTTTTGTTTCTTTTTGTTTCTTTTTGTTTCTTTTTGTTTCTTTTTGTTTGGGTTTCAACAACTATATACAGGGTATCAAGTACCTCCATAGCAGTCCCATTCGTGTTCACGGATACCTGACCTCGAGGAATTGTGTTATTGATGCACGCTGGGTTCTCAAGCTCACCGATTACGGGCTACCGGCATTCTATGAGGCTCAGAATATAATGCCAGCATCAAAAACTGCTCGAGGTTCTTCTTCTTAATTATTATTATTATTAGTATTATTATTATTATTATTATTATTATTATTATTATTATTATTATTATTACTGCACGAAATATAAAAATATCGATATATAAAAATAAAATATATAGGCATCAGGTGACTTTTGTAATACACACTCGCAGATCTCTTGTGGACCGCTCCAGAGCTCCTGAGACATCCTAATATGAATAAAAGAGGTACTCAGCCCGGTGATGTTTACAGTTTTGGCATTATAATGCAAGAAGTGGTGGTTCGGGGCGAGCCTTTTTGCATGCTTGCTCTTTCGCCTGAAGGTGCGTACCATGCCTATAGTTTATAATGTATACACATATACCCAAACCCCCTGCAAACCCAGCTCCTCGCCACCACCACCACCACCACCACCACCACCACCACCACCACCACCACCACCACCACCACCACCACCACCACCAAAAAGATAAAATCGCGATTGTACTGTAATTGGGGGCCGTGCGGGCATTTTTGTTTCTTATATAAAGATATAATTGAAAAAGTGAAAAAGCCACCACCGCTCATCAGGCCATCGGTGAGCAAGGGAGCAGCACCACCGGAAGCTATTAATATAATGCGCCAATGTTGGGCAGAAGCGGCTGACATGAGGCCTGATTTCAATGCTGTTCATGATCTTTTCAAAAAGTTGAATCACGGCAGGTTGGCTATTCACCGTTATTATAAAATACTATCACAGTCTTTCCTTGTTATATTATTCTCATATTTGTTGCGCGTCTTATGATAAACGCATTATAAATCGCATAATATGCGCAATTGCGCTCTCTCTCTCTCTCTCTCTCTCTCTCTCTCTCGCTCTCTGGACAATTTCAAAATTTCAATATATGGAAAATTACATTATCTATACATATACGCCGTGCACTCGTTATACATATATCGCATTTGGGTTTATGTTTCCTTTTTAAACTTTAGAAAAGTCAACTTTGTCGATACAATGTTTCAAATGCTCGAAAAGTATTCAAATAATCTCGAAGAATTGATACGCGAGCGTACCGAGCAACTTGACATGGAAAAGAAAAAGACTGAACAATTATTGAATCGTATGCTACCAAGGCAAGTCTACTATTTCTATTAACTATTTCTCTTATTTGTTATCTTTCACGTTTCACGTTTCACGTTTCACGTTTCACGTTTCACGTTTCACGTTTCACGTTTTATGTTTTATGGGACAATAATATGCGTGCAGCTCGGTAGCGGATAAGCTCAAAGTCGGAATGCCAGTCGATCCTGAAGAATTTGCCGAAGTAACCATTTATTTTTCCGACATTGTTGGCTTTACGAATATATCCGCCCACTCAACTCCCTTCCAAGTTGTCGATCTTCTCAATGATCTTTACACCTCTTTCGATGCAACCATCAACGCCTACACCGTTTACAAGGTTTAAAAAATACTTGTCAAAGAGTTCCTTTATTAGCCTAATAATAGGGCTAATATAGGTCAAGTATAAGTAATAAGTAATAAGTAATAAGTAATAAGTAATAAGTAATAAGTAATAAGTAATAAGTAACAAGCCCTAATTAATTCAACTCATGACAGGTGGAGACGATCGGAGACGCTTACATGGTCGTAGGAGGTTGCCCCGTTAGAATACCCGATCACGCATCGCAAATTGCAACAATGGCACTTGATCTTTTGCATCATAGTGGAAAATTTAAGCTCAAGCATTTACCAAAGACTCAATTAAAGCTGAGGATAGGCCTGCACACGGGTAATTAACAACGGGGGTGCTTTTATTTAATTTACTTGACGGGTCATTTTCTTTTTTTTTTTTCTTTTTTTTTTCTTTTTTTCATTGTTTATCGTTTATTGGTTATACTCGTAACGATAAATATTATCCAGGACCGTGCTGCGCCGGCGTTGTTGGCCTCACCATGCCGAGGTATTGTCTATTTGGCGATACGGTAAATACAGCATCGAGAATGGAATCGACCGGTGCCCCCTGGCGAATTCATCTGAGCCAAGCGACTTGGGATCGTTTAAACGAGGCCGGTGGATATCACATTGAGTATCGTGGTAAAACGGAAATTAAGGGTAAAGGAAAAATGCCCACCTACTGGCTACTCGGAAAACAAGGCTTTGACAAAGAGCTTCCGACTCCGCCAGTGGCCACCGCCGCGGCCGCCACCCCCCCGCCACTCTCTCTTGGGTAAGTTTATTAGTTTATTATTTTATTATTATGTCCAGTTCAAACTACCTTATCGGGGGCCTTATCGGGGGCCTTATCGGGGGCCTTATCGGGGGCCTTATCGGGGGCCTTATCGCGGGCCTTATCGCGCCCTACAATAAATAATCCATACAGGGTATTAATGAATAATAATGATTATGATGATAATAATAATAATAATCATTGAAAGATTGATGGACGAGAGCCTGATGATAAATACGAGCAGTTTGCTGAGCCCGGATGAAAATTGGCCTGACAGTAGTAACGATCAACAGCAGCAGCAGCACCAGCAGCAGCAGCAGCAGCAGCAGCAGCAGCAGCAGCAGCAGCAGCAGCAGCAGCAGCAGCAGGGAGTGTACACAAATTCGGGCGAGTGTAGCTATTCATTTGGGAGAACGAATTCAATAGGGATTGCTGATGGCGAGTTGCACGTAACAACAGCTACAGCAGTTGCAGCCGCCGCCACCACCGCCACGTTAAGCAGCCGAGCCAATAAGTCAAGTACCATGAGCGTAATAGCTCCGGCTTCCGTCGTTACACCTGAAATAAAAGAGACAAATGTTAGCGCATCTGTTGATGATGAAAAAAAATTAACGACTATGATGCAGAGAGCAAACAGCTGGTACTCAACGTCGATAAAATCATCGAGTGATTTTAGAAGTAGCGATGACTCGAATTATGCCGCAGTACTGCTGACAAAGAGCACCACTTGCGGCGGCGGCACCGGCGGCGGCACCGACGGCGGCAGCGATGATAGAAATGATGAGCAGCAGACGTGTGCTGTGACCGCTTCTCCTGTTTTCTCGTATAACTGTATTTCCAGTGGACCACCAGTTTCGGCGAGCCAAACAGCAGCTGTTGCCACACTACCGGCTCTTCTTGGCTCATCAACGAGTTCGCTCGCTTCAATTCAAGCGACGGGCGTCGGGGGCGGCGGAGGCGGCTCTGTTGCATTTCGCGGGAGACACGTTACAGCTGCCACCCCATCAGCTCCCGCGATTCCGAGCGGTACCATTAGAAAGAGAATTGGTGTCGTTGGTGGAGGCGGATCAGTTAACATTGTTATCAACCATCAAGCTGACGCTGATCTCAGCTCCCCTTACAATCATTACAGATGTCTCTCCCCGAATGAGTACAATCCTCATCAGCATAATCATCATCACTCGGGTAAGCGGAGGGCACGCGGGGGGCACGCTTAGCAGCGTGGAATAATATAGATACATACGTGGATGTGGTATGTTGATACGCATTAATCTCAACTTATTGACAGGAAAAAGTTCGAGTGGGCGATTATTAAAGAGGCAATTTAGCCTAGATCGGGCTGATGAGCCTGTGTCGATTATTTCCGGCGGCGAGCATCAACAACTGGGTGGTGATGGCGTAGGTGCCGTAGGTGCCGTAGGTGCCGTAGGTGCCGTAGGTGCCGGAGGTGCCGGAGGTGCCGGAGGTGCCGGAGGTGCCGGAGGTGCCGGAGGTGCCGGAGGACCAGGAGGATCATCTGCTAGGCTGTACAAACAAAACAGTGCCGGTGCAGCAGCAGGAATAGCAGCAACAAATGATTTAGAAAGAATTGAAGAAATCCCAATGACATCAAGCAGCGCATCGTCGGCAAGAATGTTGTACCATCAGCAACGCTATCGACATGCACAAACTGCTGCTTCTCCTTCTGCCGCCGCCGCCGCCGCCGCCGCCTCCATGTCTCTCTCAGTCGAATCACTGACATTCCGTTGATGAGAGTTACTCTTTATACATACATATATGTATATTATATAAAGATCAAGTTTTTTACCTCTAAAAACATCTCACCAAAAGGGACAATTGATGGTGAATAAATTGTAAGAGGTACCTGGCCCGAATTTTTCGGTACAGTTATACAAATGACGGAATGCGCCGCCACCTCTTACGTTCCTCCACTCTTTTAGGAGGAAATGTTTTTCAAGTGCAAAGGTATCTCAACTTTTTTATGGTGGGGATCAACGCAAAGAAAAGAAAAGAAGAGAAAAGAAAAGATAAAAATGAAATTGAAAGAGCCAAACTATTATATATGTAGATAGAAATGTACACCAGTTCCTAATTTCATAACAAAAATTCTCTACGTCCAAACGAACGTACCGTAATTCACCTTTTTCATAATAAAAGGAGAAGTAAAACGAGAAGAAAGAAAAAAAAAAAGAAACGAACAAAGAAAAATGTTATCAATCAAAGGTTAAAAAAATTAGAGAAGTAACTTTTACAATACCAAACTACCTCCCTATAAGTATTATTCGCTTCATCTACATATGTAATAGGTATACTATGTATGTATATAGATATGAGAGAGAGAGAGAGAGAGAGAGAGAGAGCCAGCGTTGCATAGCCAATTAAGTTGAAAAAAAAAAAAAAGATACACACACACACACACACACAGACTGCTGGCCAGTTATACAAGTGTCAATAACGCGATTCGGAAATTCGGGGATTCTGATGCTGCGCACACATTCCATTATCCATCTATTATTTATAGTATATTATATATGTATCACATATATCATCCATGTACATATAAGACTCGGATATTATCGACAATATAGGGGGATGGATAAGATTATTATCGTGATATAATTTATACTCGAGTGGATGCGTATGAAATTGATGATGTAAATGCATCAAATGTACATGTATGTACTGTATGAGCAGCCGGTATTCCAGATCAAACGATTTAAAAGAAAAGGATAAAATTTTTATTATCAGACAACGTGATTGTTCGATAAATCATAATCGTACAATTTTTCAATTAACGCGAAAGATGCTCATTGGAATGATGTGAAAAAAAATCCCTCAAATCGAAAGGGTTAAACACGTTTTTTTGACAGGTTTGACTCGATATATAGATGAACCTTTCTAGCGGCGGCCTAATGAATGTGACTCTTTCGTCTCTTATCGTAATACACACAACCTATAGACCTCTATAGATATGTTGATCCTCATCACTGATTATTCTCAGTTTGCGAATAATATGTATGCGCGCGCGCGCGCGTCGGCAGCGGCGGTGGCGGCGGTGGCGGTACATATATTTAATTATATTGTACATAATACGCGTATATTAGATTATAAGTATGCGCGTCGCCACGGACGTCGCCACGGACGTCGCCACCTGCCCCTTGCCCCGTAAAACCCAAACAAATAATAAGACACAAAGTAAAAAAGATACATAGGATATATGTTGATAGTTTTATAGTACATACTAACATATAGATGATATACTATATACTATTACTATTGTCCTATGCGCAAAATTACCATTACGATTGCGCATGGCACAACTGATGGCTATTTTATAAGGGCGGCACTGCGGTACGACGCCGTGCGTTCCCGTTCATTTGAAATATTAGATAATTGTTATCCCCGCCGCCCCGTTGAGGCCGTTGAAAAGGATTTACACAAAATATAAGCAATTATTAGATATATGTATGTGTGCGGCGCGTCGGCGCGTCGGCGCGTCGGCGCGTCGGCGCGTCGACGCGTTACACAGATATAAGAGGTTAAAAGCATCCAAGCAATTATAATGATAAAAATAATGCTCGTGCTGATGGCTCTCGGCTCTCGGCACTCGCGTCATGTTATCATCCTTCTAATAGTATATATTTCAAAAAAAATATATTCCCATATAATGTTAGTATATTATGACAATCGTTAAATTCATTAGCGGGGTTAATAACGTTAATAATATTATATATGTGTATGTGTGTGTGAGTGTGTGTGTGTGTGGGCGTGCGTGCGCCTGGGTGTGGATTAATTGGACGCACATATGAAATGTCCATCGGTTAACGCGCACGGCGACGGCGGCGGCGGCGTCTATTTATTAAAATCAGAGAGATATGCGAAAGAATTATATTTCTTAAGACATTTACATGTTGAATAATAATAGTCCATCGTGCGTTAGAGGGCTCTATAGTCTATATAGTCTATATATATAATAATTATTATTATACATACATACATATATACTTGGTGTGCATACGTGTAATTGTGTAATCGTTGTGTAATTGTATACGGGGCGAGGGGGCTCGTATTCTCGTATTCTCGTACTCTCGTACTCTCGTATTCTCGTGTTATATAACAAGTGGAAATTATTGAGAGATGACCGAATTAGGTCTGTATGCTAACTTTTACGAAAAATCACTCGTATATTGTGATATAGAATGTAATTAACCTATATGTGTACCTGCTCTTATATACATAAATGATAAGAAATCATTTGGAAATAATGAAGGGAAAATTATGGCACATCTTTATCCAACATTTTCCTCTGTTAATTATTATTATTATTATTATTATTATCATCATCGATATACGTATTATTGAGACTGTTCAGAGGATAAGACGATGCGGCGGCGCGAGGATAATATTATAATTGTGTGCGATCAAAGATGTGTCTTTCAATGAAATTTAATAAACTTACAAAATTAAAGGGGGAGGGAATAGGCAGCGATACAATAATTATTATACCAATTGTAATATTACTCTTGTTATTATAAGGAGAGATTTAATAATCAATGTGTATATAGACATAAGGTCGCGGGAATGTATACAAAAGGCGACTAGCGCTAGGCGCGACTAGTCTCGCTGTCTTTATCGCGAATAACCGCTCCAATAACTTAACCAATATTTCATATTATTCAATCGAAATTATTATATACAGGAATATATTGTGCATTAGCCGGAAATTGGGTATGTATTTATCTATATCTCCTAGACGATCTCTATTATAATTACGTATGATACATAGTATATGAGACGTCAACACCGACACACACACACACACACACACCATTGGCAATAAAAATCAAATAAAAAAAATTTATTGAAAATTAGCCAACATAAGATGATATCTACGTTTGTATTTACCCTCGTCGTTGGTCGTTGGTCGTTGGTCGTTGGTCGTTGGTCGTTGGTCGTTGGTCGTTGGTCGTTGGTCGTTGGTCGTTGGTCGTTGGTCGTTGGTCGTTGGTCGTTGGTCGTTGGTCGTTGGTCGTTGGTCGTTGGTCGTTGGTCGTTGGTCGTTGGTCGTTGGCCGTTGGCCGTTCGTCGTTCGTCGTTCGTCTTATTGAAATAACGCGGGCGATAAATTGTGTGTTTTGCCGGTTAGTACTGATAGCCATAAGATGAGGGTGATGATTCACCACCGGATCTTAACGATGGTGACCATAATGGCTCGTTCTCTGAATGCTCGGGTAGGCCGTCGGGTCCGGCGTGCTTCAATACAGGTCTCTCAACGATTCTTTCGATGTAGACTGGTTTTTTTTCTACATATTCGATATATTGTACCGATGGCGGCGACGGCGGTGCTGCTACATACACATGATGAACTTCCGGTATTCCGCCTCTGTGCAGATATCCTACTTTGTATCTGTTTAATACCGATAATAAAAAATATTCTACATGTCAGAGAAATAAGAAAAAAGGAAAATACCGACGGCATTACCATTTACATATATTGTCTATATTATCCGTATTTACCAGGGCTAATTTGTCTTATTTTCTTTCATATATAATAATAACAAGGCCGCATAGCGTACGAAATATTTATGAGATAAGGCCCCATGGAAGAAGGCGCTGCGCCCTCCATGATATATCTATTGCGAGTGAGGTCTCAAATAATAACCAACAATAATTCAAGTACATTTTAAGAAGATGAATAAGCTTGGAAAAGAAAAAAAAAAAAAAGAAAAGAGTAGGTGGCGCCACAGTAGGCGAGTATTGTATAATTACCCTTTGGCAACGCCAACACCAAATCCAAAAAGACCGGCACCAAGTATTTTTTTCTTCAGAAAGAAGCTTCTCTTTTGTCTACTCGGAGAATATATTTGGTGCTGGCCAATGGGAGAAACAAGTGAATTTATCGCCGGCGGTCCTCGATCGCCTCCAGCAGATCCTGCGTGCACGCTAGTTCCGCTGATGATGGCGCCTGGATCCTCGAGCCACATAATATCTCGTCGATCAAAGTGCTCATTAATCTCCTCCAATGCACTCGCACAAAGAGCAGAACAACAGAGCAGGACAAAGCCGCTCATCAAGATTGCCCTGTAGCTGTATGTATGTAGCTGTATCTTATTCATCTGTCGAACAAAATTTTATACAATTTTTCGTTAATTATATCCTATTAACAAAGTTATATGAATGCCTGCTTTGAAAGGTTGGCCAAAAAGAAAAAAAAAGGAAAATAAAATTAAAAACAAAACAAAAATTACTACGACTTTTTGGCCAAGCCAATAATATAATAATATAATCGCCTTATATATCCTATGATATATAAAATATGCATTTCGATTTGAGCGCACCTTAATAAATATTTACGGAAATAATAGAATAATTAAACGTAGGGAAGAAAGAAAATTATGTGATAATAAAAACGGGGCCGATGCGCCGCCTCTATTTAACTTTGTTTGTCGCAACGCGAATACTGTGTATATTGTATATACTTAGTCGCAAGTCTCAACTTCGCGTCACCGGGCCGCCGGCTTCAAGGTGACTTGGACTGTTGTGTGAGATGGACAGTACGTCAACGCTCATTTTATATATAGCGGCTGACTCTCTCTCTCTCCCTACTTGTTTGATTTTGGGTTTGCGTATTGCGCTCATCGTCATTCGCCATGCATCACGTACACGAGGACAGCTGTGTGCGCCTCGTCGCGTCGTCGCGTCGTCGCGTCGTCGCGTCGTCGCGTCGTCGCGTCGTCGCGTCGTCGCACACAGAGATGAGCATGGGGCTTTTATATATTTTATATTGTGTCATGTTTCGATGTACGTATATTTACGCGCGCCCCCGTCTTTATTCACAATGAGCTACGCATACATATTTTAGCTATCCTGTGTAATACACGTATTTAACGAAAGCGACGGGCTTGAGTGCTAGCTATACTCGTATCAACAACTTTCTTCGTATATATATATATATATATATTTTTTTTTACGCGTGCGTTTGTCACCAATCCATTAGACGCGTTTTTAGTATTCATCTTTGGTCGTCGCGGTCGTCGCGGTCGTCGCAGTCGCACATGACGCCGCGGTCATACATATCGATTATTCGATAGCGATTATTCTCTTGCGATAATACATGTACCTACTGTGAGCCAATGGGAATTACCATTCATTCTTCTTCATGATCGACTTTTATTCGCTATATACCTTCAATATATATATAGCACAATAGTATATACCAAAGAAAGATTGAAAGGGAAGACGGGTGTTATGTAGGCTTATTCTATATGAGAGCACGCGGCGCACGTGCTGCCTCCACGTAAATAAAACGCGCATAACTGACTATCGATCAAAGACCCTCCCCTCGCCGACAATCTCTGTGTGTGCGTGTGTGTGCATGTATCCATGTACGCCGCAAGTCGAAAATCTATTTTGTACGCGTATATTAAACGCGAGTATACATAATTAATGAATTTAATTCCGGTGTTTGTTGTTCGTTTGATCGGTTCGTGTCAAGCATCATCTGCTTCCATGGGCAAAGTAATATGGGTCTCACTTTTACTGTATTATATACATATACATATATATATATATATATATATATATATATATATATATATATATATATATATACACATAGACTCAACCCTTGCGATCCATGTTAACGGAATATTACAAAAAGTAGTAGGTAAATAAGAAGAATAACAATCTCAAAATCATGTACTGCTATATACGTGGATATCGTACAAAAATCGGAATAAACTTTCCTCGCCTATTTCTTCATATTATGCGTCAAGGTATATATGCATACGTATTATACCAGCTGGTGCTCGCGGTACTCCCGGCTATGCACGCGTAAAAACATTTTACCCCCTTAGGGATTGAATTTCAATAAATTCCTTCTTATTGTTAGTGCGAGTCTCTGCATGTTATAAAATAATAAAAAGTACTGACCTAATTTTATATTTCCAAGTCGGATAGTTTGGGCTGGACGATGATGAATCAGTCAGTCAGTCAGTCAGGACATGTTTATTATATATGTATATTAGCATAGCTTAACATTATATCAAATATCAAATAATCATATTGTTTTTCATCCGCTGATGACCACGTCACATTCGTCTTTGTATTAATTCTCGCCAATCAATCGAGATCCCAATGAGTTTGAAAGAAAAGTAGCTGCATTCTCATTCATCATTATATATATTATATATTATATATTATATATTATATATAATATACTACATATATATTATATATATATGGCACTCGGGGACATACATATGCTTGTACATATATTTTTTATTTTTTTTATTCTTATGCTGAATAATCCATTGGTGCTGATTCGTCATTGGCATTTCAGCAGAGGCAAATTTACCCGTAATACCTGAAACACGATTATTATTATTATTATTATTATTATTATTATTATTATCATCAATATTGTCAACTTGTGCCGCGTGGTGGGGGACGAGAGATTATATGAGAGATGTGTTTATATATTTTACAAGGGCCCAAAAAGGATAAATAAGCTCATCGGGCCGTGTGTGCGCCAATTTTATCTTGCCTTCTCCTCTCTGTGCGAGATTTTAGTGAGAGAGAGAGAGGGGGAGGGGGGAGGGGGAGGGAGAGAGAGAGAGAGAGAGAGAGAGAGAGAGAGAGAGAGAGAGAAACGTCATGTTACAGAGAGTCGACTGTACCATCAGCTATTGCAGAGAGCTACATCATATATGCGTATAAACTGCCTCGTCTACTACACTAACCAAATAATTCTATATAATCAAATATTAGGACAAAATGATATATCTATGTATAAGCTCTCATTATATTAATTGTGATCCGCCGCCGCCGCCGCCGCCGCCGCCGCCGCCGCCGCCGCCGCCGCCGCCGCCGCCGCCGCCGGATCTTATTTTATAAGAAAATATGAAAAGAGTATACATAAAGAAAAAGCTACGTGTAAATAGTAAACGTGATGAGCAGAATTACCCTTGGTGGCCACCGGACCATCCGGACGCATAATAGGATGGCTCATGGGAGGAATAATAGTGGCTACTGCCTCCATTCCAACCACCGCCGTATCCACCGCTATAGCCACCGCCATAACCACCGCCATAACCACCGCCGTAGCCACCGCCGTAGCCACTGCCGTAACTACTGCCGTAACCACTGCCGTAACCACTGCCGTAACCACCGCCATATCTGAAAATTATATAACAATCAACAAAAGATACATATAATAATATCGATGGACGTAATTGAAAAAGAAAAATGGAAAAAATTACTAACGGTTTGTATTTGTGGATAATACCAGCTCCAAAGATGCCAGCACCGAGAGCAGCACCACCTAGGACAAGAGCTTTTTTGCCTATAATAGCTTTGCCGGCACCCAACAAGAGTGCCTTCTTGAGAAAGAGACCGCGCTTCTCGCGATCAACGATCGGCTCGTCGAGCTTCGTCTCTTCGGCGGCGACCATTTCTCCTTCATCAATACTGCTCCAGCTGCTCGAGCTCTTCGTCCCGATGGGACTAGCGGCTGCTGCGGCGGCTCCATCCTGAAACTCAGCCACGGCATATACGCTGGCCACAACAATCAGTAATAATCCATATTGTAGATTCATCTGAAAACCAAAGAAATTCATTATTTGTATTATTTCATTGTATAGGATAAAATTAAACATAATAATATATCTGTATATATTATAAAAAGGGATATTTGTACGCAACGCACAATTGCTACTACTATACTCCCATATCAATAGCGCGGACAGTATGGGTATTAATAACAATTGCCATCGACGTCCGAGTGTGTATTGTCAGCGAGAGAGAGGGAGAGAGCACCAGCCGCCTGTGATGCAAACAACCCAAGTACACTATATATGTATATTGTTATAATTATATAAAGCACGAATATTTTGACAGACGACGTTGACGTGATGAATTTATTGATTAGGATAAATTAGAAACGTTCATGTGGTATTTTTATTGTTTTACCAATTTCACAGATGACTACCGACTGACGACGAGCGTGCATACATTTGTTTTAAAAACTTCAACTGTATGCGAATACGCGTGCGACGGGAATAACAAAAATTATCAAATTATAACCCTCGTCGTGTAAGCTGGTCTCTCTCATTTATTTCGTCGATTACAACAATACGTTTTGGGTTAATCCTATACTTATTTCGTATATGTACTGTTTCGAAAGTTGGCCAAATTTTACGGAATCGATCATTGCGTCATATATTGTATATGTGAGGAAAATACTAGCAACTACAAGGCTCATTGACCAATATGTATTATCTGTATCCCCGCTCTTTATAACGTAACATATAATATTCATGTTAAAATTGTATATAATCGACAAAGGGTTAGTTTAACCATGTGAAAACGAAAATTACGAGTAAAAAGATATCAACGCGTTATTGTTTACCTTAGAAAAATGTTGACGAGTTGGCGTAAAAATTGTCCTTGCTAGCTGCCACGCACCAAAATGAAAAAAAAAAAACAAAACAAAACAAAAGCACACACGCTCTCGAAGGACCAAGTACAATGCTGGTATCTCCATGAGGCGAACATCACTTTTATAGGATAGCCCAACTTTTATGAATATCCCCCCCCCCTGCCCTGCTCTGCCCATCCTACCATCCTGCGTGCCTCATCATTTCGGAGATGCGAGGTCACTTTCGCCCCGGGCGCCCCGGGCGCCCCCGACGCTCTCCTCAACTCATCTTTACGGTATACATATATATATATATATATATATATATATATATATATATATATCGTATATATTGTACATGCCGCACCTCAAACGACACCATTTGACGCGCTTCTGCTAAAATTCTTCTGTTTGTGAATCAACGCGCGGCGACGCAAGAGTATCCATATTACATCACGGCCGCTTGCTATGACCGACCTTGAACTTCCCCACACGACAGATTTGACTTGCCTACCGCTACCGCATCATTGTCAATATAGCCCTCTACAATTTACGTCTCATCGACGACCAATAGACGCGGGCTGCTGCTGGATAGAAAATTAATTAATGAAATTATATACGTATATACGTAGTTTGCTGACTTGAGAGAATTTTCATTGTACATATGCATGCATACGTACCATACACCAGATGAGACAAAATAATATTTGTCTTAATTATATTATATATTATAGGAGGTGTGTGATGGTGAATTTACACAATTTAAATCAAAGAACACAAGTTATTTTTAAAACAATATAATATCTATATAATAATGTGAGGCAAGAAAAATTCACTATTATATTCAAATATAATTTAATAATTTTATGAGAAAAATATAATAAATTCATCATATATTGACTTGCTTTTGCTGGAGTTTTCAAGTGTCGAGACGGGGTCGGGGTCCTAACCGGAACCAATCAATTCAGACGCGGAATTCGCTGCCGGAATCCACTCGACCAAAATCCCGACGGTTGCTGGCCGCTGCCACTGGCCCATACGACCTTACGAGATCCGCCTCGAATCTACAATATTACTTATAACAGCGACGTGCTTGCTATTACCAGATAGCCAGCAGCAGCAGCAGATTTTATTATAGACGCCCAACGGGCCAGGAGACATTCCGGTACATAACCATCATCACATAATAATAATAATAATTATAATAATTATAATAATAATAATAATAATCATAGTATATTAGCAGCTAAGTCTCATTTTATTTTTCAATAATTATAAATATTATTTTATGAAAAAGTAGCGTTCCCAATGCGTATTAGCTTGTTGATGGAAATAAATATGACAAAATAATGTAACAAGTCCTTTTGTTAATTTTTATCAAATGCAATATGAAATGTCATCTCTGCCAACATGCTTATTTCATGTATACTAATTTCTATCTATCGATAGCTGAAAATTTTATGAAATTATAGTGATTTGATAAATTTAACATTTATACATGTGTGTTTTTTTTTTGTTTCTTTTTTTTTTTTACCGAAAACAAAAAGCTAGCGTCGCCTCCTTGAGCCAGTATAGTATTAAAATAATAATAACACAGAGATATATAGGTATATGACAGTTGAGGCGACGCGATAAAGCTGAAATTTGCAAAAAAATATAGCCGTGGATCTCAGAGAGCAGGCACAAAAACAACTTTCTTACAAATATTATTTATTTTTATTCCCCGGCGTGAGAAGAATTATTCTTCAAACGGTGCGTGGTTTTTCCCTTAAATATTTACTATCATTCCGTTCAAGGTGAGTCTCATCATCAAAGAGAACACCTATAAACTGCTGAAATTTTATTACGACATGGGTCACATGAATTATAATATATAATAATATATAAAACCTGCTTGGTTTCGCGTGCGGCATCAATACACATATTACACGTCATCATCATATCATCGGCGATCGATGATGGCGGCGCATCATCGATCGCTGCGCATCAATCATATTATATTTTACAACACACAAATGACAAAATTTACATCATATATATACACACATAGGAATAATAGTAAATACAAATTTGGGGGCAAACGCGTATATGCTATACGTATATATAGTGTGAAGCATCAGCAGCAGGGCGGTAGCTCCATTATGGCCAGCAAAAAAAGGACAGCAGCTGAAAAAGCAGCATCAATTTCATTGAAAAAGCAGGAAAGCCTCCAACGAGAAATAAATCTCGCAAATAGTACAATGAACAATAAGAAACGTCGTAATTACCAAGATGTCACCTGGAGATCATCAATAATTACAGCCAACAGCAGACAAATATTCACTAAAGATAAACTCGAGGTTGCACGACAATATTTCAATCGTTCCCTCGACATCAAGGACCACAGGTTTTCTCAACCTTTATTTTTTCCTTAATTAAATTCTTAATATTATTTTCTCATCTAACGGTGCGATGCCCCGTTCCGACCTTTTCTCTAACTAATATATATTCTATAATCCAATAAATTAATAAATAATATTCCCAAAGCATGTATATTGCGTACACATATATATATATATATATATATATATATATATATATATATATATATATATATATACACACATATATATATATATATACACACACATATTGCACAGGAGAGCTCGTCTCATGCTCGAATCTATGGATGAAGAAAAACAGCTGTATCAGAAGAATTTTGGGGCACACGTGGAAGCTATTGATCGTCTTATTAGAATATATGGAAAGAGAATGCGCGAGTATGAAAACCGTTATCGAGATAATCTTCATAATATTGTGACGATATACGAGAAAGAGCGTCAATCAATAGCGAGTCAACAGTACGATGACCAAGTAGCTATTCGGTCCATCATATTTGCCGGGGAAAGACAGCAACAGCAACAACATATTGAAGGATCTCTCATCGATGTTCAAAGTAGCAGCAGCAGCAGCACGACCAACATCATTGGTCTCACACAATTTCTACACTTGATCAAAATATAAAAACATATTTATTATATACGTAGCTCCCTCACTATCGGTTTTTTTTTTTTTTTTTTTTTTTTTTTTTTTTACCATCGTGAATTTCAGCCAAAGCGCAAATTCTGAGCGAGGACAACGAAAACTTGAGGCGCATCACCGCAGCTATTCTTGAGAACGAAATGAGTGACCGTTGGGCCGAGTTACAGGGCGTTATTAACGACTATGACAACAGTTGGTCGACTTGATTAAAAAACAACAATAAAAATACACATGAAACTACAAGTATTCTTGTATAATAATAATATTATACGGGACACAGAAACGAAACAACGTCGTCAAGCTTACGAGATCATCAGAGCCAAGGATAATCAAGAACGAATCATTATAGACCGTCAAGTATCAACGACTGCAAAGCTCTTAGAGTTGATTCGGACATTAAACGATAAAATTGGACGATTCAAAAGTAGCGGAAATTCGAAAATATCCGACATAATGGGAGAGCACAGATTCTTCCACAAGAGCTATCAAAGAGCAAAACAATTATTTATCTCGGGTATTTTTCCTCCTCCGGTGCCGCCGCCGCCGTCGCCGCTCATATATATATATATATATATATATATTAATCGTTAAATGTATACAGAGCAAAAAAGAGACAGGGAACATCTCGTGATACTTACCAGAGAGTATAATCTCACTATCGAGCATTTGAAGAAACTCATTGGAAAGGCCGAGAAGCTTCTTCTTCTTATGGACAATTGTACCAAGTATGAGACAGAGGATGAGAAGATAGTGCAGCAACCATCATTGTTCATCATGTCCCATAAACCTGCTGGTGTTGTAATTGAAACGCGCCAGGATGAGGTATACAATACACTCTCGTTTATTATACTAATTCGTAATCGGTCTCTCTCTCTCTCTCTCTCTCTTTTTTTTTTACCGCTATATATAACTATGTAGTTATGATTATCATCAGATTTTCAACGAGCTCCATCAATTGGAGGCTTTCTTTTGGAGGCGTACCGGAGCAGCTCGAATTATAACGACGGAACTTGAATCGGAAAAATCGAGACTGTGTCAAGAATCACGATTTTTGCGCAACTCCTTGAATAATCGTTTATCCGATCAATGTTATGATATATTATCGATGGAATAGTTGTTTTTTTTCTTGTTTTTTTTTATGCAAAAGATACAACGAATTTTATGCTTTTTTTTATATTGCGATATTATATGTAGTATAAACGTAGGGGATACGTGCGTCAATTTTTGTTTATTCATACTTTCTCAAACGCACACACGCACGTACGCACGCACGCGCGAAAACTTGTGGCGCACCCTCGTTCAAAGTTTCATCGAAATACGAACGACGATCCATCATTGTGCAATACAATCGTCACAATATCGACTCTCGAGGGCACGATACAAAAAAAAAAAAAAAAAAAAAAAAAAAAAAAAAAAAAAAAAAAAAAAAAAAAAAAAAAAAAAAAAAAAAAGGAATGAAACAATTACCGATGAGCGGCCAAAATTCGGCCGTGATTAGCGCGATAACTTGTGACTTTGAGCTATTTGCGATAGTAATTTACTGCCCGCTAGGAAAGTTACGACACCAACGCCGAGAAGATATCGCAGAGTAACAAACATGTCGAGTCTCAGCCAGAAGATACCAAAGAGTACAAAAATACCTGCAAACAAATCAAAAGAATTTCATTAAATCGGCTAGTTTTTTTTTGTTAACTTTGTTTTTTTTTAACCCAATTTTTTACTTCAATTTTTTTCGTGTCGTGAAAATCGGGCTGCAAACGTAACGAAATAAAATGTTACGTTTGTGAAAAATTCACAGATTTTTATATACGCCCGATTGAAAACAAATCGATTGAGCTTGGCGTGGATCGTCTGTCAAGCATCGGGCAAAATAATTATTGGGAGAAAGAAAAAAAAATAATATGGATTTACTCACTCGCCAAGCCAAGATGAAAGACAATCGCGCTCAGAGAAAAGGGAAACTTGGAAATGTTTACTCGAAGCTTTGCCCATAGAATGAGCAAGAGAAGAACCGGTGCGAGGCAGAGACCCGTAAAGAGATTAGACACGAATACGGGTGGCCTCTTCTCAGGCTCGCGGAACATGTGCTGAAATACAAAAATAAATAAATAATCAAAACATTGCAATTTATTGAGATAAAGAAAAAAAAAAAAAAAAAAAAAAAAAAAAAAAAAAATGTCCGACACGTCACATGACACGGATTCACGAGAATTAAATAGACTCGAGAAACATGAAGAAAGAGACATTGTCGTGATTATTCTGCCAGTCTTTTGGAGGTGACAGATGTATACATTGACCTCTGTCACTAACGAGAACTGGCGGCGCACAACCAAGTAAAAAAATAAAATAAAATAAAATAAAATAAAATAAATAAATAAACTCACTCACTCACTCACTCACTCACTTATTAATTATTATTCTTGCGAGCGTGTGAAAAGAACGAAAAGAATGTGGTAGTACCTTAATTTCCGGCTTGGGCGAGTAAACATTAGGCCTCTGTTTGTACGCCATAGATTTGTTGTCGGCATTGGCAATTTCCGATCCCGAAGCTTCGGGAAATTTCAAGCCAACTGTCGCCAGTGTCCATTGAAAGGGATTACTGAGTGTCGCATCGCCTACCATCAATTCAATGTTGTAATCACCGCTTTGATATCCAAAGGTTGCTCCGGCGCTTCCTACTGGCTGTAAACGACGAAATTTTTATTTTAATACCGGTTTCGTTGTGGCGGCGGCAGCGGCGGCGGCGGCGGCGGCGGCGACAGCAGCAGTTGCAGCAGCAGCAACAAGACAAACCAAACGTACCATGTCAAACTTGTAAATGTGAGAAGCATCCGGCTCCGCGACAAATATTATCTCACGACCCTGTTTTGTTTCCGAATTTTCCAACACAGAGTACAAACGTACGAAAGCTTGATGAACTCGCATGGGCTTGTCATTGGCAGAGTCGCGTAGCAAGAATCTTATTACGAGCTTTTGTTGTGAATCAGCTTCAATTTTATCGGCCAACTTTTGCGGATACGCAACCCTACATGCCAATCAATAAATTAAGGTTATTATCACCATCATTCTATTCGTCGTTAGCCGTGGTAAACAACGACAATTAGTGTGTGTGTGTGTATCAATCAATAAAAAAAATCAACTCACTTGAGAAGTTTTGGCTGAGTCGTTTGATCAGCATCACCAGTGCCAATCTCAAGATAATTGACTTGTACCTCTGAAAGAACTTTTACGGTGACAACGTTGGAAACACTTGCGGCTGAGACGGCAATTTTATAAAAGCCACGAGACGGCTTAATATCCATTAGATTCATCGTCATCAGAGTCCTGTTGAGCCAAAATACATATTATCAAAAATAAATTGCGACAAGTTTATTAATTTAATGAATTGTACGTTCAACTTGACGTTAGTCACAACACGACAGTAGTCGAGAAAACAATATCAACAAGTTAAACGAGGATTTGTGTACCCCAAGCGTATAACTGGAATCACGATGGTCCTATGAAATCAGCAAATAATTGGGGATTTTTTTCATCATTATATATATATATATATATATATATATATATATATATTGACCAGTGCTTTATATTTTTATTTTCATCTTGGTCAGTCAGAGAATATTGACATTTGGGACAAAAGGCCCAAATCCATTGAAAAAAAATCATGATAAAAACTTCATCTGTATAGGTACTATCGCGTATTCAAAAGAAATGTCACACCGCGCTTAAAAATGTTTAAAACTACTATATTGTTTGTTTTGTGCAATTGCTCGTTGAAGCACAAAATAATCAAATAATAAATAATTTAAAAAATTGTTATTTACTTGTCTTTTGTCGAAGGGTCAAAGTTTTTTTTACTTATGACAACAACGTCATCATTGGCTCTCGTTGCAGAAGTTGCGACAAGATTGGGCCTCGTTGGCAGAGCTCTTCCAAGAATATCGCATACTTTTACGATTACGAGTGGCTGCTGAGGAGACACGACTATTCCACCCTCCGCGAGAGTAATACAAATTGGTTTGTTTAACTCATTATTGGCCAATGTTGTCAGAGCAGAGAGAAGCTTAACAACGCCTTTTCCAGTTTGAACCGAACGACGCGACAAGAGATAATTTGCCAATTTAACTATTTGTTGTCCCGTTACAGGTGGATTTTTCTTCAACGAACTCGACAATTTGGCTATTCCATCCACCACGAGACCTGACAATCGCGACAAGATAATTCACACAAATATTACTTGGACATTTTACATTATGAATATGTAATGAATCATTAGGTAACGTGTGGTGGTGGTGGTGGTGGTGTGGGCTGTCTAGCGGTCAGTAATAAAAACATTTCTCCATGGTTTGTCCAGAAGAACGAAAGTTTTATGAAACATCATTTGCTTTTTTTTCGTTGTTGTTGTGTGTTAAAAGTTAAAATTACATCGCAATTAGCGATAATTGCCACAACATAAAGATTAAGATGAAAACTTACTCGTAACCGAAAGTCCACCCTCGAATTGCAAAAATTGTCCATCAACCTCGTCAGCTTGAACAATCGCGTCCTCAATCTTCTCAAGGGCAAAATTACCGGCAGGCCCCAGTAGCGAAGCAATGTGAAACGTGTATCCCAAACTGTCAAACAATTACAATTAAAAATTGTTATTTACAAGCGATTGTGTAATCGAGAGATTCGTCATTTTAATGAAAATATGCTATATATACTTTGAAAGGCTGTCGTCTTTTTTCAGGGCAGCTTGTAGCGCTTTAACGAGCTTTGATGTTGTACTTTCCGAGAGTCGTTGGGACAATGACGCGTAGGCAGATACGGCATAATACAACTCTGGAATCGTCCAAGAGTCTTTCTCGATAATCCGCATCAATGTCTATAATGAGCCATGAAATCATCATTATTATACCGATACCGTATCGTTGGAAGAAAAAAAAAAAAAAAAAAAAAAAAAAAAAATCATACTTTTGTTAATGTCGCGGCAGCCGGCAAGGCCGGACAGGATCCTAGAGTCTTCCATGTCGAAACAATGTAATAAATATTTTCCGGACTCTGATCGAGATTGTTGGCAGCAGCCAATCCGACGAGATACTTGCATATATCCTGGATGAAAAATTTATTAATTTCATCATTATTTAGTGATAATTTTTTTAACAGATTAATTCAGTCAATGGAGCTCAATAAGATAATATAGCCGATATCATCGTCAGTAAGACTAATCATAATTAATCATCGTATAATCAATAATATTTGCAATTTGCATCATTCGATTCGATCGGTATACGTAAATCATCTACCGCTCCAAGTCTCTGAAGAGTATTATGAAAATATGAAGAAAAATAATCCATCTCAAAAGGAATAAGAAATAGCTTACCGCAGATTTTGGAATGGTCTCTTTGAGCAAATGATAGCCATATACAGCGTGATACGTAGAAGCTGCGTCGGTCAATTCAAAACCTGGTTCAATGACCTTTTTTAACCGTATCTTGTCAGACTCTGTCAGGTAAGAACTCGTCGAAGTCGGAGCATCTTGGCCGGCAAACACGGCATTTAATGCCACTGCTGCCCCAATCAACAACCACACTACTGTAACGAATAATTGAAAAAAAAAAAAAAAAAATTAAAAAAACACTCTTGCCAATAGTGAAAATTTAACAATTTACACATGATACTAATGCTAATAATAATTATAGCAACAACGACAAGAATAATAGGAGCCAAAGTCAAATGTCTTTAAATTGTATAAGAAAATTTTAATTCCATTCGAAAAATCATGAGTAGTGATAAAACCAGATTTCACAGTACTACATTTATTTATATAAAATTTGGCAAAAGTTAATCAAGGACTTTTATTTTTTATGAATTTAAACTTGTTTGGAAAATTGTGTTAAATTAAACGACAATTTTCTTGTTGACTAAATTGCAATTTAAACAAAAAAAAAAAAAAAAAGGTACATTCCATCTACCATGCTGGTAAATAATTAACATCATATATCTATATAGAGTGTGTAAAAGTAAAAAGGTTTATATGTCCATGGCCAGCTTGTAGACGGCCCTTTCGTATTTAAAGACACGCGATATTTCTCGTAGGTACGGACCTGATTAACCTGATTAACCTAAAATTCCACGCGGTAGTGACACTATCTGAGGCGAAAAAATTCTATGAAAATTCAACTCTCTGTCTCTGTTAAACTGACGGTTAGAGGGGCAATGGAGTCGAGTAGCGTGTGCCCATCGAATAATGATAATAACGATAAAATTATAAATGTACATATATCTCTAAAATACCCCAAAAAAATTAAGAAAATTTTCACAATATTATAACGTCCAAATTGGATTTTTAAGAAAAATAGGATTGCGTGGAGTTTGCCGATGCGCGATGCGCGATGCATCATGCATCGGCATAGCCACGTTAACGCGAACCGCTACGTTCCAAACTAATGTTCTATAAATCCCAATACTATTGTATTAGGCGAGAAAATATCTCCTCATATAATAACGAAACTCATATTGTGATTAACGATTATTATTTGTGTTTTTTTTTTTTTTTTTTTTTTTTAATATAGTACTACTCACAGGCTTTCATTGTGAAGGAATGAATTTGTCGTAGACCGGCGGCGGCAACGACCACGTAGGCCTCCCAAGTAAAATGGCTCCTTCTCCATTGCGCGTGTCAAGAAAAATGGACGATTCGTTAGATAGACAGGAAATAGCTGGCAAAGCGCGACAGATGCGCGTGGGTTAAATACCTGAACTTGAAGTCAGCTGAGCTTCGTACGAGATTTTTGACACCAACGCTCTCTGTCGGTGAAGTAGGATACCAATTCTAACACAACTTTTATCTGTTATCAGTACCAAGGCAAGACAAGACCACTTACTAAAGATTAATTTGACAAAGACAAGACCATTTACTAAAGATTAATTTGTAAAAAAAAAATTGAAATTTTTTGAAAATTTTCTCACAAATTTGCATAATTATCAATGAATAATATTATTTTTATCCTGCTATATATAAATGGAAAGTCAGCCGAGAAGAACCATACTCTATTCATCTGAACATACATGTGAAATATAAATTTGGGCCACTCGCAAATTGAGTCTCGCAGTACCAAAAACTTTTGTCACCACATTTTGAATCGATTTGCGTGAATCGACCGGAACAAAAGGTATGAAAAAAATACAACCGCATAGCTCGATGTCACTTCGGATCATTCGTCCTACGACATTCAAGCCCGGAGGGAATACAAAATTAACAATACCATTATCAAGTTCTTGTAGAATGGACGTATATTTTCCACAGTTTTACTCTGTTTTGTCCTGTCCTCTCTCTCTCTCTCTCTCTCTCTCTCTCTCTCTCTCTCGCCCCGGTAAACTGCACACATAACAAAATATTGGCGATTAAATACAGAAAATTCAAGGACAAATTGAAGAAAAATCAAATGCGGTTGCGACGCAAAAAAGCGAGATAGAATCTCGCAGAGTCCGAAAAGATACTCGGTATATTGAATTAGAAAAAAAAAAAGTAAATTTACAAGAATAGAAACTTACCAACTTCCAAATTGACGAGTCAAAAATGTTAATCCACTCCACCGCAGCAAAGTTATCGATCCATGTGTCAATGACGTCAGCCTTCGTTGCACTTTGAAATTTTTAGCAGAAGAAAAAAAAAAAAAAAAAAAAAAGCAAACTTTACCAATATGCTTTTGCGTTAACCGGCGTTTACGCGATAGTTACAAATAACAACAAAAAATACACGCTTCATACGTTTCAAGATAAAAGAGAATATGAATTATTAGCGAAAACGTGTACGGCCTTATCTTAGCACGTAACGGTGGTCGCGAAAACAAAAGGGCCAGGTCACGGCGGCACGTCGACACGTAACACGATAAAAGTCCAATGTTTAAATTACCTCGGGTTAAACTGTCACGAAAGACGTGATCGAAAATAATCGCGATCGTTAATCGCAATAAACGTTGTTCCGTGGAGCTTTTAATACTCGTTAAAACGAATTGAAATGTCAAAAGCCTACACGAGACGAGAGCTCGTACGAGTATCGATGCTGCTGTCACACTTGCTTCACTGTAATCCTTTTTTTTTTGTTTCACTACTGCACTAAAACGCACCTTCACGAGAAATACAACCGATAAACGCACGATTTTTGTCCGTTCATTTTTTTTTTTTTTTTTAATCACGGAGACGGAAAAACGAAACACGGAAAAACTTCGAAACGACTGCTGACGACACAGCGGTCGGTGGAGAACTGTCGCGCGCGAGGCGCTCGCCGGCTTGCCGCTCTCCTCCCCCCCTACCGGCCGAGCGAACGTGAAGCGTAGCGTGTGGGGGATGCGCGTGGCGCGCAAACGCGCCATACGCGCAACACTGACGAGTAAAAGGTGCGCGGGTTGAGCGGGGTTAACGAGGGACGCAGAGAGTGGGGTTACAATTGCGCAGCAATGAGATTGCGCAGCGTGACGTCACAACGCTACGAAAAAATAATAATTAAGGGCTTATGCTATTATATTGAATTTATATTAATATAACATTAATATTATATTTAGACAGGATTTTTTTTTAAATAATGTAATATGAATAAGTTATTGTTGAAGCTCATCGTGTCCAAAAGTTCCAGTTATGTGTGTGTATATATTAATGGGCCTGTTGATTAATAAATATTCGATTATCTCGTGCAACATTTTATATTTTTATTCATTTTTCCCCTTAATTTTCTTTTCTTTTTTACGCTAGTTAACGGCTACTAAATAGTGTCAATTTTGAACTTAATTCCTCAATAGTATAGTAAATAGACACAAGTACGAGAGAGCAGATGGCATTAGCGGTGCTCATGGTGGAGCACGAGAAACACATGGAGAATCTCTTTGGTATCAAGGTCAAAAAATTAAGTCATTAAGTAAAGTAAATGCCAGAATTTTTTGTTTCTTCACATGCCTTATTTTTTGGTCTCACCGTACAACGTACTAAAGAGAATAAAATAAATAATAAAAAAAAATTGTCAAACTCAAGCCCACAGCCAGGTCTATTGGATATTGAACGCCCCATACAGATATATATATATATATATATATATATATATAGATATCGGCCCAACATACAGCGCCCCGAGACGGCGAGCAATTGAAGTACGTAAAATTCATCCAGCGGTGGTGCAGAAAATTTAATATGGTATCCGTTCGACCGTTCATCCGTCGTGTTCGACGCATACGTCGGATGTCCGTATTTTAAGATAATTTTTTTTTTGTCACACCAGAGTCGCCTCTAGGATAATTCGTTAATAATGAAAATTCGATTGAAAAGAATGACATTTTTTAATTGCTAACGCGTATGGCCATAGGAGAATAAAGTTTGGCCCAGTGCTGGACGCGAGCTGCTGATTTTTGCTGAAGACCGATTTATATTCGCTTTGGCCACACGAGGAAGAGAGAGGGAGAGAGAGAGAGTGAAAATTTCATTGTTTCTCTCGCAATATCTCAGGGTGATTTTGAGGGAGGTGGGTGGGTGGGGGAAAATTTCGCGGTGTGTTTCTCGTTTGCGTTAAAAGTGAAAATCGTGAATAATTATTCGCGAATAACATTTGATTAATAAAAACAATGGATAGCCCAAGATTGATTAATGACGATAAAGTCATGAGAAACGAAACGACGACGACAACGAGAAGAAAAATCGATGTTATAGAGACAACGGAAATTTCAAGTGTGCCTGACATTGGCACTTTGGATATAAAATCAAGACTCAGTCCGCAGCCTGATTCTGATGAGCCCCTTTTAAATGGTTGTTTGCATCAGCAGCAGGTTAACGGTGTACGAGAATCTTCCCAAAGAATAAACCAGGCTGAAGTCAATTGTTCATCATCTCAATCCTCAAATGTGGAAACTAGTCATTTAAACCAATTGGGTGAGTCTGCCTGACAGAGTTCCAATTTAATCATCGAAAAATCGGAAAATCGGAAAAAAATAACAAATATTGTGAATTTTATATTTTTTCTTATGTTCTTTTGTTGTTTTGTTGTTTTTCAGAAAATACAGAATCATCATGTACAGAGAGTAAAGATAATGATATTCGTTATGTGAGCTACACGAGTGAATTGCAAATGCCCGATATTATGAAATTGATACAAAAGGATCTAAGCGAACCATACTCTATTTACACATATAGATATTTTATTCATAATTGGCCCAAACTGTGTTTTCTGGTGAGTCGACAGATTTTTCCAAATTTCCTCAAACTGTAAATAATTCATCGTTCATAACAATAACAACACGTCTTTATTATTTATATTTTTTTCTTGTTCAATAGGCAATGCACGAAAAGGAGTGCGTTGGGGCAATTGTGTGCAAGCTGGACATCCACAGAAAAGTGATAAAACGCGGGTACATTGCAATGTTGGCTGTGGATGTGAAATATCGTAAGCGGAAAATTGGCTCAAATCTTGTGAGACGAGCGATAAGAGCAATGGTCGAGGATGATGCCGATGAGGTTGTACTCGAGACCGAAATAACAAATAGATCAGCTCTGAGACTTTATGAAAATCTTGGTTTTGTGCGCGATAAACGACTCTTCCGTTATTATTTAAATGGCGTTGATGCCTTACGACTGAAGCTTTGGCTCAGATGAAATTAATCCGTGTGTGTTCATGCCAATAGGAAGATTTAATAATTCCCAATGTTTAAGAGGAACAAACAGAATATATATATATATATATATATATATATACATATATATACACGCAGGCGATATGGGATTCAACGCTTGAATATCGGGGCAAGAAATTAACGTATTGACTTTATTATCGAAGGAATTATCCCGGATGTACCCATGAATTGAGACGAATTGAGAGAAAATTTAAAAGAAGAACATCAATTGTTAAATATACTGGTGATCCTGGCTGATACGCGAATCGTTCTTTTGCCAGCTCTGTATTTCGTAAAGCAAGTCTGAGATTGGTGTTATGTACATTTAACAATAAATTGTATTTTTGTTGATGATTAGCGATACCAGCCTCTGGTGGAAGGGAATAAATTCTTGCCTGGCCTTTCTTCACTTCTGAGATTCAATCTCAAAGAAAGAAGGTGAAATAAATTTTACTCACGGATAATTGCTTTTGTATTAAAGTTTACGTTTGAAATATTATATCGTTTGATCGAGGCTTCGAAATTTATGTATGTATGTACAAATTAAGAAAAAAGATAAAAAAAAAAACGTAAAAATTTCACAAGACCGAGCAAAATCAAGAGACTTAGGCGTCGTAACTTATGATGGGGTTTAATGCGATAATATTACTCTTTCTTTTATATTCCATCCAATTGCCGATTGTACATATCGTACAATAACAGCAACAATAGCTTTTTCAAATTTCGACAAAGTTTGCAACTTTATGACAGCCGAGCGCCGATCGAGAGAAAAAATGAAAAATCAAAGCTTGTGACATTTTCGCATTAAATGATTTATCCTGAAAATTTACAATGAATTAATGAGGAAAGGAAAATTTCCTCATCTCCCCCCCCCCCCCCCGAGATGAATTTGCCACCAATGGAGGATTACCGAAACGTGTGCGGTACGTAACGTTAAAGAAATTTTCGAAACAATTGTACTAAAAGAAAGAAGAAAGAACAAAAAATTGTATTATTGAAATTCTGCAAAAGAATAAAAATAAAACATTAATTCGTTCATTATTTATCGTTTTTTTTTTTTTTTTTTTTTTTTTTTTTTTTTTTTTTTTTTTTTTCCACCAAATCTAAAGTCAAAAGATTTTGGAGTTGCGTCTTGTAGAGAGTTATGGTCAACGGTCAACACACCCGTAAACATTACTGTCTACCTATTATATCCACCTTTGTATAAAATAAACGCAAAACAGATTGTAATGTAACTATTAAAAGTGTATAAAAAAAAAATGTTAATAAAAACACATAAATGTTTTTACACATGTGTGATTTTTCTCTTGCCTGCTGTAATTTACTGGAGATTTATATGAGCATTTAACAACAGGTTAAACTACAGGCAGTATGGTGTAAACTAACAAGGGCACTTTCCTTATAAATAATAAAGCCTCCATGAGCACAAAGCTTGACTATTTTCCTGCTTTTTTCTTTTCTTTCCATTTTAAATTGGCCAAATCGAAAGACCTCTTTGCTATTGAAAATTATATCATCGCCATAATTCTCATTCGAAATAATTGATCTTTGGAAGAAAAGTCGAGAACGTGAAATAAAACGGCTGCTCGCGGTTTTCGTCATACAAAAATTTTTTCGACAAAAGTAATAATGCAGCTTTTTTTGTTGGACAACTCATATAATGGACGGTGGGGGAAATTGTGAAATACACCCAAAATGCCCCCTATTTACCCAAAAACTGTTTTATCGACGATTGAAGAGTAGCCACATGACTGGTGCAATAATAATTGTAGTGGGATCGGTGGTGGCCGCGGGATCTTGGTGGGATCCTCGCTGACATCGCTCCCGAGCATACGTTTAATTGATGTGTCTGGTGGCGAGTACAGTGTGTTTTATGTATACCGGAGAAACAGAGTTTATTTTTATTGATTGCACAAAGTCGTTTGGAATGGGGCCGGGTCTGAAAACAGAGGGTACTTATTTTCAATTTATTTTTATCAATTGAAATATGGTCTTTTCAATTCTATAAAGAATTGGGGAGCAGCAACTTTTACTTTTACGCCTACGCTGTGAGATGTGAGTGGCGATGGATACGAATCACCCAACAATGTTATAAATACAAATTGTCTATATATATATAAATCTCTGTAGTTTAACATTGGACTTTTCCAATATTTATATACATATATGGTATAAGTTGATAAGAGAGAGGGAAAAACGTTATTATTATGAGACGATTAATGAAATTTTTCTCAATTCTCGCCGTGTGCACGGTGATTCTATTGATTTTGGTGAATTTCATGGAAAATAATCGTGTTAATAAAAAGGATAATGATGATGGATCAGCGAATTACATAAAAGCAGGCACCCAAACGACAAGAAGGAAAAAATTGTTGAATCTTGAAAATTTTCAATACACGATTAAATCAGAATGCAATAATTCAGAATCGAGTAATAATAATACTCTTCTGACATGGATCGTGACGTCATACGCGGGCGATGTTGGACCGCGCAGTGCACTTCGAAGAGCTTACTCGAGGGAGGAGCTTGAAAATTTGGGTATAAGGAGAGTATTTTTGCTCGGTTTGTTGGACAATGAGGGAGAACGCAAGTCGGGAGTGATTCAAGCAGCTATTGAGAATGAAGCGAATCGTTTCGGGGATATCGTGCAGGGTAATTTTTACGAGGCTTATCGTAATTTGACCTACAAACACTTGATGGGTCTGAAATGGGCGACGGAAGATTGTGCCAATGCAGCCAAGTTTATCATGAAACAGGACGATGATATTGTACTCAATCTCTATGATATATTGATAATGGTGAAGAATTTTATGAGAGGCGGAAATAATAGAGGGAATAACGATGATATATTTGCCGGTTATGTATTGAGGGGAATGAAAGCTGTTCGCGAACCGGCCAATAAATGGTACGTCACGCGTAATGAATTTAACGGAGATGAGGCTTATCCGGATTTTCTATCCGGCTGGCTGTACCTCGTCAGTCGTAAAATAGCAGATAAATTGGTCCAACATAGTTATCATTGTAAAAAGTATTTTTGGATCGATGATGTTTTTTTAACGGGAATTTTAAGGCATGAATTGAACATTCCTTTAACGGACTTGCGCCATATTTATACAACGGATTATAGATATTTAAATTGTTGCATGAGGGCGGGTAGAGAAAAAAAGCTCAAATGTGAATTCGCAGTAGGTCCAAATGGCGGACATGTTGAATTACAAGTTGATTTTAAAAAATTTGCCGCATTTTGCAGAGATTCGTGCAGTATGGGGAAAAGAAAATTTTCCGTTGGTAAAACTTGCGTCGTTGAATACCAAGAGCAGGCCAATGTCCAACTGGGTAGAGCTAAAATTGTACCTGTACAAATTGTTTAACATTTTTTTACTCGAAAATTATTATTTCATTGCAATATAATTTGGATTGGAATATAAAATATTATTATTAAAATGGCAATCGGTGACACATATATATGTATGATTTTTTTCTATTTTTGTCATGTTAAGGTTAAAATAATAATAAAAGTGATAAAGAGAGGATTTTTTTGTTTTTAATCACAAGTAGCCCCGCTAATGAAAATAAATGGTCTTGTTCCTTATTCCTTGTTTTTTTCTTTTCTTTTCTTTTCTTTTCTTTTCTTTTCTTTTCTTTTAAATCCAAGTCTTCAAGTGACTTTATTTAAGAAATATATAATCTTCTTTTTGTTACGTATGTACATTGTTTCAATGTGCTCGGTCCAAATAAAATTATCGTCGTATTATTGTACTTTCATCGTTTTACCTTTTTCAGTTTAAAACTTGCACCGAGACACAAATGATCGCTGCCCACAACATTGTTGGGTATCGTTGGCAAATTTTTGCACTCGTTTACAGTTGGTAAATTGTACTTGTCGATAGGCTCGACGTCGCTGTAAAAAATATAATCAACGGTGACCCACTTATCTTGATGCGTCGTTGCTTCTGGCTCACCCTCTTGATTCGTATGACGATATAAACTCTCAAAATTGAATCGATGCGTCAGCCGACCGGACGAAAATTTCGCATAATGACCCTCGACTATTTTTACTTTTTGATATTCGCTCGTTCGTGTGTTGACCTTGTCGACATAATGCGACTCGTCCTTGCATCTCTCTCGTATGACCGTGCAATCTTTCTTCTCATTGTCCAACTGAATGAGAATAATTTTTCACACATTTTGCCAGATTACAGAGTAAATTAATGATAATTATTGTAAATGAGATTTTTTTTTTCTTTTTTTCTTCTTCTCTCTCAAAAGACAAGACTTGAGGAAGGAAGGAAGAAAGAAAGAAAGGGAAAAAAGACTGGTGAAAATCCGTCTCAACTGACCGTCGGACTGTCTGCCTCGTTCCTCAAACGTTTCACCAATAGATTAAAATATTGGCAGTTGTCAGTGATGAGCAAACTTGGTGGAATTAAACTATTTCCAAGACCACAAATCATTGCAGGCTCGAGATTACGTCCTTTACCCTTGTACTCGAAAGATCCCTCCTTTATGAACTTGTACACTCCACTATGAGGCTGAAGATTAAAGTCTCCGCACAATATGATGGGATGATAACAAGGGCCATTCCTATAATTAAATTAACAAATTGCACATAATTTTCTTTCTTTGGACCTTTTTTCCTTTTTAACGTAATTATTTATTGGAAAAAAAAAAAAAAAAAAAAAAAAAAAAAAAAAAAAAAAAAAAAAAAAAAATCCTTACTTGGTCATTTTCATGTAAGCCATTCTCTCGAGCTCGGTAAAGAGCAACTGAGTCTGTGCCAGTCTGACATCTTCACGCCTTGGATTATAAAGCAGATGAGTCGTTGATATTACAATATGAGTCTCGGGTGATTCGATCAATGAAAATTTTGCAACGAGAGCAACATTATCACGATTCAATATATCAATATTGGCCTGATAAAGTTCAACCTTTGCATGATCAACGAGTTTTAGTTGATCCGCCCGATAAAGAAGAAGCAAACCGTCTCTCTTGTCATTTGTACGCTTTTTGTACAAATAATCATAACCAGCTTTTTTCAATAGAACCAAAAATTCATTCAAATGGTCAGCTTGCATCTCTTGAAGGCAAATTATCTGGAAAAATAAATTATGATTTTTTTTGTTTTTTTTTTATAATTACGGGGGCTGCGTAAGCAAGTAGGAGTGTTTTTTTTTGTTTTTTTGTTTTTTTGTTATTTTTCAGCTCAGCTTTCCCCCCGCCCCCTCGTAGAATTACTTTCAACCGACATTGGCCTCGGCTCTCAGAATCTCCTGCTGCACCAGCAATATCCTTTTTTTCCAATTTAATGATTCCTTGTTGTGATGACGATAAAGATAGTAATGACCCTCGAGGAGATTTTGCGCGAGAATGTTGTACGAGAGTAATCTGACGATAAAGTCAGCTTCGAAATTAACAGCTGGTCCAACTAAAATACAAAAGATGAAGATACAAAAATCAATGAATTAATTGTTACATTGTTGTCTCGATCAACAAGTTGAGCTCCTGCAGAAAGAGTTTTTTTTTTTTTTTTTTTTTTTTTTTTCAACTATATTTTTGTGAATAAAGGATTGAGGAGAAAATTATTGATTCTCACCTGGACCGAGGGGCCTCCATGTCCTTATGGACTTGTACTTTTGTTTACTCATTGAATTTTTGTGCATTATTTTTCCAGATCCCATAATCGCATCAATGTCAATACAATTAGCGATGCTTTTCACGCTATTATCATTGACCGCGATAATATTATTCTCCTTAAGATGATGGCTCGTTATTTCGCATGTACCAAGATTTTTTTCTTCGCCGTAACTTTTTGCCAATGATTCCATCACCAGTGTCTGTTGTTTAAAATGTTGTCGCCGCCGCGACCGCTGATGCTGTGATCCGCCAAGATTTTCCTTTGTCGAGTATTTATTACCAGCAGATTTGTTTGTACAAAAATTTCGAAGGATTGAGTTTCTCTGTGGCACGTCTGTCATATGAATTATCTGTAAAATCACCAGTATATATATATATATATGTATATAGGCTTTTTCATTACACAATTTTTTTTTGTTTTTCTTATTTCGACTCCCACATATAATAAAAAAAAGTATAGGATTTACACTCGAAAAAATTTGCTCGCGAATTCGTCATTTATACGTAAAAATATGCGTAACCTCTTATTTATTAGTTGAAATTAATAATTGTCAGAGATCATATCCATCATATATTCGGCGAGCTGTCTTTTTACAGGTCAAAACATTCCACTTTACAGGCAGTGCGCCAGCTACCGAGCCAGCTACTGCGCCAGCATATTATCCTCTGCTTTGTCAAATTATTTTATTTTTAATTCTTTTTTGTTTGTTTTTTAATGCAATATATTTTGAATAAAAAAATGCATCATCTACCATCCCTTGTGAAATGATTAAGTTTTGACCTCTAAAAATACCTGCTCACCTGCAATACATGATATATCTCTGACAACTGATTATTATTCCAACTAATCGCGTAAGACGTTACGCATTTTTAAGTATAAATAATAACTAACGGATATGCCACCTCTTTCGCGAGGAATCGTTTGTTTTTTTTTTTTTTTTTTTTTTTTTTTTTTTTTTTTTTTTTTTTTTTTTTTTTTTAAGATGGTCTCATTCGAAAGAAATAAAAGAAAAAAAAGTTTATATCAACAAACTTACAGGCCGCTGCGATTGATTAAATTTCAGATGCGGTAAGGAATATACAAACGATGTTAATATTTCATGAAAATAGATGGCAAAAAAGATTATGTTCGTGCTGTATGAGACGACTCGCGAGTGTGCTGCGTCGTCGTACACAATCAATTAAATAAATACAAATTTACCAGCAACAGAGAATAAAAAATGATGAAAAAAAAAAAAAAAAAGACAAAAATCGTGACTCGTTTTGAATGTACAAAGACTCCATCGAACGTTATCGCAATGTAAAGGTTGGAAAAAAAAAAAAAAAAAACACACTCTCACCTTGAATTCTTGTTGAAACGTAACGATGTGAACGTTGCGGGAAAAAACCGTACTAATTACAGACCCAGTTGTCAAAAGTCTGTTAATTACGATCATTTATATATTATTATATTGAAATATATTATTTCCTTCACTTGTTTGAAATTTTTTATAAAAAGGAATGAAATCGCGAAACGCGTTACCCGCGAGTGTTAAATATTAATATTTATACATGTATTATTTATTGTGTAAAATCACGACATGGCGAGAGTCTATCGGATCATCGTGCGTGCGTTTTTCGCGTTTGTCGAACCAAGTTAGGTTACAGAAAAGACCGCAAAGGTCGCGCGCGCACGGTCATAACACACCCATCAGCAAATGTCGTGTGATTATTATTATTATTATTATTTTTTTTTCTTTTTACGTGCGTAAATTGTAAGAGCGCGAATTGTCTCTGACAATTTAATGCTCGTATATATCGATCACGTGCTACAATGTAAGCATGTCACACACGTTTTTGTCTCAATCATATGCACACGTACACAACACACACACACGCGCGCACGCGCCCGCGACAAAGCACTTTGGGATCAGCGCGCGTAAAGAGAGCGAACCTTCATCAACGACCACTCTTGGTCGAATGTTATTCGATTTTACACCGAAACAACTTGAGCCAAAAATTTCTCCGTCGCAATAATAATAATAATGATAAATGAAAAATAAAAACATGCGTGCGATCGACATAAACAGGCGCGCGAGACCCCGCCGACACTCTATACTGGCCGTGCCGCGCGGTTAAAGGTTATTGCTTTAGTATATATGTACCTACAATAGTTGTTGCACGAATACAATATATATTATATATTACCAAACGTACAATAGTACTTTTTTTCCGTCGATGCTAATGAGCCTCAAATTTCCATAATGTTCCTTTTCTTCGTCGTGCTTTCATCCATAACAGCGTTCATGTTACGTTGATCCTATATATATATATATATATATATAGATACATTATACATGTATATGCACATTGTGCTTTCGCGCCTTTTTTTTTACAAACATATGAGATTTTGGATTAAAAAAAAAAAAAAAAGAAAAAAAAAGGAACCTTTGTTGAAACGATGATCTTGCGTTATCGATTGACCGATAAAAAAAGTAATTATAATTTTTACCTTGCCATAATACATATATATATATATATATATATATATATATATATATGCGCATATATGTATATGCATAGGAGACGGTGCTTTTATTTTCATTATTTTTATTATAAAAAGAGCAGTGTTTTTTCTTCTCCCCAAAGGCACTATAAAAATCGATGTCTTTCATTCCAAGAATGATGAATGATGGTGTAACATTTTTTTTCTTACATTTCCGATATTTTCTTGTCGTTTTTCTGTCGTTATTTATAAAATTTCTTTATAATAATTATTTTGAGCTATTTACATACATGTCGAACGGGTTTTTCCTACTATAATAATTGTTAGATATAATTTGTGCACACGATTGTACAAAACAGGTGAGATTTGTCATAAATATATAGCATGCATGGACATTTGTCAATTTAGAGGACAAATCTCTTGCCTCACAAAATCACAAACCTTTGATAATTCTTTAGTCCTCTTTCTTTCTTTCTTTCTTTTGTTTCTTAATTTCTTGTATGTTGCTCGATCAACTCGAATTAATAAATTTAATTGAATCGTCGCGTCCTAGTGCAAATCTGCTTGCTTTTTTGTTTTGTTTTATATAATCAAAGAAGGATTTAAATATCTTTTTGAAGCAGACTAAATGCAGCACCCAAAGCCCAACTGAGTTCATGACCGTTCAATTTTTTGTACAGCTGAAAGTTAAAAGAAAAAGAATTTTACAAATTAGCCAAAATGATAGGAAATTTTTGTTTTTTAGCCAATTAGAGAGAGAGAGGTATTTTTTCATAGGCATATTCCATGTTGACCGTATTGTTATTGGAAAAATATTGCGTTTGGATATAATAATACATACGTATAATTTGGTTGTCGGTTCGAGGCCAAAACCATCTTGGAGTAAGACCGAAATAAACGTTAAATCCAGGCACATGAAAGGTTGATCAGCATTTGGATAGTCACAAGCTGCTATTGCCGCTTTGTGAAAAGCATCAACGCTAACGATTCCACCGCTATACGGATCTATCAATCCTACCTGCGACAAATAATAAAAACAATCAAAATTACAAGAGCTATTAAAAAATAATTCAAAAATAATAGAAAAATAATGGAAAAAAAAAAAAAAAAAAAAAAAAAAAAAAAAAAAAAAAAAAAAAAAAAAAAAAAACGAAAAGTTCATCATCTCACCTCGGTGGCTCTGTCGAAATAGTACGAGAAAGCGTAAACTTGATGATTCTTCAAGCCCGTTGGCTTATTTTTAATATTACCAACATAATTACTGACTATGTTGCGACATTCGGGAAATCGAACGATAGGCCGATCCTCGTCAGTGCCAGCAAAATTTTGCGTTTTGACAATTTTGTGAGATGGATTTGTCGAGCCCTTGACAAGATAATTTTGTCCGGCATAATTCCATTCTTTCGAAATGATTGGATTAATACATTCCGAATTGATTTGAATGGTGTCAGGAGGAGCAGCAGCAGCGGCGGCGGTGCCGGGCTTGTAATTATCAAATTTCATGCCATACGTGAGAATTTCTTTTCTAGCTGCCATCAAGCCCATACCGAGATAACTGTGCGTGTAAATGCTCATATTACGACCAAATGCATTAATTCCATAAATATGTTTTTCCAAATTTTCAATGTCTGAATAATCCGGGGCAAAAGTAACTTGGGTCGAGCCACCGCCAAGATCGAGAGCTGCCACAGTTCCATCATCGGAAAGGTGTGAGGAAAAACGATCAAAGAGAAAATTAACGGTGAACCAAGCAAATATTCCCTCATCTGCGCCTTCCATTATTGAAACGGAATTTTTCGTAACGAGAAAACTCGACTCGTCAAAGAGTTTTCTGCACTCGTTGAGAATTCCATTTGCTTTGTCCTTGGGAAGTAATCTCAGGCCAGCGGTTGCTCTCATGTCGAGTGGGGTATTCGCCCATTCGGATTTTGGTACAACAGCTTTGGCTTTTTCCAATAGACCAGCCAAACTTTTTGCACCCGCACTTGGATTATCAGCGAATGCACTCAAGCCCGGTTTAATATGCGTATAGAGCTCATGATCAAGAATTAAATTGCCATTGATTACCGATGAATGAAAGGTAAAAGCGAGCAATCTACTTCCTGTCGAACCGGCGTCTATTATCACGACGTAAAATGGCTTGTGCAGATTAAACGAATAGGCCAAATTGTCCAAGGCTAATGTACCCATTCTGACTGGCTTGAGATCATTTGCAATGGCTATGTAGCCCAAAAAAAGGACACCCAGCACGAGTACTATGATCAAGTACGTTCTGCTCATTTGGCCAGTGCCAGTTTCCTTCGGGCGCGATGCCATTTCTCGATTTGAATGGGTATCATCGTCTGTCTTGAGCTAAACCAAACAGAAAACACTTATTTTTTAAATTTCATTCACTTGAAGCGCATTTAAACGGGAATAAATCTTACGTAGCTCACCAAAAATATTCATCATTTAGAGTTGTATAAATTTTTTTTTAACATGCCAAAAGCTTGTTCATTTTTTACAATTTGTACGTAATATTTTCCTGAGAAAAGTTTGAAATGCCATGAAAAATCAATCGATCCTAACGATCCCCTCTAAATTTAATACAAAAAAATCATTGTCCACTTGTGGTTATGTATTAAAAAACTTGGCACGAAAATAAAATTAAAAAAAAAAAACAATATGAAAAGCTCGTAAAATATAACTAACCTACAACCTTCTCATATGGGTCAATCCGATAAAATTTATTCCAAGCAAAGGGAAAAAATATTTATTATTTACTTGGGTGAAAAATTTCAGCAAATTTTAGCGTATGCAATTCTCATAGAAATGGGCGTGCGGCCATTTTCACTAATCCCAATTTTCCCTAACCCTTTTCGACAATTTCAAGTTGGTAAAATTGTCCAATATACGCGACAAGACACATCCTATATATCTCTATGCATGAAGCGAAGAAAGAGAGATTAAAAATTCATGTGCGAGAAAGCAGAGAATATATATGTATACAAATGAGATATAATACTCGCGTTTAACCGGAAAATAACCTACTTATCAGCCTGTCTCATCATATTGGAAAGTAAAAATTCAACTCTGTTTATCCTCCGAAAAAGGATGAATTAGTACGTATGTCAACAGATGAGTTCCATCACTTACAAGAGTATATTGCATCTAGCCAATATTGATAATTGTGTGCGGCACGCGACGATGAGACTGATTGCTTTTTCGCGAATAAGTCCAATAAAAATTACGAGGCCAACATTTCAGGAGAGTAACGACACTTTTTATAAAAAGACGCGAGATATAGGACGTGTGTTTCTTTTCTGTCATATCGCCCCAGTACAGTGTGCCATGCCAGTCAGCCAGTCACGTGTTACACGCGCGAACGGGTCGAAAGTCGATGTTCGATAATCTCTCATCGGCGCAACGGCGGGCAGCACACTTTTTCTTTTATTTAGCTGCCTCCTGCCTCGACAAATGTTGTTTACCCCGGCGTTATTGAAACGTCTCTCGATCATTTTTTTTTCTTCAAATATATTACAATAAAAACTGCTTGACAATGAGGCGTTTTCGCGTTTTAATGGCGGGCTAACTTCGCGATGACCACGAGACACACACACACACACACACAAACGTCACCTATAAGCTGGGCTGTAATAAAATTATAGGCCAATGTATACGAACCTGCTGCTTATTTCGTTGTCTCACTCCCATCTTGGATGCTGTCAATGGAAAACTGACACGTTTCTCTATATTCTCTACGGCCAATGCCTAAAATCATTTAGAGAAAAAAAAAAAGAAAAAAAAGAGAACCGTCAATATAAGGAGAGACCGGAAACAAAGGTCTCTTTCAGCTTTCAGCAGCTCTTTACGAAAGAGTGGACGATTCAACTCGTCAAAAAGCCCGATATTGTACAGAGTCGCGTAGCGATCAACCGCGATTTTTCGCGTATATTCAGCATCGTCATTGTGACTTGGCTGACGGAGATAACGGTTCAAGGTTTCCCGCTCAAGTATTAGACGGGGGGTACAGAAAAAATATTCACTCGAGGAAAGGCCGGTGTGTGTGTGCGTGTTCGTGTGCGTGTGTGCGCGCGCTTCAACTCTGGGCAGCACGCACAAGCGTTACATTACGTCATTTAATATAGCGATGGGCAGAGGAAGGTCGCCGTCATCGCCGATCACATGTTTTTCCTCGGCCAAGAGTGGCAATTGGCAATCAACGATTCATCGAGAGTGACAAGCACACATTTCGTGCAAAATTTTCTTCATTTTCCCCATTTTGACAATAAATTAATTACACATTAGCGATCAGCATTGGATTGTGGCCGAGGATGATCGCTTAATTAAAAAACTATATATTATATTATATTATATTGTGCTGTCGTTTAATACACATATAGTATACTATAGCATTTCTTCCATCCTTTTTTTTTTTGCACACAATTATCTACAAGTATCTCGCATTCCACACATGCACTTATTTTTTTCGTACACTAATAGATTGCTTTTAATCACGTTATAAGCGCTCGTGGTTTGTAATTTATCATTACATATGGAAGAGACGAGAGACAAAATATTATTATATTACCGTTCAATCTCTTATAAATATAGTGCGCTATGCAATTCCATATTTTATTATTAACAATAAGAAACTATTGAGCCAGTATAAATTGACAGAAATTCCAATGGACGATCTCATACTGCATATATAGTTGTAGTCTTGTAGTAAATGTATATATATATATATATATATATATATATATATATATATATATATATATATATATATACATTACTGTAATCAAGTGATAATAAAGATTGTTATAATTCGTATTGGTTTCTTATAACGCGGTCGGGGCCTTCGTCAATGAGATAAGCAAGAGCAGCAACAGTAGAACAGACAATTATTCAGACTGTTGTTGGGGCGCTCGGATAACTCGCCAATGTAATCTTATCATAAAATTAACTTTCACGTACACGTATGCATTGACGCGGCTCAAATAATAATAAAACGAAAAAAAAAAGAAAAAAAAAAAAAAAAAAACGCGCCATCGCTCGTCCATAATATATTAAATAAATCGGTAAAATAATATCATCTGTATTATATTATATATTAAGGAAATAAATAAAAGGCATCGAGAAATATATTATTGATAAAAAATTGAGTAAGTATAGAAATATTATCGTCGTCGTCGTCGTCGTCGTCGCCGTCGTCGTCGATCGGTCCCCGGGTGCAAATCTCATTGAGGCGTCATGGCGGGAGGTTAGAATTTTTATGGTTTCAAAAATAGATTTTCTCTTCACTGTGTCTTTCTCTCTCTCTCTCTCTCTCGCTCTCCCGTTATGTGAAAATGGTTGATCGAAACAACAAAACGCGCGGCGGCGCCGGGTGTCAGACCTTTTCATTGTATTTTTTAAGCGCGTCTCTCGCGACCCGTCATATTTTTTCGCTACATAAATAATAAAAAGAATATTTTGTGCCAGTTATTCCTTCTTATTTCCAAATAGCGTGCCCTCTGCTCCTCTTTTATGATTTTTTTTTATTTTTATTTTTTTTTTCAAGACGGAAAAGAAAAAAAAAAAGAAAAGAAAAAAAATTATGACAAACGATTATTAGCCATCTGTTCTAGATATTGTCATTTGAAAGTTGTCATGCAGAAAAAGTTTTTAAATCAGAGGAATATAAAATCTGTGCTATATATGTATATCGTCGTTTAAAACTTGTCATTAAGATAAATGAGAGGAATATAAAAAAAAATTCTTAATGATCTCTTTGTTTCGTGAAATTTTTATGAGTGGGTCTTTGGAAATGGCGGGGAGAAAAATATGACGAGGCCATTTACGATGAATTGACACTTTTTTGTGAGATGATTACGAGAACGTTTCGTGCAGATTATTACGAATAATGTTTGTTACTTTGGCAAAGAGAAATTCGTGACTTTGTAATTTTATTTTATGGAATTTTCGTAGCCATTTTTGTTCTTCTGTTGTTGGTGTTAACAACGAAGGTTTTCCAGATCTGTGACAAATAATAAATAAAAAAAATCAAGATCGTTGGGTAAAATGGCTAATCGAGGAGAAAAATCGAATAACAGTCTGTTTAAGCAGGCTGCTATTCAAATTGGTGCAGGAGGCTCTGCTGGCTTTGTCGAAGTTTGCATTATGCATCCAATGGATCTTGTTAAAACTCGATTTCAGTTGCAAGTTAAGCCAAGTGGATCTGATCCTTTGTATTATACAGGTAGGGCAACGGTCCAGGGGGGGCGAATTTTAATCTATTTTCCAATGGAAAAGAAAATAAAAAAAAAAATCAAGTACATTTTTTTTTCATTCTTTTGCTCAAGGGATTCGCGACTGTATGGCCAAAATGTACAAAAATGAAGGTCTCGGAGCTTTTTGGAAAGGCATAGTCCCACCAATAATTGTCGAAACGCCAAAACGCGCAGTTAAAGTGAGAGTTACGAAAATATTATTATAATGGGAAATATTTCAAAATCGGATTAAATCATTTTTATCTCAATGTTTATCCTCAGTTTTTCACATTCGAGCAATACAAACAATTTTTTTTGTTCGGTGCCAATTCACCGACGCCCTTGGTAAGAAATATATGAAATTTTTATTCAATTAATATTTACCAATTGAGATAATGGTCTGGTTTTTTGTTTTTTTTTTTTGTTTTTGTTTTTGTTTGTTCCATGATTTTAGACATTTGCCTTATCCGGATTTTGTGCTGGTGTAACGGAAGGCATACTCGTTAATCCTTTCGAAGTTATAAAAGTTCAGCTACAATCTAATCGTAAAAAGGTCAAAGAGAGTCCATCGACATTTGCGGTAACGCGTGAAATCGTAAAAGCAAATGGATTGGGTCTTAATGGCCTGAACAAAGGATTATCAGCGACTATTATGAGAAATGGTGTATTCAATTGTTTCTACTTTGGTTTTTATCATTCTGTCAAAGGTTTTATGCCTGTCAACGAAGATCCGTGGTTGGAATTTTTTACAAAGGTATGATATGATAGTGCAAGTAATGAATCGTCGTTACTTTTTTCCCCAATATTTTACCAGATTAAATATTTGAAGAAATTGTAATTTGTTAAATTGTACATTTTTTATGTGAAATGTAAAAATTTACTTGAACAGGTGGCGATTGGGTTTACGGCAGGAACGGCAGCCTCGTGCTTGAATATCCCATTTGACGTGGCCAAAAGTCGTATCCAAGGACCACAAGGAACAATCCAATACAATGGAACTTTAACGACTCTTTCCATTGTTTACAAAAGGGAAGGGTAAGAAGTTTCTTTCGCTATTGACAAACTGAAAGGACAAATGATAAAAATCCGTAAATCATATTTCTTTTAATCCATTTGTTTTGTTTCAGATTTACGGCGCTTTACAAGGGACTTTTACCAAAAGTTCTGCGTCTTGGTCCAGGTGGTGCAATAATGCTCGTTGTTTACGATTACGCGCATGCTTATCTAACGAAAAAATTCAATAATTATTGAATATTGTTTTTGTCGAATAGAGAATGATTTTTCATCGAATTCGCAAATTGAACGCACTAATTCTTATCTCTTTTTATACCTACGATGCCCAATTTTTTTCTTTTTTTTCGACAATTGTAATTAATAAAAATAGATTTATTTAAAGAGAAAAAGTGTCTGGCGTGATTACTCATCAACTCCCTGGCTTGCCCGTTAGCCCGTTAGCCCGTTAGCCCGTTAGCCCGTTAGCCCGTTAGCCCCGTTAGCCCTTTATCACAGTTTAATCTTCCAATACGAAATCCAACCATTTCTCAAGATCGATGGATTTTGTAGCAGAGGCAACTTTTTTTCGTTTTGATTCTGAAATAAATGAAATTTATTCGTGGCGTTTATTTATCTCACATTGACTCATAAATAATATGTAGTTGAATTTTTTACCTTCAAGAGAATGAGTTTTATTAGGTGAGCAGCAGGCAATGCCAACGGGATGAGTTGTTCTAATGGGTTCTTTGAGGGAAAGAAGAAAATCCAAATCCTCCTCGATATTCGTAGAATCGAGACATGATATGTTTGTTACTTTGGTGGGTGGCAATGATTCATTTGATACGGATTCATTAATCCTCTCATAATTATCTCTCGATGAGCTTTCATCGCTCGGACTTTTTATTTTATTTTTCGAAGTTTTCAATTCCAGTATGAGATCGTAAGCTTTTTTGCCTTGTTCCGCGCTATTATTCATATTTGTCAGCTCATCTCTCTGAAACAATTGTCAGGATTAGTGAGATGTAACAATTTCGTATTTTACCCTTTTTTTTTTTCCTCTCTTTGTGATAAAAATTATCATTAGATATTATTATGATGAAAATTGCAACGACACAAATCTGAGCACGAGAAATTTTCTATTAACAGTTTTAGGAGGAAAAAGAATTTTGAAAATTCAATATGTGGCTCGACGTGGCGCTGGTGTCGTTAACCCCGGCGAAAAAATTCATGAGTTTTATAAACAAGATGATGATATGTCGAATGTATAAAATAATATAGATAAAATACGCGCGATAATTACGCGCGATTGCTTGTAAAAAGCAATTTTTTACCGGTCATTTTCATTATTATATACAAATCGCACTCCCTACCAGGACTCATACAAGATAACAAAAAAATTCACGCATGCACGATAAAATACTCACAGTAAAATATTTCTTGTCCACTTGGATATAATGATTGTAAGGTATACATTGTACGATCATGGCTAAATTTTTCACATCTATAGAAAAAAAATCATCATATTTCGAAGCATCCAGTGTCCAATTTTTTTCAGACTTGAATGTAAAATGACCATCAGCGGACAGGGGTGCATTCATGAGGGTTTTAAAATCTTGACCAACATTCGTTTCTTGCCATATCTCATCAATTTCGGCCAAACGCGATTCGGGCTGTTGAAGTGGCCTCTTTGAGAATATTGGCTTTTCTCCTCCATTATTATCAGTGTAGGAAGATGGAGCTATGTTTGTTACAGAGTTTCTCCAATTGGGACGTTCATTGCCAACTCGTTGATTCTCGGGCTTGCCATTTTTATAATATGCTTTCTTTTTGCTGGTTTTTTTTTTTCCCCAATCCAAAAGGAATGGCCAAATGTGTATAAAAAAACAATGACAAAAATCGACCTATACTACATATAACCTATAAGAATGGAAAACTTTTATTACCTCGGTTTTGCTTTCTCCATCCTTAAATCCTTAAATTTATATTTATTCTACATGTATACGGCCGATCCAATATTCCAATTGATTTTTTTCTTAACAAAGTTTTTATCACTAATGGCATTTTTTGTAAATCATAAATATATTGTCACCAAATATATAAAATACACGTCCAACCTGGATCAACCAAAATAGACGCTGTCGATAGACTCTTTGGTCGATTCGATAGTCGATACCATATCGAAGAGTCGAAGCCACCGCTAGTGTCGCCTTTGCATGTTGCGCGTCGCTCCGACCTCTTAGCTGGGATTTGACATTTGGTACTTTTATATTTTCCAATTTTTATACTTACAATTATACTTATAAATTAGATTGACGAAAATTATATTGATAAAAAGAATGTCGATAATCAGACCGTTTACATGCAACGATTTGTTCAAATTCAACAATGTGTAAGTATGAATTTTCGAAAAATTGTGTCTTTAACCTATCGAATTAAGTTATTGAGTTGATTATTCAATAAATATGAATTTACAGAAATTTGGATCCTCTGACTGAGACTGTATCCTTTTATTATAAGTTAATATTTTATTTTAGATCCTACTTTGAGGGTTTTTTTTTTTTTTGTAGAAAAAGCACATTCTTACTGTCTATTCTGTAAATTGAGGTATATACATATATGTTGACCTGATATAATAAGGTTTAAAAAAAATATTGAAAAAAATTATTTATACCTCTTTTAACCATCAATTGATGAATTTAGCATAGAAAAACATAATTAAAATAATATAAAAAGAATAAAAATATAGTCTGTAATAACCAACGAAGATAACCTCTATCTTCGTTGGTCTACTGCTGTACATTGAAAAATATTGCTCAGCTGTTATTATTGTCCTCTTTTCACAATATTCCCTTCTACCACGAATAGCTATGATATATTTTTGTCAGCATTAAAAAAACTAAATGAAAATTGAATCGATCAGTGATTATAATTCAGGAAAAAAAAACGAAGAGAATATTACGATGAGAATATTTGGTTAATGGAGAGATAACATTTTTTTTTCTATTAATAATTTCTGAGCAATATTTATCTCGTAAGGATTATTTATAAAAATTTTAATAGATTTCTTGATATTTTAATGGTGATTTTCCCTAATGGACATAATAATTGTATTTAGACTAGAATCAAGCCACTATTGCGAGATGATAATAATAATATGAAATATGCAATCGTACAATTAAATCTATGTAATTGTTAGAGTCTATACATACGTAATTGAGACGTATCCTCCTTAACTTTTATCCAAAAATACTGGAAAAAAAATAAGTATGGACTATCCTTTTATCTCCATTACTTGGCGCATTGGCCAGAATACGTCCAAGTCGCTGAATCCCCGAGTGGCGAAATAATGGGCTACAGTGAGTGAGACGAGATCTAGATTTAAAAAAATATGATAAAACAAAAGATTTATATCATATGAATAATTGATTGGCAAATAATGTAGTAATGGGAAAAGCAGAGGGACATGGGGAAAATTGGCATGGTCACGTGACCGCTCTAACGGTATCACCAGACTACAGAAGACTCGGACTTGCCGCAAAACTCATGAAATATTTGGAGCAAGTTTCAGAAAAGTGAATAAATTTTTTTTTACCTAATTCTTTTTCACCCAATAAATGAGAAATGTTCAAGCTCAATATATTTATACGTGTTTATCTTTCAGAAAGCAAGCTTACTTTGTTGATTTGTTTGTCCGTGTTAGCAATAAAGTTGCTATAAACATGTACGAACAATTGGGCTATATAGTTTACCGAACCGTTTTGGAATATTATAGCGGTGATCCGGACGAAGATGCTTATGGTACGTTCAATTCCCCAATTTCCCCAATTTCCGTCTCTTGTCAACTTTGGCTTATTTATTTATTTATTTTCTTCGACTGTGTTGACATTTTATTGCCAGATATGAGGAAGGCACTCTCGAGAGATACGAAGAGAAGATCTGTCATACCCCTGCCGCATCCTGTGAGGCCAGAAGACGTTGACTAGCAGCTATGCATCGATTCTATTTAGGATAATTTTTTTTTTTTCATTCATTACATATCGGAGCGTATTTTTATTTCATTTTTGTACAATAGTACAATACATCTTTGACACCTTTCATGCGCCGCCATTTTATGCCAATAAATAATAAATAAAGATTCGCCGAGATTATCATCGATCATCGTAGTACCAGTTATCATTTTTTTCTTTCCCCTTTTTCTTCATCATACAGAAAATTAATGATATCGAGCTATATAGTACTTTCGTGGTTAATCAGCGGCCATTTTTTCATTCCTTTCATCTACAAAATAATCATCTAATAAAAACTAAAATCTCAAACATTATCGCGATATTTACAGGATCATTTTAGTTCATTAAATTTTTCAACTCGTTAATGAAATTTTTCTTCAACTCTCCTTTAATGCAATAGCATTTATGATTTTTCATTATAAAAATTAGGGACAAAGTGACGTTTTTGCGTTTTTGTTGTTGTTGTCGTCGTCGTCGTCGTCGTCGTCGTTGTTGTTGTTGTACTTTTCCCGATAATCTGATGCCTGAGATTTTTCATCAATCCGGAAGGAATTTCTTTCTCTTCCGGTTTCTCAATTTCTCTATCTCTATCTCTCGCTCAGCTTATCAGTCATGATATAAATGCGCGGGGGAGTCTTTTTGTGTTTACCGGAAAAGTGAATGTTGCCATTAGCAGCTTTATACCGTATTTATGTTTTATTTAATAAAGGAAGACGTTCGTCAGTTGTGCACAATCACTTTTTTATGGTGCACAAAAATCTCCTACGACACACGAGTTTTTCGAAAACTTTTTCTTCGTCAATTATTATATGGAAAAACATTGTTTGTAACCTTTCGGGCGTTGTCTACAACTGCTTGGAGGTCATTTGTTCTTTTCTTCGTTCTTTTTACCAATTTTTTACCCCTTCCATATTCTTTCTTCCATTAAAATGTGATGTGAATAAATTGGATTCTCAAATATGTAATATTTACTCATTGTTAAGAGAATCATGATGCGAGACTAGCTTTTATATGAAAATAATATTACAATTATATTATTAATAATGATAAAAACAAAATAATAATAATAATAATAATAATAATAACGTGTTGTCGGCGCGAAATTCTTTCACTCTTGGAGCATTCGCGTTTTAATATCAATTTATCAGATTTTTCTTCCATGCTATCGATCCTCATTGATCGTCTCTGAGAAGGGGGCCGAGTAATTCACCGACTAATTCGATCGGATAAACAACAAAATAATACGTACGAAGTTTATCTTTGTCGGGCATCTTCTTTTTTTTTTCCTATTTAGTTTCATTTATTACGATAAATGGCAAAGAACGTTTTACGCTCCGGTGGGTCGAGATTAAAAAACCAACATCGTGGCTTTAAAAATAAAATTTACAGAAATAATGGTTATTACATCGGAATGAGCATTGCAAAGCACGAAAACGCGTTCTACTTTCGAGAAACATTAAAATTCTTTGCGTCTCTGAATTTTTAGCCCCCCCCCTGAAAAATAATACAAAATTCATTTTCCCTCCATTCATTTATTTTGTTTAATTTTTGTTTTTTTTTTTTTTTTTTTTTTTTTTTCCACTCAGGCTCGCACGATTTACTTTGTCGCATGATTAATTTTTGGCAAAAAGTTTGTGTTACGTTTTCTTATTTCCTCCTTCTACCTCAGCCGGGGGATGTCGTTGGCGCGAGTAAATAATTTATTCTCGCAGGCTTACTCTCGCCCTCTTAAAACTCTACACGGACATTGAGTAACGTAACACGAAGACGATTAAGTATTTACAAATTTTGCGCGTCTCGTTTGTCGGAAATAAATTATATACGCGTATTATTGTACGAAACGTGACTTTATCCTCGAATTTGGTATACAAATACGGTAATAAAAGATTGCCCACAGGCAAACGCATTATCGCGGGGCGTGTCCTTCGATTTTACCCTCGTTCTAACGACTAATTCGACCGTTCGATTTTAATACGAGCGAACTCTTTTTACGCTACTCTAAAGTTAGGCAGTGGTATGGAACTTTGCTCGATTTCCCTCCTCCCACCCGCCCCTTTGACGATGGCACAGTGACGATGTATCATCGATCACACTCGTCTTCCATCTTTCATTTTTTATCTTCTTCTTGCTCCTGTTTTTTCTCCATTTATCTATTTTTTTATTTATCGTCTTTTTTTTTTGTTTTGTTCCTCAGGGTCTTTGGTGGTCCGGTGTCGATTTTAATATATCCGGTTGGGTTGGAAGACAGCTCGAACCTGAAATCACCGTCGCATTTCAATTCTTTAATCGAGGATATATTTATTCCATAATGTGAAATAATTGACATTGATGCCGCGTCATCGGATAGTCTCGTAATTTTTTTGACTCACCGGTTGCGGGTCTCAGTGTTGATTTTATCGAACGATGCGATCCATTGCGCGTTAGTGTATTCATTTGTGGTGTTCCGGGCAACGCGTGGCCAAGGGCATTCATGTAATCGGCGATGAGTAAAGTTATTTCGAGAATCTGTGCAAATAATTGGTTGTAATTTTTTTTTTTTTTTTTTTTTTTTTCAATCATCATTTTTATCTTTTTATTTCACAATATTCTTATCTGAATGGTTGTTTTTTTTTTCTTTTTTTTTTCTTTTTTTTTTCTTTTCTTTCGCGAGCATGTATAAGAATTCCACAGACTCACCTTGGGTTTGCTGAGGGCAAATAGTAACTTTTGTTCGGCAGCACCTTCATCGGGGCAAGCAACGAGCATAAAATCATCCAAACAACCGCCAAACGTGACGATATTCGCATAATTGTAACGGCACATAACGGCCATCGTTTGTAATTCGAGTAAAGTGACACTGTCCTCGGAAACTGCTATCCAAACGGTGGCAGGTTCGTTTTGCTTGAGCTTATCCATAAGTGTTTTTTTTTTTTTAATTATTTTTCAATAATATTAATAACTAGTAAAATGAAAAGAAACATTAATATTTGTTGGGAGCTTACTTTGGCTTGATAGAGAGTTGCTCCAAAAAATGGCCATTTACGCGTACATGTCAGATATATTCTGACACAATCGACGACACTTCGGCCTCTCAGAGCTATCCACTTTTCTTGTAATTTTTCCTGGAGTTCTCTGTTGGGAATGGAACAAACGAAAAAATACATACGAGATTTTTTCGCCATAATCCTTTTGTCATAATTAAAAAATTGATCAATAGGACAACACCAGTTACCTCAGTTGATCCGCTGTAATGTTTGCTCGATAGCGCAAAGGATAAAATTTGTCGAGGGCCTGAAGGACAAGATGATGAGAATTTCCAGGTCCGCTGCCGCGAGCTTTGTCATTATTGTATTCGCCAAAATCAATTTGTGCCATTAAGGAGGCAAGCTCGAAAGCAAGTTCTCTGTTTAATGGAAATTTTCCTTGGACAACTTGCTGATTGACCTGATAACAGAGCAAAAGTCTCTCCCGATCGGTCTCCATTTTAGCCGCTTGTCTCCAATAACATCGAGATTTGTACGTTAATTGAATGACTCGTGTATTCTCAAATTTTCCAGAGCCCTTTTCCCTCAGTGCTGTCTCCCATTTGGATATAATGTCGCAAAGCTTCGCCTGTAGATCGATAAAATGTTCGAGATCCTTTTCTATCGGATCATCACTGAATAACGTAAAGCCTGACTGATGAACATCCCGACAGCCAATCTCTTGATTCAACGTATTGAGAAATTCCTCGATTGTCGTACTACCGTCAAAGCTGACGACTTGATAAGTTCCATTTGAGAAATGTACCGGTATCGCGTGCGGCAACGAATGATGATAAGGATTTTTCAACAATATCGATAAAACTTCCATTCTCGATGGTTTTACCTCCCGACCACCATTTTGCAGTGTTCTCTCCAATGCTCGCTCGCAATATGCCGCGTATTTTCCACACTCGGTTCTACGGATAAACATTTGAAATGTTTTTCATCACAGCGAGGATTTTTTTGTCTTTTTACGTTTACATATATATATATAATTATAAAAAAAAATTGTTTAGTTTTTCAACTCACTTTGAATCGGCATTTCTCTGTAAATGAAGCTTGAGGTACCACAATAAACGATTGTTTCTCGGTAAGAATAAGGAAACGGCAAGTGCAAGAAGCTGCCAACCCTGTACGAGAACGTACTGCGCCGGATTTGTTTTGCATTCGAGTATCGTCGTTGTTGAATGGCCCTGCGTGAGCGGAGGACTGTGAGAAGTTGATGCCGTCGATAGCGCATCCGCATTATCACCACCGCCGTTTGACGCGGGGCTTTGCGTATCGCAGGTGAAGAGCGATTGCGTTGCGCACAGAAGGAGCTGCTGCAATGGTATGCTGGCATACTACTACCATTCGTACAATGGACAATTTCTCACCTAATCTAACCAGTCATGTTTCTTTTTTGCCTCTCCCCGGGGGGCCAATAATAACTTTTTTTTCTTATTTATCTGCCACATGACGAAACTTTTAAACGACGTATTTTTCCGTTTTTTCGATTTATTCGTCGAGTTTAAAAGGACACACCTCTGTTAAAATTTTATAGACCGCGGTTCTCGGCGTTAATGAAAAAAAAAAAATAAAAAAAAAAAAAAAAAAAAAAAATACATTTCAACACGTAGCCCTCCGGGGGCTAAATTTTTCACAAATTTCTGACAAATCAAGTTTGTTAGTGCGGGAAAGGAAATAGCAATCGAGGAGTATGAATGCAAAACTTTCTTTTGTTAAACACATAAAACTCATGAAATTATTTCATTTTTTTTCTTTGTTTGTTCGTTTGAAAATTAACGAATATTTGATGAATCAAGAAGGATATGAATGATAAGCGTCTTGACTAAGGAAAAAAAAATTCTCTCTTGCAGCTCTCCACCCCTGAATTCGTTAATCTAAAGATGTCGTGATTATTTTTCTTCTAAATTCTCGCTATTCCCACAAACGAAAAAAAAAAAAAAAAAAAAAAAAAAAACCAATTTGCTATGAAATACCAGCTTTTACCACGCGATTAATAATCGTTATACCGTTTATTGTTTCTATTGCCTAAATTTTCTAAGCAGCATTCAAACAAAGTATATCTATATAAAGTATATATATATATATAGTATAATATAGAGTCTCAATGAAGAATATTGCAAAATAACTAATTGACAGAACAAAACGATTCTAGAAAAATATGTTTTTCTGTGTGTGATTTTTTTTTTTTTTTTTTTTTTTTTTTTTCTTATGTACACCAACATACCATTCTGCAAGTGTGACGCACAGCTCAACATATTTCGACAGAATGGGTTTATTATTAATTTTTTTTGTTTTTTTTTTTTTAATTTCCATTTGTTGAATTATTTTAGTAAAAGTGTCGAATTATGCCGAGCTCACGGAATTGGGCACCGAGATCGGGTGGTTTTATAGCGTATGATGTAGTAAAATATTGGAAAAATACGTGACAGTAAAAAAATTAAAACGAGCTTGACCAAACGTGATTAATATTAAGGTCATTAATAATTAAAGCATGCAGTTTTGTTTTGTTGATTTTTTTTTTTTTTTTTTTCGTTCAACTAAATGAACGTAGCACGTATAAGTTTGTAGCACATTCAAAGCGGCAAATGAAAGTGAAATGTGAATGAATGTTACAACTAAAAAATTTCGTTATGAGCTTGGTCAAGTATTATCGTTTCTTTGATGATTTTAATGATTAGTTTACCTCGTGTGTTAGTGATGTTAAGAAAATAAAAAAAAACAAGATGGATAATAATTGTACAATGATTAATGGTAGTTAATGATTATCGAATAATACTTGACCAACAATGTCCAGTGTAACATTTTGCTTATTTATTTTCTTATTGTTTCAATTCAACGAGAATTTAATTTGACCCGATATAATCGATAATACGATTTGGAAAAAAAAAAAATCCGTATAATTTTCAATGTTGACGATGAAAAATGGTACACAGGACTTGAACTTTGTTTGTTTGTTTGTTAAACAATAAGCAGGACTTACAACGCGCGCAGTACCCAGTGAGACAAGTCTGGCGGCCTTTTTTACCTGTACGCCCAATCGCTGTTGCGTATGACGGCTTGTCTGCTTTACCAGGGCGCATATGAATTCCGTCTGGAGCTCCGGCTGATCCAAGCATTGTTGAAGAGCATTTTGCGCCAGTACCACGTGATAATCTATTCCAGCTTGTTCGACAGCGACCGACATGAAGAGCTGGCAAGCCTGTAAAACGAGAAATGTATGAAAAACTCGGTACACTAAATGATGGGGAAAAAAAAGAATTGTGCCACCTTAAACAACTTGATGGCCTCGGTCTGCAAAGTTTCCGAGGTAAGACTGGTCAATGGACTGGTTATATTTTCTTTGGTGTGCAACAAGAGTGGATGCCTCCAAAGTACACAGCCAGGATCACCATCGGTCTCCATTAATCTTTGAACAAGTTGCTCGTACTGGGTTCCCGCGCTCGGACCACCACCGGAAACAACCGTTAAATGATAAAGCCAATTGTCCTTGTCCTGTTTATGCGGCATGAGCAAATAAGTCGGTCCCTGATGAGTTGGAAAAATGCCGATTGTCCTCTCGTGTGGGCACTCGGTATCTCTCTCTTCACTGTCGCTGTCAGACACATGCTCGACCTCCTCAACTCTGGCATCTCTCATGTTTATTTGTCCAACTGGATTCTGTAATATCGCGCGTGTAAAATCCTATTAATTTACGTGTTAAAATTTTCTTGTTGTTGTTGTTGTTTTTTTTTAAACTCAAAGCCTGTCCCTCAGTGATAACTCACCGTGTCGCTCGGGCACTTGAAATAGAGAAACATTTTTCCGATCAAAACGCACCAGCATTTTTTAGCATGGCCATTTTTAACCTTTGTCAACCAGCCCTGTATCGTTGGTTTGTTATCCTCACGACTGAGCAATAATTTCGTTGCGTTTCGCCTCTGTACATTTTGCAAAACTCTTATCCAATCTTCCATTGTCGCAATGGAATCAGCCGTCAGATAATAAGTCTTTTTACCGGTGGAAATTTCAAAAGTAGCGGCGCCCTCGGCACGATTTATCCTGCACACTTCGTCGAGTATAATTTGTCCCTGTGGCTTGCGGTTAATCGCGTCATTTTGGCTCTTCCAGTATGTCAGAGTGCCATTTTTCAGCACGAACCATCTTTTTCGCCATGTTTTTAATTTTCCACCGAGTTTTGCCAAATGGCCAGTTTTTTCCAACGACTCGAGTCTCTTTGGGCTCTCGCCGGATACTCTCATGAGGAGACTCGGCATGCTCGACTCGAGTGAGGTTGAGCTCAGTGCATCGGGTGGTATCGCGTAATCTTCCGAGAGTCCTGACTCGAGCGACGTGTCTGTAAAATTGTCAAGTATTTTTTCATTTTTAATTTTTCGTTTTTTTTTTTTTATTTCGTTATTTTTTTGCCACAAATATTTCAATATACCCAAACTTTGCTAAACCGCTCACCACGTTTAACACTTTTGCTCGGTGAACCACTTGAACTTCTCTTTGCCGGACTGAGGCTACTTGTGGTTTTGACGCTTTTCGATGGACTGCTGCCACTTCCGAGTGACGAGTCTGTATTGTCCGATGAGCTGTTTGTTATTCGTGTATTCGTTTCGGTCTGATTTGGATGTTCCTCACCGTCGGAACTGTCGTCGGAACTATCGCCAAACGGCATTGATCGTATTTGACTCGCCCGACCTGTTCTCAGTCAAGTACAATAGAAAAAAAAAAAAAAAAAAATTAACACATTTTTTAATCCATCATTTGGTATAATTAAGGTTTTTGTTTTTTCTTCACGCACCCTTGACTGTGGCATAAACTGGTACGGAAATATCGCAGTAACCCTGTGAATTGTGCGCTGTAAGATTGTGACCAGTTGCGTGTGAATGTTTCGATGAGCTTGTCGTATTTGTCGTGCACGTCGATGGACCAGATTCTTCATTCGTCGGTGGTCCAATACCGAGTCCACCATCCGCAACCTTGAAATACAAAAATGATCGTGTTATTTTTTTTTCGTTTCACCCACGAAGGCTTTCATTTATAAAATTTTATAAAAATTTCTTCTCCTTTTACCTGATAAATTTTTGCCTCCCAGCTGGGAAATCGGTGCAAAGGTGGCGTTGGTGGTCTCGGTGCGGTTTGTCCACTTGTCGTCTGTGCCCAATTTATTCCTTCTCTGCTGGGTGTGTAAATTTCGGCGTAATCGTGAATTGCCTCGGAGCTGCCGCCACTGTCGCGACTTCCCTCCGAGACGACGCCTGGAATGCTCGGCAACATGACGAGATTTTCCACCGCGGCTGCCAATTCTTCCGACAATAAGCTATAATTGCCAAGGCGCACCGATATTAATTTTCCAAAATTTCCTAATTTCTAGCTAATTGATTGGAGGAAAGATTTTTATCAATGGAGAATAATATATATTTTTTATTTTTCCAATTTCTCAAGAGAGTTTTTGCGATGGCGAACGTGCGATAGATCCCCGCAGGAAGTCCCAGGACGGTACAGGGTACCGCGTGTTTGGCTAATCGGGCGCCGCTATCACGTCGTGAGGCCTCCCAAGGAGAATTTCACTCATTTTCTTTTAATTTTCTCTCTCTGCTATTTTCTTTCTCGTGGGCAAAAAAAAAAAAAAAAAAAACAAAAAAAAAAGAAAAAAAAACACACACATTTCACCATTGCCTTGGACAATAATAATACATTGAGGAATAAAAGCTTTGTTTTTCGATTTGAGAAGGAAAAAAATAATTTTCATATGACATCAATTTTTACCGCTCGATCCTGGAAGAACCGCACACACAGTAAAGAATAATTGACATTGAATACAGGACAGAGTTTAACGTTTAAAATAATTTTCTTTTGTTTCTATTTCACCTCGAATCCATGTTTGTAGCGGTAATTCCCTGTTGAATTGTGCCACAGGCCGAAAGATGCCTCCTGTGTCTCGTCGTCCCGCCGATTTGTGGCTCGGCGGCAGTTGTGCTCTGTATGTTTTCCGGGACTGTTTGCGGTGTACTCTCCAAACTTTCGCTTCGTCGTCGGAGAGTTGGATCGACCTCTAACGAGAGTGAAGCTCTCGTAGGTGCCTTGAACGAAAATGTAAAAATTATATTTGCTAAATGTTAGAGAAGAAGATATTTTTTTTTTTTTTTTAAATATTGAAAATATAATCAAAAAATATTTACTAACCGGTGGCCTGAGTCCAATATTTGTTATGTGATTTCGCAAAAGTTCAAGTTGCTGATTACACTTGTTGTTTTGTTCACGAAGATGCTGATTTTGTTGTTCGAGCTCGCGTAATTTGTTGGTAACCCATTCTTTGATACGAGCAGCTTTAGCCTCGACCTGACGTGCGTCTTGAAGTCGCAATTGTCTCTGTGCCGGAATTGATAAAGGAACATTTAATAATAACGGTGAGATATCGAGCACGAGAGATATTACAATTCCAGTCAAAATTTTATCAGCATTGACATGTATATATATATATATATATATATGTTGATAAAATTCTTGGATCATCGTGACTCAAGATATCGTTTATTTTCTTTTCAGCGAATGACGAATGAGTTGATGGGAAAAAAAAAAAGAGGAAAAAAATCTCACCTGTTCCTCGACCTGTGTCTCTAGCTTCGATATACAGGCGCAATGTTGCGCATCCTCGTTCTTTTCGTTTTTCGTCGTCGAAGTCGATGGCAGAGACGAGTGTTGCGGTGTACCAACTCCGGATGTGCTCAGGTTATATTCACCCTTCACTAGCCGCTCCTCCATCATCCGTACCTACGAAAAATAAACATAAACATTTTTTTTTTTAATTTCTTCATATATATATATATATATTATTATTTTTTATTTTCAATCGCAAATTTAAACTTTTCAGAGGCACATGAGTCACCTATAATACCAGCATGTTCATACTCCCTTTTAGTACTTGATCGTGTGCCATTATAAAAAAAAAGTTCTATATCGCGCGCTCTGTAGAGTAAAACGTGGGAGTAATGAGTACTCGAGAAGCCGGCCGAATGTAAAATTAACATTTAACAGAAGGGCTCCCCTCGAGTCGTATCCTCGTCGCGTGTTGCAAAACCACCCCCTATCGCAACCCCCTAATACACACACACACACACACACAAATATATATGTATATATGTATTTTAACAGCAGCTGTCAAAAATCGATATCGCTTACTGCCCCGCGCGATGTATTTCTACGAGAGCCAAGAGAGAGAGAGAGAGAGAGAGAGAGAGAGAGAGAGAGAAAGTTTTGTTCTGGCCCCCCTTCGCTGATACATCACACGGGGGTGCAGAGAGCAGTAGTAAAAGCGACGAGATGTTCTGCCACAGAGGGCTTTTCTCCTATCCTCTCTCTCTCTCTCTCTCTCTCTATCTCATTCGAGAAAATCAATACTATACAGGCAAATTCTCGAGGGTTCACATCCTACTGTGTACTGTTTCTCGTCTCCGATTATAGAATACTCGTGAGGTGGAGATAACCGAGACAAAGAAATAATGATTAAGGGGAATAAAATATTGAAGGATTCAGAAGCCGAATATACTGACTCTCGTGCGCGTTTCCATATATCGTGTATTATAGTATAGAGAATCGAAATTACTCGATGGCTCGGGTTTATTAAACTCAGGGGTAGTTTTCATAATTTCACTTTCTTGTATTTTTCTTTATTAAATTTTTTTTCTCAAAATAATAAAAATGAATAAATTTGGATAGATCGATTAACAAATCACAAATAATTAATTGAAGCAAAAATTTAATAGAAAAATTTGTATTAAAGTTTATTAAATTTTTGTGACGAAAATTTTGTAAATAGGATTAAAGGAATAAAATCTCACCGAGACACAAGTTGATAGCCATCATAATATTTCCGTATTAAATCACTCACAAGTTTTTCTTTATTACCCAAATTTCTTAGTAGAAATAAGAAAAAAAAAAAGAAAAAAAGATATCACGATAATGTTGATGGATAAATTTCACATTGAGGTAATTATCACTTGTGATTTTATCCGTAACAATCACGATATCATCCTCTTTATTGGCAATTGTCCACGAGTGGCAGAGATGTAGGATGAAAATAATGATGGGAGGAGACACAGCAGGGAGAATGATGAGACATATATCAGAGGGATGAAAGAGGATATATCGCGGCGCGGCGAGACAAAATGAGACATATAGAGAGAGAGAGAGAGAGAGAGAGGATAAAGAGACTAGACGAGGAGGAATAAGATCGCGGGCGTCCGCACGACGTTCGAGATCGAACTAAACTGTCGGGGGTTTCCTGGAGTCTCTTGGTGAGTCACGTTGGCACTTGGCACGCCGCCAACGCTTTGCTTGCTTGCACAAGGGGATTCGTGTGCCTTTCTCGTGGTGGTTGCTGCTACATACATATATATATATATACGTGTGTGTAGCGTCACTCGCTACTATACTATTGCCGCGGCACGAGAGACAAAACGTGAGTTCTCGAGTCCGTACGCCATAAAATATAAAACTATACATCGTGGACTATCAAATTATTGCTTTTTCCACAAATTTCACGACAAGGACACATACAAGGACAAAGAGTAATAATAAATTTAAACTAGCATCACCAAATTATGAATTATTTTTTAATTAAATTGTTACCTGAGTTAAATAAAAATTTACCGACGTTAAAAAATATAAATATTAGTACATTTGTTATTAATTTTTTTGAAAAAAAAACCTAACAATTACAACATTCTGTTGGTTCGAAAAAATCGAGTAATCCCGGTAACTGTTTATTTTCATCACAAAAAAAAAAAAAAAAAAAAAAAAAAAAAAAAAAAATCATCAAAGGGTTAACGCTCTCTGTGTTGCACGGCGCTGGACCATTTTTCTCTGCAAGCCAAGAGACAAAGGTCGAACAACGGAGAAGACAGAGAGAGAGAGAGAGAAAGCTCGAAAGGATATCCCATTCGTGAATCATTCTGGCACTGTGCCAGGAGGTCGCGTCTCTCGCTATCTCATCTCCGGGAGCCACCGATGTGTGACATCTCACATTGGGCACTTTTTCTCTCTCTCTCTCTCTCTCTCTCTCTCTCTCTCTCTCTCTCTCTCTCTTTCACACAATCGCTAAGTTTCTATTCATTTCTAAAACGCTGAAACGTCTCGTGATGATTTGCCCCGATTTAAACTCGTTTGTTGGCCCTGGCCTTTGGCGACAAGGTGGAGGGGGGGGGGGGGAGAAGAGGAAAAGCGCGTGTATCGTCCAGAATATGCATATACAATGCACTACGTTTATACATGTGTGTGTATATATATACACGAGCAGACATCAACGGGAAGCGCGAGGATTAGTCACGATTTGGCGACGAGCCAATTTTCTACATAAAATATATATGCACGCAGATATTCATATATATATATATATATATATGCTTCTTTTACGTATATATTCAAGGGAGACACTGTGGGGACAATGACACATCCGATAGTTTGCTGAGGAAAACCACGAGGTTCACAGCCACGGTGTATATATATATAGGTGTACAGTGTACAGTACAGTGAGTGGAATAAAAAGTAGAAAAGTCGCGCGCGACAAGCGCCAGTATAGTGGTAAAAGCAAAATAACATACCGCGTGTGTCTGAGGCAAAAAAGGGCCGACGGGAAAAATTCGTCGCGCTGAGTGGAAAGACGGGAATGAAAAAGAAGAAAAAAAAAAAAAAAAATAGAAACGCGTGCGTTTGGCGTAAAAGTGTCGAGTTTTGAAACGAGGGTAGCTCGTATGAGGGGCTGAAATAAATTTACCGAAAAAAAGGAGCGATAACAATTGCTATGAAGAAAAATTTAATTTTTTTTTTTGTCTTGTTTTTTTTTGCGAAAAATAAAATTTACCTTTCATCGGTGTGTCACCTGGGCTCCATAATTTTTTCATTTCATCCTCATAGCATTTCGTGCAATTTATCCACGTGATTTGTAGTACAAAAAACACACGCGCGCGCGCACTTACACCCACACGCGCACCCAACAACACGAGACTGGGAGTAGTGAGTGGAATAAAATTTAAAAAAATTAAAATAAAATAAAAAAAAAGTCACCCCCGACGATATCTCGTTTTATTCTTTGTCGTTTTAACACGATTATAAAATTAGATGAAAATTAAGGTTTTTTTCGTTTATTTCATAGGAAAATAGTAATTCGAGGATGTTGCTTATTATCTGCCATCTTGCATGGTGGATTATAATATCGGCGAACAAAAATCAATGACCACCCCGCCCGCCCCGTTGCGTTCGTGGTCGTCTCGCGCGAACGAAGCAGCACGCAGAGAAGAAAAAAAACGAGAGAGCGAGAGAGATGAGAAATGACGTGCGCGTTACACGAGAGCTATGCGAACAACGTGTGCCGTGGCTTTTTTGCCCATGAGAAAAGTTACGATTCGCGGAGGATTTCGCAACCCTTGCGTGTACACGCTCCTGATGGTAAGGCTCCCAGGACAAAGTAAATCCATTTTTTTTTTTTTTTTTGTTTTTTTTTACACACACAAAAGGCCACAGAGTTGAAACAGTTTTTGGCACAACCGACCGATGACAAGAGGCATTCGAAGCTTGTCTTCAACCCCCTCGGTTCATTCTACGCTTTCCCCAACTACCCTTACACACACACACACACACACACACACAGGGTAAAAATCGTCTTTATCGCTAGTCGGTAAATATTTTCAACCCTTTAAGCCGGTAAGACAAATTTCTTTGGACTTTGCCTGCGATAAAATGTATTCGTTGAATTATTGATTTTTTCAAATGTTTGTAAAAAAAATTCCCATTTAATTATTAACCTTCCGCCGTCACACTGGGTCGATTCCACCCATGCACCAACTCTTTAGGCCTAAATATATAAAATTTCTCAAGTGATAATATATCTCGCACTATCGTGCCATTTTTTTCCTAAAAGTAGCGTATCTCAGGAGTATTACGTCCAAATTTCAGTTGAAAATGTTAAAAATTAACAAAGTTATGATTTTTTGAGCGAAAAAGTGTCTTTTGCGCGTTTTGACCTCTTCAATTTTTTTTTTTTTGTAAATTCAATTTTTTTAAATACTTCCGAGTGATAGATTGCTCACGATCATTTTTTGAAAACTACCAACTGGGTAGAATCCACCCAGTGTGACAACGGTCATATTATTTGGTACAGTATGACAACGACGGAGGGTTAATATTTTATTATGTCATAAGAGGCCGCATGCTTTTTTTTTTTTTAACAATAAATTGGCTTGTTGACATAATGAATTGCGAGATAAAATGCTGAAAATAAATAGAAAAAAGGAGACACTCACTTTATCCTCGGCTTCATCGGCTCTGCCCTCGGCATCGAGTACCCGCTGCTCGAGCTCCGAGAGCTGAAATGAAACAAAACCAAAAGCACAATGAATTAAATACAATTTTTAATAAATTTTTCGTACGAATAATAATATTTACTACGAGAAACGTTACATCGACTGTGTATTATAGTCGACGTTTCTTCTCGAGGGCACTCGGACCTTTGTTGCTGTGTTGTAGGTCGCGTACCGGGAATATACATATACATAAATGTATATATATACATATATCTAGCTATTCATATATGTATGTAGTCATATATATATATATATATATCTAGCTATTTACGAGTTCGAGCACACTATACACGCATTTATAGGCGATACTATATATATATATATAGTATCGCCTATAAATGCGTGTATAGTGTGCGAAACTCGTAAATAGCGTCGGGTGTGTCAGTATATACGGGGTGATTAATTAAAACAGAGGTTAATCTATGGCTCGCAACAGAGATAGAAGAGAGGGAGGGGGAGAACTGTCGAGCTTGGAGTGCAATTCGTGCTCGTGCCCCTCGTAACCCCTCGGTTAACCATGACATATATAATTAGTCAACAGGGGGTCATAGAGCGATCGCATTGCTGCCAGGGATCTCTCATTTTCCCGGGTTATTACATACATCATATACATATATAGATGTGCTCGCTGCGACTCCAAAGACGTCTCTTACGCTGCGAGAAATGAAAAAAATAAATGAATTTTTTTTTCATCTCCATTTTTCAATTTCTATTCTAAATTTATTAATATATTAATTTGTTCATATTTGATTCTATGTTGAGCAATAAATCCATTTTTTTTGTTAACAAATTTATAATGAAATTTTATCAAAGATTTTTCAAATTAAATTATTCCGGTCAATTTATTCTTGTTAACCTCGAGCAGCAAAATTCATGACGATCCGAGATAGGAGAGAAGAATCGTCAGTACGGATCTCGTTGCTTTCGTTTTTAACGTCATGGGGACGACGTTGACGACAAAGGAGAGAAACGAGGTGAGGAAAAAGAAGAAGGAGAAATGGAAGGTGGAAGAGCTCGACTGACTGGCTCCTCATATCAAGGGTTGCTCGCTACATTAGCCGTGAAAGGGGGAAGGGGATGAGGGGGGGGGGGGGGGGGGGGGGGGGTTGGACGCAAGGATCTCTCAAACTGTCATCAGGGCTTGGAGAGTTTTTTTTTCTTCTTCTTCTTCTTCTTCTCGGAGACACACGTTGCGGCCGAGACTCGTTATAGAAGAGAGGGGAGCGAGGGATGAAAAGCAAGAAAAAAAGAAAAAACGTTAAAAATATATCTATATATATTTAGGAAGATTACGATATAGGGGACAGACCGAGAGGGATTTTGCCATCACGTGCAGAATTGTACGACTCGTCCACTTATTCTTTTTATCCCTCTTGCGCTCGTTTTCTTTTTCCTTCCACATATGAGGGGTAAAAAAAAAGGAATATATATATATAGATAGATTTTTTGTATTTGGAATTGGATGGAGAGATTCGCGTGCTCTTGTGCGCGAGATAAGCTCTCGCGTCTCGATTTTCATCCTTCCGCCGTTCGTACCAGCTCGTAAAATATTCACAATTTTTTTTTCTTCGTCTTTTTTTTTTTCCAGCTCACTCTTGATGGAGCTACTCTGGGAAATCTCGTTAGCGATTGAGTCTCGCGATACTCGAGGATCAATTATTATACAAGCGTGTCTTATTCAATGTCATTTATATATTCGCGCGAGCAGGCGATAGAGATATCTGCCTCGTTATCAAAGTTGTCCGTTGCTGACTCTCTGCTAATCCTCCCCCCCCCCCCCTGCTCCGCTGCCCCGGCAGTACAGCAATCGAGCCAGTCAGTCAAGGGAACGGAAAAAAAAAAAAAAAAAAAAAAGTTTCAGAGAGTTGTGTAGTGTCTGAGTTGAAAAAAAAACAAAAACAAAATCCGTAGTGGCCTCGTGAAGAGATAACGAGACGCCAGTTTCTCCCTCCGGCGATTAGACGACAAAAATATATACAATGATTGGCCATTGGAGGAAAAAAAAAAAAATTACAGTCATTGGCACTGCACTTTTTCTAAAGAAAAAGGCTGAGGCGGCTGACCGAAAAAAACAACTTTCTAGGCTCGAGGTCAAAGGGCTCGCATATAGCCCTGGGATGAAAAAAAAAAGATTTATTCAAACTTTGAAATACCGTTTTGTAGCTCAGGATTGAAAAAAAAGAAAACAACATTTTTTCTTTTTGTACAGAAAATATATACACGCGTATAAATGTATTCAAGGAGCTCAATATCCTATATATATATATATAGATAAATATGTTGAAGGAACTTGATGTTCCATATAGATATATCCAATATGGATGCTGTCTATCTATAGCTATATATGTGCAGGTGCAAGTAATGGAGATGATGCTTTGCCGAGCTAAGAGACGGCTAAGAATCTTTATATATATATATATATATCTTGGCATTTCTCCGACATTCTATATTAGCATCTCTCGCGCCCTTCTGGGTTACGCCCGGTAGCTCGTACATTAATTACGAGAGACGGCGAATAGCCCGCGTGGGAGCAACGAGAGAGAAAGTCCCGAGCAAGAGCCACTATACATGCGTACGTGTAAAACTAACGCATGTGTGTATAGTTTGCTACGTCTGTGTGTGCGGCTTGTTGGAGAACTCAAACGTGGGGAAAGCACAGGAAAAGGGTGAAATGGAGCGAGTGCAGCGCGTGAGAGAATATTCATCCCCTTCGTCACGGGGGTGGTGGTGGTGGTGGTGGTGGGGGGGGGGGGGGCGAGTAGAGAGGAAACATACAAGTTTTGAGAAAAGTTAGAGACGTCTTACTATCAGAGTTTTGATGGAAAGGAGAATTAGCTTGCTCAGTAAATTGGAATTAACACTATTTTTTTAAGCAATATTTCTATCCAAAGATGAAGTATCTTTTTTTTTTTCTAAACTTTAAGATGAACTCTTTTGATTAATACGAGAAGAAAAAAATATTAGTTATTATTGATTAAATAAAAATAATTTAATGGATAATTTATTAGCAGATAATTGAACGAGATTTGAGTGGTTGAAAAAGAATCGTTTAAAGAATCGTTTTATAATAGCTTTTGATGAAATTATATTCATATTCGTAAATATATTATTTGACAAATTATCATAGGAGAGAAATGTTGTTTTCGAGTTTATTTTATTTCTCTGCTCTCAAAGCTCATTATTATCTTGGCCTCGTAATTTCTGCCGAGTTATTAGACGTAAAAGAGGGTTGCTGAGAGGATGCGGAGCTTTGCCTCGTACACTTGCAGAGAGAGAGGGAGAGAGAGAGAGAGAGGGATCGGATCGTATTAAGGAGGAGTCAGAGACAAGGCTCTGGGGTTTGGTGTACGACTCAAACAAGTCTCGCCCGCGCGACTCTCCGCGAAATCCTTCAATCTCCAGAGACTTGTACATTAATTATATATCGGAGTATATAATGTACAAGAGGACCAAAGAGGGTGAGACGAGGCCACAGTTTGTACGAAAAGCTCTCTCTCTCTCTCTCTTGGTTGACGATCTGCGAGGCAAAGCACCGAAGGGGGGGGGACGTACATACGGTTAGAAACAGACGAGGATGAGGAAGAGAGTTTGCCCCAAGGGAGGAAGAATAGCCTCGAGGCCAGGAGCAGCCAGAGGACGAAGCGAGAGGTTACGCGAGGACTGGTCAACAGTTGTACGAAAAAAAAAAAAAACACTGTGAAATCTCCACGTCTCTGCGTCCAATTTCAGCTAAATTTATTATTAATTAAGAAAATTGTGAGATTTTAAATGGTAATAAATAGCCAGCAAGTCGTTATTATTTAAAAAATTATCATTCAATTAGAGATAAAGTTTACTGATTTTTTTTTGTTTGTTTTTTTTTTAATTGACGAAAACATATGGGAAAATTCAATATAAAATTTGATACTTGAAAATTTTGTTGTAATTGCCAAAAATATTCTCGCACGGCCTTATTCTCCGTGTCTTTCGTGGCTCGAAAATATTTTCATTTGGAAATAAAGCCAATAGGAGGAAGAGAATGCCAGGGGGATGGGATCTTGAGAGGAAAATGTTGTCAAGCGTGTCGGCGAATATAGTCACAACAACAATGCGTGTCCTTCAATCTGTGTGTGTGTGTGTGTGTGTGTGTGTGGAGCAATTGTGCTGACTCTATTTCTTTCCATTGTTTCGCCTCGTCCTTTTTATCTTTCTTTTCCACGCGACACTTTGCACGTCGTCGTACATACGCAGAAAAAAAAAAAATACAAATAAAAAAGAGAGAAAGAGAAAAAGCTGTCGACACGGCTGAATCGTCCTCTCTTTTCGCTTATACTTTCATACACGGGGTTTTTTCCTTCTCATTTCGAAATATTGCAAGTCCTGGATTGTTATTGTCGTGTAATATAATCAACGTTATCGTGATAACGCTTGAGATCCTCGGGATATTTTTACTCCTTTTATACTCGAGTTTCTCGAGAGGAAAAATTGCACCACCTCTTATTTTTTTTATTCTTATATTTCTCACAAATAAATATTTACAATTGATAGTGAGTAATTTAAGAAGATTGAGGCTTGGAAAAGTCGTAAAGAGAGAGCTCTTTCATAGATTTTTTTTTTATAGACCGATGGTGAGAGAATTTATCCGACGAGCCGGATATTTCAAAAGTCAGAGAGAGAGTGAAAGGACGACGCGCACGAGTAACGTAAATTTAACCTGATATAGGGTGACGAGAGTTTACGTCCTCGCACTGAGGGGAAAATTCGTTTTACACGTTGAGTCAATGTTTAAAGAGACGAAAGAGCGAGAGAAGCAGGTGGCTTAACAATTTCAGCAAAGTTCGAACGTCTCGCGCGTCTCTGACACGAGGTTGGTTAGCTACACACTCGAGTGTTTGTCGAGTGTCTGGCGAGCCATATATATCTATATATTAGACACACGCACACACATAGATAAATATATATAGTATACTCGCTCAATATAGGCTATAGAGAAGGCTTTGCCAGACTTTTTAATGTACTAATTGATAATGCAGCAACGTGTCTTGATAAAAACACCTATGCGGAGGGTAAAAATTTTCCTCCCCCAAATTCTTTGACAATTGAAGGAAATTCCGTGAAATTGGTACAAACGATATCGCGAGATATAATTTAATTTCAATTGGAAAAATAGGCTAAAGAGGCTTTATATTATAAACGTCCAAGTAGATAAAAAGAATAAAATTGGCAAAAGTGAATGAAAACGGGCTTGGAATTGTTGTCAAAAATTTCATGTGAAATAAAATAATTTTGTATTTCTCAGACTCGTTTTTCCGTGGCCAAATGCTGTACAAATCATCCTGATGGAAAAATAATGTGAGCCAGCGAGAAGAAAGGGGGTGGTAAAATTAGAGTTGCGCAGTCTATTAAGTATAAAGAGAGAGAAAGAGGGAGAGTAAACGAGGCGAGTGCAGGTTAGTTTCTTTTATTCTTTAACATTTCTCTGTATAGAGAGGAACACAGTGGCGAAAAAGCTTGGGTCGCAGGCTTGAGCCACGAGCTTAAGCCCAGAATAAGAGGAAAAACTGCATATATAGAAAAGACATGGGCAGATGGAGAAAGGGGGAACTTTTACCCGCGCTCTAAATTCTCCAACGAGAGCCATCTTCTCCCTTTCATTACCGCTCCTCGGCACTGTTTGCCAGCGAGATCTTCATGGCCCTTTTTCTCTCGACGCGTTGGCTTGGCTGGTGAAATGGAGAAAAAAAAAAATGGGAACCGGGTAAAAAAAAAAAAAACGAGGGCTCTACTCTTCTGCAGAGGATAAAGAAAGTGTGCGTGTGTTGAGAGAGAGAGAGAGAGAGAGAGAGAGAGAGAGAGAGAGAGAGAGAGAGAGAGATTCGCCGCGTATAATAGACGAAACGGGTTAAATAACTCTGGTGTAATAACACCAGGTGTATTTTAATTTTGGTAGGGTAGAGAGGCAAAGACAGGGGGAGAAGAGGATTTCCGAGCTATGCGTTTAATTAATAGACGGCATATATAGTACGTCTCTCAGAGTATAATAAGAGATATTGCTATATATCAAGTCTCCTAGCCATATATTCTCGTGTATATGCAGTAAGTTCGAGATGACGAAATGAATACCGAATAAAAACAACCCTCTATCCGACTAAAAAAATTCTCAACGATTATACAACGAGAAATAACAAATGATTATTTTATTAACAAATATATTAATAATGATAAAAGATTGGTCGCCCTTTTCCAATGATTTGACATTTTTCAAGATTTATTCACAATCGTAAGGGAGGAAAATTTCTCACAGAGTCCCAAATGAGTCGCGCATTTCCGGAAATAAACCAAAATTTACGTAGTTAAGTGGACAGTGGTGGGGCTTGCGTTATTACACAAGCAACCCTTTCGTTGACCTTTCCAGCTCGTTCCGCGTTAACTTTAACTCGGTGGATTTTAGTGGTCTCGTGTACGTGGTCTCGACTATGTATGTGCAAAATGGCGACTACTGTGTCGCCTTATTTTACATCGCCATGAATAAAGCCCGGCAAAGGGGTGGTCAAGCCAAAGTTATGAAATAGAGACGACGGTCGAAGAGGTAAATTTTTGGGGTTTCCCGGTTTGTCCTGGGTATTTGAGACAAATCGTTGAAACTTTATATATACAAACGCGAGAATATTAGCCAATTTTCCACCCCTTCTCTTGCGATACTAAGCGATATACCTATTGCTTGTACCCATTAGTGCATATGCTTGGCAACGTTAACACAAAAGCTGTAAAGGGAAAATCTATGTGAATGGAGTTGCGATGAGGGCGCGAGAGGAAAAAGAGGAGAAAAAGAGGGAAAACCAGGAAGCATAGATAAAGAGAAGTGGGAGCGGTCGCGATTAAAGGATCTCTCTCGTAATACAAAGTCAGATGATACCGTATGGAGTTTTCCTTATATATATATATATATATATATATATAGAGAGAGAGATAATTAGTACATAGTCTCAGTACGATAAGTGCACGCATTAAACGAGCTTGCACTCCTCGTTTTCCTCCCCTAAAATACCGGTGAGAGGGCTGTATTCTTGTGTTTCACGAGGGCTTTTTGGCTCGAAGCTTTTGCCCACGCGATTCTCTCCTTTCGCCCCCCCCCCCCCCCCCCCCCCCTCCTGTGACCCATGTACAAGGATTGCACAGGCCAAGTTGCACGTTATTGCGGCTGGAATATTATACTTTCACAAGTGCTCAGGCATGGCAATTTCTAATTTTCCTCTCCCCCCCCCCCCCCCATAGCCTCCCCCAAGCGAAAAAAATTAGTTTCCATTTTTAATTAGGTTTTTCCAAGACTAAAGCGTGCTCTTTTCTCTCACTCTCTCACTTTTCACGCTTCAGCTTTTCTCCGACAAAATTTGCCATATATTATTTTCCAAATATTATCGCGGATTTAACGATAATTTTTTTAATTCGTGAAAAATTGATAAAAATAATTAATTATTGATGAAATCTGATTGTTCATTTATCGAATAAATTTACCGTCTATAATATATAGAAGGGCAATCAAGTGTGTATATATATACACTTGTTCTTTTCATGCCCCAAAACTTGTACGAACCCCCCCCCCCCCCCCCCCCCCCCCCCGGACCCACGATATTGGAATTGGGGGAAAAAAAAACACCAGTGGAAAAGTCAAGAGAAAAAAAGGCAGTCACAGGTTTGCCGAGAAATCGCTTAAGGGAGGAAAAAAAAGGTGAAGAAGGCCGATGAGGGGATTGAGGTGGGGGGTGGAAAGTTAGAAGATGGTTCCCCGGTAAAGAGATAAAGAAAGCAGTTAGTGCCCCCTGTAAAGCTCGTAACCCAGATGCGTCTCGTGTGTTTTATTGTCCTTTTACGGGCGACGGCTTGGTCTAGGGGGTGTCGGAATACTGGCAAGTGGGGGGTGGGGTGGGGGGGGGGGGGGCGAAGAAGAACGAAGAGGATTGTCGTGGCTCGACGAGCCGGGAAATCCTCTCTCTCTCTCTCTTTATTTCTCGATTCTCTTCACTTCTACCCTTTTATATGAGGGTAGGCAAGAGGAGGGATGATACATACATATATATATATGTATATATATTACGTAGCACACCTCCACCTTTCGAAACTTTGAAAACATTTGGAATAGCCTGAACGTAAAGTGTATATATGGCGAACAAAAGGATCTTCGGTGTGTTTGAGGAAAAAAAAAAAATGAAATGACCGAAAGGGATGCACACGAGGGGGTTGGCCAGAGAGAGAGAGAGAGAGAGAGTAAAAGAGAAAATGCCCCGAAGCAAACTATTCTCGAGAAAGAGCTAGAGAGAGAGGCGCGAAGATATCACATCGTCGATTCCCCCCCCCCCTTTGCCCCTGGCTAGAAGCATTCAAAGGAACTACTAAAGTAAGGACCAAATGGTTGAGACGATTGTAAAAATTGTTTGAACAAATCTCTTTTCTAGGACTCGCCAAAATATATCAGTTAGGATGATAAATTTTTTTTTCTAATTCTGGATTATTGCTATCGTTACTTTAGGCGACTGAAATAATAATAATAATAATAATAATGATAATAATAAGAGACCATTAGAGGATTTATAGGAGGGCTTGACGCCCAGAATGCTCCTGGAGTGTGGTCAGCCACGCAAAGCTCTGAGTGCAATCGGATTAATTTTTGTTGAAAATGTGGCTACTATATATATATATATATATATATATAAATGTGTGAGCGCGTATAAGCTCTAGAGATATAATACAAATGATAAAATGGAGGGTGTAGATTCTAGTGAGGATACAAGTATATACTGAAAAACAGTATATATAGAATTGGTGGGTAAAGAGGAGCTCGATGAGAGCTTAGAAGGGGTCGATAATGCGCATTTCGACCACAAAAAGCAGCTTACGTCGGGACCACCGCCAAAAGTGCTTCCAGCTCTTCTTTTCCTCTCTCTCTCTCTCTCTCTCTCTAACTCTTTCAAGACTTTTTTCTTCCCTTTTCGAGAGAGATGCAAGATATAGAGCTGCAAACGACACACACACACGTATGTATATATATATAAATGTAGATACAGAGTGTGCGAGCGCACTCTGCAATTTTGTGGCAAACAAGAGACGAGCGAGATAAAGAAAGGCGAAGAGTGAAAGGGATGTAAAAGCCGGGGTGGCTGCCTAGAAAGCAGCAAACATGGATGGATTTTTCCCACGCTTTGAGTATCGCATGGCCAAAGTCGAAAGCCTTCTTTTCTCTACCTACGCGCAGCCCTTTTTTATTCCTTTATACGTGATGCATTTTTATATATTGTCTGCGTTTCTTCGTTTTTCTCTTTTTATTTTTCTACGTTTTATTGGGGATGAAGACGAAACGGGGGATGAGAGAGAGGAAGATGCAGTGAAGCTTTTCGCTAGCTCGCAATCTTCTGCTCTTTTGTATACTCGCTCTTATTCCAATTCTTCTCTCTCTCTCTCTCTCTCATACTCGTTTTGGTCCATCGATCCGTACAAAACGAGATAGAGAAAGAGAACGGGGGTGGGGGAGGTTTATATGTATCGAGAGAGAAAGATATTTTGTAGCCGTCTGCTACACGCTGGCTAGAGAATCAGTCACGAGGATACTTCTCGATAGATCGTTACACATCGCAGAGTTTCGTACGAGAGAAATATAAAGAGAGGCAATTTGGCTGGAGTATATAGAAATTGAGAGGGGGATTTTCTATACACATATATGTATATATGTATACACAAACACATGTACACTGGCGGAGAAGCTGAGCTTTCGCTTTTGTTTGCTTCCTGTATACCGTGTACTCTTCATCGTCATATTTATTTCTATTTTTCTTCGTCTCATCTCTTTTTATATATATATATATATATATATATATATCGTGGATAAAGTTTGTCTGCGAAAGACGAATGGAGAACCTTCCTCTCGTGTCTCTCGTTGCCTACGAGGAGTTATTCGTTGGATGGATCGCTCTCGATCCTTTTTTTTTTTTTGAGAATTTGTGCTGAGGCTTTCTCTCCTCCTCCTCCTCTTGCCCCTTTCTTCCGCCCGACAGGCAACGAGTTTCCGCATCAAGAGCTACAAACACAACGACCTCTCTCTCTCTCATTCTCTCTCTCTCTCTATGTCTGTCTGTTGCGTGTTTATATCGATGGCCGCGCGAGAACGAACGAGCCCGCGCGCCCCCACCCAGGAAGCACCGAAAAGCCGGTAAAATATCACAGCGATATTCCGTGACAAAAGCGCGTACCTCGGCAATTTACGCCAAAGTGCTCGCGAATGGTGGCAATTTTTTTCACTCTCAAATGTTCCAGCAGCCGAGCGCCCCCGGGCCGTCAGAGCCAAAACACCCAAACGAATCGACAGAGGGCGTCAGAGCAATACAAAGCAATTATTGCTCCCTGCTCTGTATCCCCCCCCCCCCCCCCCTGCCTGCCCCAATAAATGGTCCAATATATTATGTCAAGGTAAAATAAATTTTATCGTAAAATTTGATGAAATTTATTTTTCACTCAATCGGTCCGTTATTTTATTTATTTTTTATTAAAAATATTTAATTGATTTGGTGGAAATTGAGAATAAATTAATATTTCCCCTTCTCTGATATATGAGTGTGCGAATGAAAAAAAAAAAAAAATTGGCGATGAAAATATACTTTATATATTTTCACAAAGTAATAATGTTAATGCTCAAGAGGGTAAATTCTGACGTCAAGAATAAGCGTTGTATTTTTTTTTATGTCAGACGTGTATATTACGCCACGCAAAAGGGCAACAGCGCAACAGCGCAAATGGGGATGAATGACGCGGTGACGAGCCAAGATAAATTTTATCGTCAGCGTAACACGTCCATCATCAGTTATTAGGATATTATATACTCTGTATGATATCTAAAACGTGACACTATATTTCTGTCCTATGTTTGAGCCGAAAAATTTCATCAAAATTTTTGACGGAAAGAGACGAGGACTTTTGCTTATATGTACAAAGACCACCTGAAAAATCATTATTATGTATCGTAATTAATGCTCATTAATGCCCGTACACATATTTCGAGAATAAATTATAAATTTTCATAAAAAATAAATAAATAAAAAATGAGAGATGTGTAAGGTAGAGTGTGAAAAAAAAAAAAAAAATCGTCAAAGAGATCGTCGACGTATGTATGCAGTGAGCAGAGTCAGAGACTGCGACTAGTGCTCCATTAACGTTTTCCATTACAGACGAAATGAGTGCTACGCGTACAGAGCAACCCCCTTTGCCAAAACTTTCCCCCAGCAACAGGGTAATATTTTACTATTATATTATTACATGACCTCGCACATGCGTGCGCCTAATTTAATTAAAAAAAAAATCATATTTAATATTATTTTTGTTAATGCAATAAATTAAAAATAATTTTCAATCTGTATTATATATTTGTCAAATAATTTAATTTTTTCAGTACACAGTTGACTGGTTTTACGACATTTCGGGGAGAATCATCAAAAGCGAGAGCGAGAGACCAACGCGGAAGTTGAGAGGATAGTCTTTTCCCGTTCATGTCCCCGATGATTCATGAATCTAGGGTTATAATACTCGCTGGCATCGTCTACTTCTCGTCGTTGAGCATACGCACACTTATAGGACACAAAACGAGACGATATACCGAGTTTGGTCTAATCCCAGTGTGCGGTTGCTCTCTCCTCTCGACTCCTCTGGACAGACGTATTTCGGTCAAGCGTACAACGGAAACGAGCTACTCCCGTGGGTAATATTCTATATAGTAGAATATTTCGAGTGAGTTACGACTTGTGCCTTTCACACGTAATATTATCACTCTTTTACACACACACACACACACATGTATATATATATATATATATATATATATATATATAGATCGTCCCAATTAAAAAAGGACGTATCTCGAAGGTCCACGCTGACCTTTCCTCACCTGCCTTTTCTCAATTAATTAATTATATAATATTCGATATATTTCGAATAAATTTCATTCAAAGTCAGAATGAATTGTTGTTTTTTTTTTTATCACGACTTTTATCGCAAGATAAAAGTAAAAAGAGACAAAAAGTTTAAAAAATATTTTTTTTCCCCCGAGTAACTCTGTCTATTTTTTATTCACTGCATGGTCATCTGTACAAGTCCTGCACAAGTCAGTCGACGTGGTACATAATACAAAGGTGTATGTATATATTATATAGTGGAAAAAGATGATATTGAAGTTTGCAACGAAATTTGATGAAATTATCAACATAGAATTTACTTTCTTAAGATTATTTCATGCGATTATCAAAAGATATGAACGATTGTCAAACTGCCCCGACTCCCGGTATTCACCCTTCACAGGAATTGAAATTTTTCTTCGAATTTCGTTTCATTCCAACGATGCAAACTTCAATGTCATGTAAAAAGCTTAAAAACTGACGGAAGGGCAGGCGAAGTGGGTGGGGTGGGCGGGGGAGAGAGCAGTAAAACGCTCAAGCTCCTATAATAGTACATAGTAAGACGAGAGCCTTTGAGAGTTTTGGCCCTTTGCTCTTCTAAAATAATAGTACCACATAAATATATATATATATATATATATATATATACCGCGTGCTTATGTATGCGTGTAGTATAAAAGTATTTTTATACGATATAATGCATGTCCTCACTGGTTGTAAGGGAGAAAATGCGTGCGCACGTGTATATTATAAATTATAATCGTGTCGAGGCAATATTGCGTGTAACTCTGCTGAGAGAGAAAGAGAGAGAGAAGGTTGACGAGCGTTGAGGGATTTGTGTGAGTGTCATGTGCCCTCTACATCTATATCTATATCTATATCTATATCTATATATATATATATATATAGTGGAGTGGCACAAGTGAGCGCGTGGACGAGAATGAGATGATGCTGCGAGCTCTCTCTGCACGCTCTCGATGTGGGACGTACGCTAAGTGGTCCATTCAGTGAGCGAGCGAGCGAGCGAGCGAGCGAGAGAGAGAGAGAGAGAGAGAGAGAGAGAGAGAGAGAGGGAAAAACTCCACCGCGGAATACATTACAGGAAGTAGCAGTTAAAAAGCCCTCCTTCATCGTGTACCCAATTCTTATCAAGTACTTTTATGTTATACATGCTATATGCATTAATTCTTCCCTCATATATTCTTTACTTATTCGTTACAATTTATAATTAAATTTATTAATGGCAATTGAAAGCTTTTTAACAGCTTTTTTGCAATTCAATATTCCAAATACAAAAAAAAAGAAAAAAGAAAAGAAAAGACACGTTTGTATTTGTTATTCTACATCCGTTCGTTGCAATTTTTAATCAAGTCGGTAGGTCGGTTGTATGCACGCGAGTCCCCCATGTGTAATGTTTACTTTTGCATAATTGATCGTATATTTGCGTTTGAAATTGAAACGAGTGATGTAAATTTTCTTTGCCCTTTGTATAAATTGGGAATGTATTTTTTTTGTTTTTTTTTTTTTTTAATTCGTACACACAAGGTTCAATTATTCCATAGACGACTTTTTTTTACCCCTTGCAATTATTATTTTACCTTTTGGCTATCCATCAATCTCGTTTGTATTTTTATGCTACTCGCATTTTTTGTTAGAATTATTTTTTGTTACCTTTCGAAGCATCTCCTCGAGGGACTCCATGTCCAGGGCAGAGTTGTTGTTCTCCGTTTGTACGGGCTGAACCATTTGTCAAAAAGTTTTCGGGCCCACGGAGCACCGAACAAATCACTCGCGAAAATAATACCTGTATGCTTATCGACGTGCCTTTACCACTTTTTTCACTTTTTCCTTTTTTTCTCACTTTACGATTTTTTTTAATTTTTCACCCTTTTTATTTATTATATTTGTCCCACTCATCGATTTATCGTTAACAAATAATTATCCAATTCTCCTGAGTATAGTCATTTTGTAGCTGTTTTTTGTTTTTTTTTTCTTACATAGAAAATTTCCTTCGAATAACCTAAAAAAAAAAAAAAAAAAAAAAAAAGTCGCAAGTCTCTCGTTAGCGTTATGGAATGCGCAGATGCGCGATGTGTCATTGATCGATAAATAAAGAAAGCTCTCGTTTTAATCTCGCGCTGAACTGCACACAACGCGGTCAAGAAAAATAAATCCGACTGAAACTTGCCATATGTCACGAGTAAAGTGACAGGTCGTGAGCGCGGCAATTGTCCGCTCTACACGTCTGCCGTGTCGATAAGGGCTAAAATCGAGGAGCACCTGCAGCGAGAGAGTACCCTCTCTATGCTAATGAGGGCAGCAGCGTGCGGTATCGATCGTTACCATCGATCAACGAGAATTCTCACGGCAGTGCGAGAGATGTCACCACAACCACCTGTGGCCAAGTCTTCCCGGCCAATCATTAGTCGCTCTCCAGGACCGAGACCAATTCGCATGCGCGACATAATAGAGATCATCGATGAATGGCTAATCATCGGAAATACTTCAATCCCGTATCCCCTTCTCCTTGCCCTTTGACTTCCTTTTTGGCCCTCGTGCCAGGTAAGGAACCAATATGGCCTCAGTCCGAGCTCAGCGACGTGAACAATTAACGGAAGAACAGTGCGTGGCCAAAAGTTTAGTATATAGAGTGTGTGTGTGTGAAAGAGAGAGAGAGAGAGACGAGTAGAGTAAAAAAAAATCTTTGAGTTTTTCTTTTTTTTCTTGAGCTTATATAGAGCTTTTTTTGTGTAAAGTTTTTTTTTTAATGAAGAAACTGTGAAGACTGAGAGAGAGAGAGAGAGAGAGAGAGAGAGAGAGAGAGAGAGGCGATCAAGAAAGCGACAAATAAAAGGGAACGAGCCGAGCGAGAGGAAGAAAAAAGAGAGACAACAGCCAAGGAGAAAGAAAAGGTAAAAGAGTGAGTAGTTTGAAATTTTCTATCTAATTTTATAATTTTTATTTCGCGCGTGCCGGCCACGAGGCGGACGCCATTTTCCGGTAAAATTTCGTGCCCCCTCTAAATGTATTGAATCATGTGAACTAATTTTTTCTCTCTCTTATTTGGTGAAATTTAAAGATTAATAAAGAAATCCTTCATAATTAATTTTTTAATTTCACCAAATAAGAGAGAGAGAAAAAATAATTGATAATCATTGGCAAATTCACCAATCACGCAAATAGCTAAGGGTAATAAATGAACGAGACACCAATGTACGTCTATCGAACGGGGAGAATCTTTTTATTTCTTTATTTCAGACTATTTTTCAATAATAAAAAAAAAAAAAATAAGATCATTTAAATGATTTAATTTATGAAATTTCGGTTTGAAAAATTCATCATTGCTGGGTAAACATTATTATTATTTTTTTGTATACCAAGAGAGACAAGTCTGCGTCTAGATCTCACGAGATTACAAACGCGAGAGTCTTTGAGGGAGGAAAAACAGCGCGATATGTACAAAAGAGAAAAACAGAGTCATATATATATATATATGAATATATCAAGTATTTTGGGTGAAGAGTATTTTTACGCCCGCGTTTGGTGTCTCTCCCTCTTGGTGAAGACACTTCTCCGTAAGAGAGCAATCTCGCGAGGAGATAGAGAGAGAGAGAGAGAGAGAGAGAGGATGAGCGTCTATAAGAAGAAACTCTTGCGAGGGCTTTGCGCGACGGAAAGAGAGAAATGTCGCTTCCTGTGTGCCGTGACTTTTTCCCGCTTTGACTCTTTTTTTTCTCCCTCTCTCACGCGCTCGTCTTTTCCGAGTGATGAGAAAGAGAGAAAAAGCTCACTGTGGAGCTATCTTGGGAGAAAAGTATTTGGAGGATTTCTAATACACTCTCCAACCTCTCTCTCTCTCTCTCTCTCTCTCTCTCTGTGTGTTAGAATCTTTCGTTACTGGGAACTAATTGAGCCGAGTGCTTCGTGAAACTCGCCATACTACAACATATTATGTCAGATACTAAACACGTGGCTAGATAATGAGAAAAAAAAAACTTTTACCTATTATTATTATTATTAATCGAAATATAATATTAAATAAATATTACTAATATTTATATAAATAACATATAAAACTTATTTAAAGGCTTCGTGATTGTGTGTGCGTGTGTGGAATATAATGACGAGTGTAGGTTATTTGCCCGGAGAGGTCAGACAGCAGTAACTATAAAGACGTGTTTCACGACGACCAAGACTCTCGCGAGAGCGCTAAATTGAACCATTCAAAAGGTTAATCTCATTTCAGAGAGCCTCGAGGCATCGTTTTTTTTTTTTTTTTTCCTCTTCATTCATGACACGAGACTGCGCGAGTCTCTAAGATTCCGACAAATATTCGTTGCTAACCCTACAAAGTAGAAATGGATATGTCTTGAGACAAATTTTTATCCAATATCATATTATCGAATGAATAAATTAATTTATCTATAATTAAAAATCATATAATTATACGATTTAGATAAATAATAATATAATTTTATTGCACAAAAATAATTCTTTGTTAAAACGAAGAAACCTCGAAAAATTCTCCAAATGATATTGCGAATTATCCATGAAAATTGAACAAATTTTTGCTTGAGATGTTTTTTTCTAATTTTTTTAATTCTTTTTTCCTGTTTGTCTATGGGACTGAGCGACGCGCAGTACACTGTCGTTAATTCCCCGTGTGCCGGTTGCCAAACGATAAATCCTCTCTCTCTCCCCCATCCCTGCAACATCAACCACACGAGAGAGAGAGAGAGAGAGAGAGAGAGAGAGAGAGAGAGAGAGAGAGAGAGAGAGAGAGAGAGAGAGAGAGAGAAACGCTGGGATGAAATGGAAATTTTCTCCTGGGAGTTTGGAAAGTTATTTAATTATCGGGCGAGTTACTCTCGCGTTCCCTCAAGCCAGCTCGACCTGGTTGACCGAGAGCCTCTCAATCTGACGAAAAAAAAGTAGACTCTGTCTCACTCTGACTGACTAACAAACTGGCCTTGTTCCTCCTTTCCTCTCGTGAAACGTAAATTGGCCCAAAGATCTTCCTGACAAAAAAAAAAACAAAAAAAAAAACAAAAAAAAAACGACTTTTTGCCTATCTTCGAATCAGCCATGAAACGAGATTAGAAGAAGCTCTCCCCCTCCTCTTCTCATCCCTTTATCTATCTCTCGAAAATTCTTCCGGCATCGATGAAACTCGTAACGAAGTGCGAGAAGAAAGAGGTGTGGGGGGGGGGGGAATGGAATAAAGGTCGAGCAAAAAGAACTGACGTCAACATATGAACGGGAGATGCAGCAGAGAGTCTTTGGCTCGTTGCCTTTTCTACTGCAGTCCGAAATTCCAGTAGTTGGAGAATTTAGCAATATATATATATATATATATATGTAAATTTATCTACGTACAGCGGAAAAAGAATATCTGGGTGGATGAAATCGTTTGGCAAACGAGATTGGAACATTCGATTCACGAGACAGAGTTGTATAAATTAGCAGCCGAGTGAAAAATGTAAAATAGAACGAGAGAATGAAAAAGTGATGTGAGAAGAAAAAAAAAATGGAAATTGGCACGTAAAGCGTAGAAGCGAGAGAATTCGAGTCTCTCTTTGCGTGTGAGCTCAAATTTTCTACCCGCATCGATTAATTGAGAGATTTTGATTGGAAACAGCGAGAACGTTCTGTCGATTCTACATTTCAGTCCAAGTTTTTTTTTTCTACTTTGTATTTTATGTCCAATTCCCTTTTTTATTTACTTTTATCATTTCCTTTGACTCTCCTCGTTCTCTCGACAGTTTGGACGAGAAAACTTTTTTCTTTTTTTTTTTCGTTTATTGGCAGAAGCTCGTATTGACTTGTCAGAGATGCTTTGACACGATTGAAGCATGAAAAAAAAAAAAAAAAAAAAAAAAAAAAAAGAAAAAAAGAAAAAAAGAAAAAACGTTATTGCATAGGGGAGAGACTGGTGTGTGTGATCAAAGGTTAATTGAAAAAAGATCCTGGCTTTGGCTTTCAACGCGTTGGCTTTTCTAGAAAAGCTCCAATGTCTCTATATCTGTCCAATCTATCCCTCTCTATATCTATTTCTATTTTTTTTTTCCTCTTCTCTTTTGTCCTCCCTCGTTTTATGACACGAGAACCACGAGAAAGAGCGACGGCCACTGAAACTTTTCTATTTAGTTGAATTCATTCGAGGACAGCATCGAATTTATGTCAAGCTCTCGAGCTTCAATCAACGCCGTTCAACTCTTCTGACCAATTTCCGATAAAAAACAAAAAAATAAATCGTCACCTCTTTGAACGATATTCCGCTCTAAAAAGTATTAAAAAATCTGTACAATCGTTTATAAATGCGCTCAATCAAGCTTGTCCCTCCCTCTACAGTATATATATAGATAAACGAGACAATACTCGTCGTTTATAAAATACGGAAATTTCAATTTTTTTTTATTTTATCCGCCAAGCATTTTTATCCAAAAGCTCGTCGTTATTTTTCACTAAATTTATGTGTATCGATTAATTGATAAATGGGGGGAAAAAAGCCACTTTTGTACAATCGAGTATCTCGCCTTAAACATTTAATCCTGCAGAAATTTTCATCAAAAGGCAATATTTTATTATTTTAACGAAAATTCTCGTAGCACTGATAATAATCAATTAAACACGAGACACTTGATGACACAAAAATTAGTTGAATATTATGATAAATAAAAAAAAAACAAAGACTAAAAAAAAATCAATGAATTGTTTACCCGCGTTAAATATTCAATTTTAACCTCCAGACATTTTTGATTGAATGATCGTATTATTATTATTTTTTTTCAAACGTGTTTTAAAAACGATGGCACGATTGATTGATTAAATTAACGCGAAAGAATTAAATTGTTATAGTTTTTTTATTTTTATTTTTTAACGAGAGACGAACGTACGTGCGCCTCCGAAGGCCGTATACGGGACACTGGTGGAGTGTTGTGTGTCTTGCGGGGGCAGAGAGAGAGAGAGAGAGAGAGAGAGAGAGAGAGAGACAAGTTCCCGCGACGTCAGGAAAGATGAAGCGCGCACGTTGCGCGCAAGTCCCAAACAAAAATACGCGCGCCTCTCGTCGCACGAGCTCGCGCACCAAACACACGCAACAAGAGAGAGCCTACCAGATAAAGAGAAAGAGAGACAATAAACGAATAGAATGGAAAGAGCCTCGGAAATGGACGGCACGCGTCTTCCCTTTCTTCCTTCGTATCAATCGAGTTAACGTATCTCCCTTTTTCACTCGTCCGTCTGACCAAACACTCACTTTGCTACTTGTTATCGGTGATTCCTTGCCGAGAGAATTGACACGAACCATCGATCAAAATGGCAAACATGACAATTTTTAATTCCTCTTGTACTCTCTTGACGCACGGCAAGAAAATAATTGTCTGCTCTAAAACAGCATTTTAATAATACTGCGTAGTACAAGTTTTAGCCGTAAAACTCGTAAAACTCCCCTTTCTATTTTATAAAACGATGAAATTATGGTCAGGAATGAAATATTATTATTAGTAATAATAAAGATAATAAAGTAATAATTAAGTTATGCAAAACAAAAACAAAAAGATTTTTAATCTTGCCTGATCGAGACAAAGGAGCAATAAGAGATTAACGAGACTGTCTGACCAAATACTGATTTTACTACTCGCAAACTCTCTCACTTGGACTTGGCCACGGGTATACACAAGTGGGTAATCGAAGAAAGCGAAGACGATGTAGAATGGTAAGCTAAAACATATATATATATGTATGTGGGTGAGAAATGGCGTGTAGAGTGTTGAAAGTTGCGGCAGAGAGGAAGGACGCTCCTGCTCGTATCTTGATCAGCCACGTCGTCCGTTCGGCTGCAGTCACCTTCAACGGTTACTAGTGAACACTCTGTAGTGTACTGGTAACCAAACTCGAGTGAGAGATGGAGAGATAGACGGCGACATGGCCTCCTATATGCTATATGGATAGTTGGAGGAGATATAACTCTCGTGACACGTCGAATGGGCTGCCGAGCCGTCGAGCACACACACACACTTCTTCTCTATGTATAACCTCGCTGCGATGTCGCCTTTCGAGCCCACCCTCAATACTCTCGCTCTCTCTCTCTCTCTCTCTCTCTCTCTCTCTCTCTCTCTCTCTCTCTCTCCTAGGGGGAATCCTCAACCCTCTCTCAACTATAGAATCACCCAAGTGTTTGTGTGTGTGTGTGTGTGTGTCTGGTCGTCTCTTAGCACACCTTGAGAAACTATACCAGAGTCTGCAGTAGATACGAGACAGAAAGACAGCGAAAGAGAGAGAGAGGTGGACGTTATGAGTTTAGTTTCGCAAGTGTCACCCACTGAGAGAAATAAGCGAGCTTGACATAAACAAGATTGTGGCAAAGAGCTTCGAATCTAAGATGCAATAATCGAGTTTCCTCTTCTCTTTCCGTTTTTTTCACACCCTACTAGACTATACATAGATAAAAATTAACCTCATTGATCATAAAATTTCATAAATATTTTTTCGTTCATTTCAAAATGAATTTTTAATCCTTACTGATAAATTTTATTTTAATTTATCGTGGAATATAAAAATTCAACATATTCAGTGATAGAAAAGAGGCTCGTGAAATTCAAAATTTAATACGAGCACGTATATAATGTAATATTGAAGTCCCTGCTGGTTGAGCTCTCGCTGAAATTCTGAAAGCTCGAAGTGAACGCGTTCAATATAACCATATAAAATATATATATATATATATGTGTGTGCATATGCATAAGCTCTATAACAATTTTGCTATTGAGCCCCACTCTCTGCCCCTGTCTCTGAGGGTGATCAATTAATTCGACTGGTTAATTAGCCTCCAGCACCACGAGAGCAATAGACATATATATATATATATATATGAATACGTTGCAAGTAGGACCGAAATGGTTTCATTATGCTATAGGGTGCAGTTGCTCGTTTCAGCAGTGGCGGGCGAGGGGGTTGAAAGTGAGAGAAAAAAGTATAGAGGAGGGTTATAGAGAGTGCCGCGTGGGGGCGGGTTCTCGGAGGCTTATATATGCCGGGAATTTTAGCGAAATTCCTACGAGGCCGAGCTCGGTCGCGTGGACGGAATTTCGAGTCTGTTACTATCGGCTATATATATATATATATATATAGATAGATAGATAGATATATAGATAGACAGATAGAACTTTGTTCTAGCCAGACTTTTGCTCGAGGGCAAATCCTCTACATCTATACACAATATTTCTACCCACGAGGGGGATAAATTAATCCTTGTTTTTTTTTTTTCTGCAATGCAACCGCAAGCCAGACAATATTTTTCGAATATAAAACAAACAAAAAAAATGTTGAAAAAAAAACGAAATGAAGGAAAAAAGGTGCTCGATCGTTTATATCAAATATCCAGGGGTTGAAAGTTTTGGTCCGTAACAAAGTTTGCTGAGGAGTCTCGAGATTCAGTGACAAAGTGGCATAGACGAATCGACGAGAGAGCTTGAGCGCTTGAAAGAGAAGAGAGAGAGAGAGAGAAGACTTTTTCAGCGCATGTATACATACATGCATATATATATATGGTAAAAGACGAGGGTGAGCACCCTCGAAAAGTGAGCAAAGTAGAGCGTGCAAGCGTTCCAAATCAATATTTAATTTTACGTATTTTATTGAAGAAAGCCCTTAAAGTGGAGGGGGTGAAACGTTTTTCAAACTCTTTTCGCTCTTCCACAGCCTGCAAAGAGCGAGAGAGAGAGAGAGAGAGAGAGAGAGAGAGAGAGAGAGAGAGAGAGAGAGAGAGAGAGAGAGAGAGAGAGAGAGAGAGAGAGAGAGAGAGAGAGAGAGAGAGAGAGAGAGAGAGAGAGAGAGAGAGAGAGAGAGAGAGAGAGAGAGAGAGAGAGAGAGAGAGAGAGAGAGAGAGAGAGAGAGAGAGAGAGAGAACCCTTGGAAATCTTTGGAAAACTCGGTAAGAGCTTTGGCCCGCGAAATCTCCGAGAATTTTTGAGATGTTGAGAAAGAGAGAGAGAAAATGAGATGGGGCTTCTATGCAATATATATGTATACCATCTCGCACGGATTCCTCTCGTTTACTTTGCAAAAACCATTCGCGCCCGTTTATCCTGGAAATACTCTCTCGCCGCGACCCTCTCTCACTCTCTTTCACTGACTGTCGATTATACTACGTGAGGGCACGTCGATCCACGGCAGTTTCGAACGTGCCACAACCAACTTACCAAATACTTTTTTTTTACCAAGCATATGTACAGTTATACGCAGAGTATGCCTGGCCGGAAAGCCAACTAGGATGGTCGCGAATTCTCCGAGAGAAATATTGACATTTTTTTTTTCTTTCTATCTCGCCTCTCGTGCCATTTTCTCTCTCCACGTTACTCGATCTAGCACGAATCGGAGCTTCTCGATCGTTTTCACAAATTACGCGAGGGTAAAGTAATTTCCCCCCACACTCCTCTCTCTTTCTCTCTCTACTTGAAGGAATTCAAAGCAAGTCTCTTTGGGTCATTTGAGAAAATTGTGAAAGCCCCGTAATAGTTATTACCCGATGACGACGACGTGACTCTTTTTACTTGGACAAATTTCGCTCATGAAAAAAAAAAGTTAATTTAATTCGAATAAAACTCAATTCCAACTCGTATATTTCAATAAAATAACAAAAATTAAATGAAATTGTCAAGTATTGAAATGGCAAAATTTCGATATTTTTTATGTCTGTAAAAATTCGATTCATAATCTCAATGAAATCAAACAGACTTTTATCAAATTGTACAATTGGAGATATGTCAGGGTTGAATCGAAAGCCTCTCGGGCGGTATAATATTGAGCGAGAGAATTGACAGAGCCTTTGGCCTCTGAGAAAGGTCATGTGGGGGGCACAGCACAGCAAGAATACCATACATAGGAGAGATATCAATGGCTTCCCTCACGATATAACCTTCATTGTTCCCATCCACGCAAATGACTTAACGGACGAGAGAGCAGGCAAGAGAGGAGACGTGTGCAGAAACGTTTCGTATTTCTGGCTGGTTCCATACAAAACACAACAGAGTTGTAGAGAGAGAGAGAGAGAGTTGAGAGCTTCAACCCATATATAGATATACCGAGAATTTAAATTCATAAGGGCTTATAAGCTGTTTAAAAAGCATATGAGATACTCCCTTTGGTCTTTGAATACGTGATTGCCCGCAATTCTATAGCCACGCAAGATGCTTTGTTTACTCTTTGCATTTTTCGATTATTATCATGTCCTATGCGATTCATCAGAGCATCTCACTCTGGTCTTGGCTCCAACCTCAAACTATTCGCCTCTCTCTCGCTTCTGCAATTATTGAAAAACGTCCAGCATCCCCTACAAGGACCCCCCCTGTTTCTCTCTCTCTCTCTCGCGTTCCAGAGAACGCGATCGATCGAGCCAAAAGCCTCTCCTATACGTGAGAATTTTTACTCGTCCCTCATCTTCGTCCTCTTTTTTTTTTCCATCAGTCACGATTCTCGGTCTTTTTCATCGACCCCATTTTCACTTGGCATCCCTCATATATATATATATATAGAATATGACACGTGACGGGGTCAAGTATAGGAAACTTGTGGTTAAGTTGATATCTATAGGCTGTATCGTTTATTGGGTAATGTTGATACAAAGTTTTTTGACTGATGAGATATTTGTGAGGAAATAAAACTTTAATCGATTTTCAGGAAAAAATCATCTTCATTCACATTCAACATAAAATTCGAGCACGAGTAATTTTCAAAAGGCCCTAAAATCATGCAGATTTAGATGTAATTTGTAGTGTTTTGAAAATACCAAAAGTTAGCTTGGAAAATTCAAAAAAGATTTCCCGTTCCATTCTACGTATAGTACGAAAGAGAAAGTGAGAGAGAGAGAGAGACATGACGATTATCGTCACACAACTAATTTCACATTGTATTTCTTAGCGCTAAAATTGTCAATTACAAACTTTTACAAAACGTAAGAGAGAGAGCGAGAAGATTACGAGTTTGGGCTATTTCAACCCTTTTACCAAGACATTTGTGAACGAATAAGCCCCGTCTTGGTCCATTCCCTGATGTTCAAATTGGACGATTCAGGTCCAAGCCAAAGTCGGAGGAGAAGCTGGTCTGTGTACATCAATATATATATATATATATATATAAAGGTGGAAAGAAAGACAGAAGGAGCTAGGAATGAGAGAAAGCAGAAGAGAGGAAATGTTGAAATGGAGAGAATAGTATATATATATATATATATTGTAGTTGTATTTGACGGTTAGGGAGAATCTCACAGCTTTGCTCGAAACTCGTCTTACTCGAGGCTCAACTCTCCTTCGGGAAAATCTATAGAGTATCCATAGAGCCCTTTACGTTTGCTCTTCTCGTCTCAGTGTCGCGTTCTACCGTTTGCCCAGCCAACCGCGCGCGCGCGCGAGAGAGAGAGAGAGAGAGAGAGAGAGAGAGAGAGAGAGAGAGAGACTCTCGGAGATTGTGCTTTGGTCTCGTGGCCAAAGACGAATGAGTCTTGAGACCGTGGAGATTGAGAGAAAGCTTGGAGGGATTCGAGAATATACCGCGAAGCTAATTTACTCGGGAATTCTCGCCTCTTGTGGTTTTCCCGCAATGACACGCTCTGTGTCGAGAGAGCCAACATTTAATCCCAAAGCACTTGAGAGCCCGAGATTAAATCCTCTAAACTTTTTTTTCACCAATAATCGTCATTTATATTTACTTTTCCATTATTGTCATTATTATTATTATTGCTATGAACTATTATGAAAAATGTCAAAGTTGAAACATTTAAAAGATAAGAGGATGGAAAAATGTGTGTGAGAGAATAATAAGCGTTTGTTAATTCAAAAGGGAAACATGGGAAATAAATGGCACGATGATGATCACTGTCAAGTTAGTGTGAAAAGGATAAATTGATATGTAATGAAATTGTTATGAGGAAGAAAAGGACGAGAAGGCCTATATACAATTTTTCAATATTTTATACACAATGGAAGACTCGGAGAAATATTTTTAAAAAAATCGATAAAACAATCTGAAGGATATATTTTAAATTCCATTATCTCTGATAATTATTCAGAACTCTTGTTACATTCTAAACTGCATTCTCAACTAGACCCAAACAATTTGAGCTCAATTTCTCTCATATCGTTAATTATACGAGGACACTTACGAGGAAAAAAGTTCGTTAGGATTCTCTGCCGGCTTTGAACATCTCTCTCTCTCTCTCTGTCTGAATGTAGAGTGGAATAAAAATCCAGTCAATATCGAAAAAGCTCTCGATTTCCGTTTTCCCTCTCTCTCTCTCTCTCTCTTTTTTTCACTGTCCACGCAGGGACGATGATTGTCCCGTTTGTTCGTCTCGTCGCCGCGCGGTTCAATTCATCGAAACGAACATTCAAATCTCTCCAATCACCAAGCTGGAAAGCCATTATTGCCTCGTGTGGAATATTATTTTCATTTTACCGGGAAAAATAGTCAGATATGTTACGAGTATTGAATTTACGGAAAATTGAACGTATTGTTGGAAAATTTTCGAGTCTATTGTGAATTGGTGGCATTGATTTTGTTCCCGATACGATTACGTATCGGGGATAAAATCACCCACCCTCATATATATATATATATATATGTACATATATATATATTAAAGCTCCATTCGCATATTAAATGAGGATGGATATTTTTATCCATGTATCGATTTATCTGTCTGTACTTATTCAAGGATATATATTCATTTATTTCAAAGTTCCAAATTCGTTAGTGAAATTTGTGATTAATTTGAAAGCAAAGATAATTTTTCCGGTTAACCCACAGTAACTTATCTTTTTTTTTTTGTTTTTATTTTGGAAAATGTTAGTTGAATATTTAAAGATAAAAAGATTTTTATGTCTATCGACTTGACTGGCTTTTTATCGAAATTAATTTTGTACCGACAATTTGAAATTTAATTGTCTCGTGAATCGCTCACGTGAATTTTGGCCAATAAATGTCTATCGCATGAAACACAAGCCTTTTTATATTTTCATGCAATCTAATATTATAGAACGTAATATCGATTTATATATATCTGTATTAGAGTGCAATAAAAGAACGAATGAGCAGATATTTCGAGTAAATAGTTTGCCGGTTAATATTTCACCAGTATACTAAATAAAATACTAAAGTGAGGATTGAACGTTCATGGTCGTTTCGCTCCTGCCATAAAGCTGGCTTGCAACAATACGACGTCAGGTACACGAGCATTTATCCTCACCCCCTCCTCTCATGGTTGGGTTATTGTCATCATTTTAACACGCGAAAAGCATAGCAACGAGCTAAACTTCAATGGAATAATGTATATATGTACATTATGATATTTTACACACGTGCGAGCCTTTGGTTTATTGTAACATTTTCACCAACAGCAATAGCCAGACCGATCTACATTGCGCGAGTATTTTTCTGTACATACCAAAGATACCTGGTCGATATATATATATATACGTGTGCGATGACACGCAAGCCGATTACGGCCATTTGGACAATGGATTCCATGAGCACAGTGCGAGACTATATTGCAACTGTTGCCCAGGCAAAAGAGCAACACAGAGAGAGAGAGAGAGAGAGAGAGAGAGAGAGCCCAGTAGTTGCCACACGAATGCGTTCATGTTTCATTCGAGGCATTTTTACATGGGGCGCGGGTGTAACGAGTCCTCGAAAGAATACACGAGTAGTCGAGTGGAACAAACAAAAAAAAAAAACGTGAAGGTATAGAAAAATAAGATATGTGAGTGGAATCGATTAGAGTTCTCCAGCTATTCAAAATGGCAAACATTTTGTTTTTTTTTTTTTTCTAAAACAGCTTCAATTGCAATAATTAAAAAATGAAAAAAAAAAAAAAGCTCAAAAAATGTATTATTTTTTAATAAAAATAATTTATGCTTTTCATACAAAGCCCTTGGCCGATTTTTTCTCATTTTCATGGGTTAGAAACGTGCAGATTCTTGGAAAATATTCTCTCTCACCCTCCGACGGCAAACTTTCAACGCTCTCTCGGGGGCTCTTCCGCCTTTTCGTTCATAGAGAAATGATAAATCGTCCATGAAACTCATCCGTCATTGTCATAAGCAGAACTGAAAGACAGAGAGAGGGGGGGGGGGGGGAGTGTGGCTGATCGCAGAGCTTTTGTGGTTTTCGTATAATGAGAGAGGTGGGGGAGGAGGAGGGGGGAGGAGAAAACGTGAGGATATAACTGTTGTGGGATAAGTGAAGAAGGCCTTTATAACGGAACACGATCGCGTTTCTCGTGTGGCATTGAGTCGATGCCAGAAAACGATCCTTTTATCTGCTGATGCTGCTACTCTCAGGCGCGATCTCGCTCACTCACTCTGAAGAGATAATTCGAGACCCACCATGGCGCCTCCACCAGCAAATCCAACGAGGATTATAACAGTCAGCGTTCTATACAATACCTCGGTCCCTCTCTCTCACACACACACACACCCACACACCCTCTCAAGAGTTATCTCCAATAGAAGAAAAAAAGGGCGCAAAAATTGCGTATTTGAAAAAACAAAAAAACAATCGAAAAATTATATTAAAACAAAAGAGAAAAAGAAATAATAAATTATTTTCGAAAATGAGGAATTTGAGGTGATTTTTTTATACGAGCTTTGTTCATTTTTGTTCGTGCTTTTTCATCGTGTGAGATAAGGCAAAAGCGTGACTATGGCATTGAGATTATTACAGCAACAGCTAGAAAGAGAATATAAAGAAGAATAAGATGAGATGGAAGACGCAGACGATGAAACGGGAAGAGAGAAAGCCTAAGCGCTATTCTCGTCGTCCTCTCGTCCCTACGTGGTGCTCTTTCATCGGGTCACGGATTAACGAGCGGACGCAGACGAGTCTACATGCTATGCGTCGTTCTGATACTTGTACACATGCACCATATCTATATATATATATATATAATTCTTTCTCCTCTTCTTGAGGGCCTTTGCTTCGTGCATTACACATTGTAAGTCATGTTGGACTTGATTTATAAATAGAAATTATGAGGAAAAACGTCCATGGATAGAAGCCAGATTGTTTTTTTTTTCTTTTTCAAATAAATTTCTCATTTCTTCCTAGTTTATCAGGATTTTTTTTTGTTTTTTCAACGAATTTTGTACGTTTGAATTTTTGTCTGCTTTCATGGCACAACGCTGACGAGTTTCTAGGAATCACGCAAACCTCGATACACACTGGTTGCGACTCGCTGCGTGTGTGTATAATATAACGAAGCTAGTTGTGTGTTGTTGTTGTTGTTGTCGGGGCAGGGCGTTGAGCTTTTCTCACTCCGTAACTTGCTTCATTAATCAAGGCAGCAAACAACAATAGGAGGGCCGTCGGGGAGGAGAAGGTCGGGGAGGGGGATACTTCTCGCACTTGGATGAGTTTCGTGCATCATCACAGTTTGAGAATGATAGGTGAGATGGGTTCTCTCTGTATACTGACAGAGAGATCGTCGATGTGAGTTGTAATGAGGAGTCGAGAGGATTTTCGGAGCTATCGAGGCAAAACTTTGGCGATGGAGCTAAAGAGAAATGGAGAGAGAAAAGGGATGAAAAAAAAAAAATGAGAAGGGATGCTGAGAAAATAGAAATTTCTTTATATCGCGATTTCTCTTATTCGACATGAAATCTCGAATGTAAAAAATAAAATAAATCGAAAATTTCCAACCGCAAAATTATAATATACGACATTTTTTTTTTACCAATGATAAGCAAATTAAGAAGAAGGTGAAAATAAGTTATAGAACCATAAGAGTTTTTGTACAAAAATGATTAATTAAAAAAAAAAAAAGACTTTTATAATTACGAGCTTACGTGGCAACTATTGATCTGTCCCTGACAGATTAATTGTGGGAAAATTTGGTGAGTTAAATATAATATAAAATATATATTAATTTTAAAGAAAAAAAAAAAACCATCTCAAAATTATCCACCATGGAATATTTGTATCAATTGTACTGAAATTACTTTACGCCACATTGAATTAAATATACAGAATGGAGGATAAATTGGCAAAGACCGAGAGGAGGAAATAGCTGAATGAAAGAAAAGATAAAAAATGAGTATTTGTGTGAGAGGAATTGTTGGCTGTGGCAATAATCGAGAAAGAGGGAGAGCCAGGATGAAGTTTGGATAATTTGCCAGCAGCGATAGGAAAAATGGAGCCCTCGATTAAGGCACTCTGTCAACGAGGGTGAGGAAAACGCGCTCCGGGACGTTTTCAATTAAATTTAAAAGTTGGCAAAGCCCTCCAATTCGGTGCAAAGGAAAAAAAGGGATGAGAGAGTAAAGGCTGAAAAGATAAGTAAGCACAGTAGAGAGAGAGAGAGAGAGAGAGAAAGTGTTGGCTGATGGTGAAAGAGAGGTTTGCCCAAGAGAGGGGAAAAAGGTTTAAACGAGAGGACCGAGAGAAGGAGGATAAGGATATAAAGCAACTCTCCAATCGAACGTTTTTCGTTCTTCCCGTTTTTTTTTTTTTTTTGCCATCTTACTTCTACCCTCTTCTCTCTGCACTCACATTCTTTGCACACACACAAGTAGGACAAAGACACAAATTCTCGCCACTGTGCACAGTCGTTTTTCTCCGTTAGACTATCAGAGAGCGCTTATCGCCCTCCACGGGGAACTCTTTGATCGAATCGTTCGATAAACCCAAACCATCCGAGCCACGCGATCGTCTATATATGTTTCACCTTTTTTTTTGTGCTTGTTTTTTTTTTGTTGCCCTTTTGTCTCGATTTAAAAGTAGCCTCGTTTTTCCTCGTACTCTGTCTCGACGATGGACCAAAAGAGGCACAACTTTTATCCCTCCCCCCTTTTTTTGCACCCCCTATGTGCATATTTTGCTCCCTGTGTGTCTATACTTCAATCCTTTTTCCCCGACATGTACGATGGAAGGAAAAGGGGCTCGAAGTGTTTTACAAAAGGGTTCGAGCGATAGCACGGACATGAGACGATTTTTATATACTCTGAGCTATATATATATATATATATATACCTCGTGATCAACCCCCACATCATTTCCTCTCAACATTTTACACGTATCTAGCATTCCACGAGCTTTAAAGCTTCCCCGATAAACTTTTTCAACCTCGATTATTATCTCTAATGATTTTTCGATCGAGATTCTTCCTCTCTCTTTTTTTTTTTCATCCCTCTTGAGCATCAAGAGATTTTTCGGCAATTCCATGAGATAATCATCATGGCTCTGGAATTTCTCAGTTTTTTTTCACATCTTGAGCTCGTTTGAATTATTATTATTATTTTTTTCGCGTTCTATAAGGATGCTTTTTCCTTCACATCTCTCAAATTATATCTTTAATTTGTACCTTTTTTTTTTTTTGACCTCATTGTCAGTGAGCTTGGACAAAGATATTTTCCGATTATCCCGGCTGCACATCCAAGAATTGTTTTCTCTCGCTCGTTGTTGGCATCGAGAGATTCCCAGAAGCTCTCTGCAGTCCTTCCTCTACTCTCTCTCTCTCTCTCTGTCTTGCCGAGTAGACGCCTTTTGCCAAGCTGAGAAAAGCGTTAATAATAATGAGAAAACTTGAGGGCGGCTCGTACCCATTCGTGTGTATTAGTGGAGTAAGATTTTGCTGGTACATGGAAGAGAGAAATGGAGTTTCGCTCACGCTATATGAGGCCCCATGACAAATTACACCCAAGGGTTTTATTGTTGTTCTTCTTGGTTCTTGGCTCTTGAAACTCTCCGTGTCCTTTTTCTCCGTATCTCTCCCTCCCTCCCTCCCTCTCTCTCTCTCTCTCTCTCTCTCTCTCTCTCTCTCTCTCTCTCTCTCTGGCAGCCCGTACGCGACGACGTGTTTACTTTGAAAAAAGATGCAAGCTGCGTTTCTCCTCGACTCGACCTCTGTTTCGCGATTTCTCACACTACTTTAACGAACTTTTTCACGTTTCTACTTTGTATCTCTCTCGTTCTTTTGCCTCGTTCTTTTGCAGGGCCATTCTATATGGGGCATTTTCTTCATTTCTCTGGCAAGGAGCAAGTGAGGCTAATTAATATTTTTCCCTCGGTAGGGGGTCAGCGCTCCACCACCGGTTGCTCCAACGACTGCTCTCCCTTTGCCCTTGTTTCATTCCTCTGCAAACCATCCGCGAGTTTATTTCGCAAAGTTAAAACTTGTCGGATAATACTCGCTTGTAGTTGTGTCTCGGCCGATTCATCCAACTGTAAGGCTCTCTTTTTATTTGCATCTCCCTCCCCCCCTATCCGTCTCTCTCTCTCTCTCTCTCTCTCTCTCTCTCTCTCTCTCTCTCTCTCTCTCTCATCCCGAGACGAATATTAGTGCAACTTTTCCCACAGATTAAAAATATAGAGACAATAAAAATTCTCTCCTTTATATTATTCTCGCAACTCAATGTTTGCAAATATTTGAATTTTTGGAAAAATCGAGAAACTCTCGGAAATATGAAGAAAATATTTTTAAAATAAATTGCTTAAGAAAAAAAGGAAATAGTAAAAAAATTGTCAATCGTTTGGCTATGTAATTTTTCTTGATTCGAGATCTTTGATAATTCGTTTGATTATTCTTATTGTTGGAGGAAAAAGGAAATAGAAAAAAAGAAAAGTTTGCTTCAGCTGTATAGTAAGTAAGTGGCAAGTAAGTGAAGCTGATGTCGAAGATGTATAGACTGCTTATCGAAGCACTCTCTTCTTCTTCTTACTCGTCTACTCTTCGGCAAAGTGTACAGATGGAGTCTCTGCCGTCTCGTCCCGAAAGAATAAAAGGACCACGAGGGACACCGTCGAGATAAAAGGAAGAAAGAAATTCGCCGCTCAAATGTGTATATATATATATATGTTGTAGAGAATGAACGAGAGAGAGAGACAGAGAGAGAGAGAGATGGCCACCTCTGGGTGGTTCCATTTATATATATTCCCGGACCGTGAGGGGGTGGAGGGGTGGATCGTTCTGTGCAGCTTTCTCGATGTTCTCCAGTAGCCTGCAATGCCACCGACGGTATATCTCCTTTTGACAAGCTGGAACGAATGAAAGAGCGAGAGTGTCCGAACAAACAAGAAAACAGAGAGAGGTAAAACGAATGATAGAGAGAGAGAGAGAGAGAGAGTGTACTCGGCGCTTACCACTCGTATATCTCGAAAATTGGATTCTTCGGAGATTCGAACGGTGATAAATTCTCTCACGCGTAAACCACACGAGTTTTTTATTCTCTCTCTTTTCCCTGTACAAAAATCCTCTGTTCATTCTGGGAATGCTTTGACTCGCGATAAGTGTAGTTGAGCTGTGAATCTCTTCAAATCGCCAAAATTTAACTAGATTTTTTTTTTACTCAAATCAAAAGTCCTGAAGATTTTTTTTTCTCCATCACTTTGTGTAATATGAGGAAAAAAATAGGGAGGTGGAGAAAGTTTGTGTAGTCGGCGGAAATTATTTCTTTTTTTCCTTTTGATGATTTTAATTACGAAATTTTTTCGTAAATTTTTAATAAAAGGAATTATAAATAAAAAAAAAACGAAAAAGACCAAAAATGGCACTTTTTTTTCCAGAGACAAGGGCTGAATGATAGGATTTCTTTTTTCTTCAGGGTTGATGACAGAATGAGAATTTTTCAATCCTGGTCGATCAACGGATCAAATGAACCGGAAATGCAGCCTAAGGCGAATTTTTTCAAGGACACTTTTCTTCCAATATCTCTCGTTACATGTATCAAGGTAAAAAAAAAAAAGTGAGCGAGGTAGGCAAGTGGATGAATACGCGGTGTGGATGGCCGAGACTGGACCGTCGGGAAATCGGTGCAAAATCCTTCTCCCTCTTTCTCCCCCCACCCCCAGCTCTAGCTCTCTCTCTGTTTGGCGAGGCGCAATAACTTTCCTGCCATAAATTTCCGGGCGATAAATCGCAGCGGGTCGCGAACGGGTTGGTTGAGCCAAAGCCACCAGAGGGTTGAAAGGGCTGAGGGTGAAAGTAAAGAGAGACAGAGAGTTTCCAAATGTTCTCTCTCTATATATATATATATATATATATATATTTTTTTTTTTCGTTCTCGCGATGCGCACAATTAACATGACGAAGCTTTCTACCTCGCTCACTCTTGGCCACTGCGCTATTTCCTCTTCGCTCTGTATACACAAAATAAAAACTTTTTCTAATATATAATATTATAAAAAAAAAAAAAAAAAAAAATGGAGCTAAAAGAAAGTGAAACGTCAATTGTCACAAAAAATTATTCAAAGAGAAATTTCTTGATATATTTATCCGTTTCGGTTGCTTTTTTATTCTCCATTTTCTTTTTGTGGGTTTTTTTGAAGTCTTAGCAACGGGGACCGTAAAGTTTTGCCATCTGGTGTACTCGAGACCGCTCGCTGGGCAAGAGCGACGACTCTTCTCAGTGGACTCTGTCATTACATATATATATATATATATGTATGGGGAAAGCCCCGAGGATACAAAAGCTCACAAAGTGACGAAGCGAGAGCAAATAAAAAGCTCGCGATAGGCAACGAACGGAAGAGTCAGAATATTATACGCCAAATAATATATATATATTTAAGTACACACAGTCAGAAATATTTCGAAGGGAAAAAAAAAGAATTCTCGTTTCTCTCGGAAAGTTGAATGAGAGCGATGGGAGGCGCGACAACGAGAGGGTAGAGGATTGAAAAAAAAACTTGTATATATATATATTCTCTCATTACATTGATCGTCAGGCTATGGAAATATATATATATATATATATATATATATATATATATATACACTGAGAGAGGGAAAGGCCTCCCTTTTGTGTAGCTTTCGCCTTCGTTAAAATTAAATATCGATTTTGCTTTCAGCGTTAAAGCCGGTTCTCGTGTATACGTCTTAAAAATGAACGAACCAAGAGAGAGAGAGAGAGAGAGAAATATTTCCTCGTCGCAACTCGCGAGCAAAACAACTCTCGTGCCGACGTCGACCGACGTTGAAAAGCGAAATTTGTAAAGGAGAAAAATTATTATCGTTATTATAACCTGGTATTGCGTGACTGATACATCACGGGGGTGCGAGTGTAATTAACAGTTTGCGATGTTATCCGATCAATTTGGAAAATTCAAAGATTATTTCTATATGTAACCAATTAATTTAAACAAAAAATATATATATATATATCGAGTTTGACAATTTGACGCGAATTATTATAATTAATAATGAAGGATTTTTTTTTATTTATTTTTAAATTTCACCAAATGAGAGAAAAAAATTAGTTCATAATTATTGGAGACATTTGAATAGTTATTGGGGGTATTATCGATCGTGTCGTTGGGCTTCAGAATTATTGAGGACAAACTCCTTGACACACTTAATCGTATAGGAAACACACGTGTTTATTTATACGAAGGGGGTGTCAAAGAGGGGTGGGGCTCTTTCACAATCGAGGACGAAAAAAAAGCGCGTGTGTGTGTTCTGATCAAGTCACGCCACTCGGGATCACAAAGAGGTTGTCGTCGATGTCAAGAGCGCGCCAATGAGAGTGAGAGAGAGATAGGGAGAAAAAGATTGAGAGAAAGCAGCAATAGGAGCTGAATGAGAGCTTGGAGATACTTGAGAAAAACAAGAATGTACCACTCACAGACACTATCGTGTGTTTGCCACCCTTCTTATTGTTCTCACCGAACCTTTTTCCAGCCCTTAAATTCTCACCCGTTCACTTTTTTTTTCTTCTTCTTCTTTTTGCTCACTTTGATCCGCTAACAACGGAAATAAAGAGGGTCAAGAGGAATGAGCGTGAAGCCTTCGATGCGGAATTTTCGCTCTAGCAGGTGGGCGCCCTGCGATATACAAACATAGAGAGAGGAAGAATTTTTTTTACACTGTCGAATTCGATAAAACCACAAACAAGATTTTGATAAGCAAAAACAAAAGACAAAAAAAATCCTTCAAATTGATTTTCACAAATGTTATTTGCATTAATTTATTTGATAAAATAATTTTTTTTTTATTAAAAAATTGTAAATATTTAAATGACTCTTAACTTTGTTAAATTTTAATGTAAACTTTATTAAAATGAGAATAAATGTATTTTTTGTAATTTTAGTAACGATCGTGTCTGTTAGAATAAATGATTTATATAAATATGCAGTAAATGCTGTATATTTATATATATACACACATATATATATATATATATATATATATATATAAATACGAAGAAAACATTCGTCAAGCGTCTACTCGAGTGCATTTATCTGTTTCGTACATCTGCATAACATTATCTCTCTGTCTCTTTCGCGAGCTACCACACTGACGATGATAGGCTCTCTGCTGTCGCTCTCACGCTCCTAAACGCCAATTTAACTGATAATTTACGCCACGTTTGCGCATGTGTGTGTTTCTTTGAATATCATACTATTTATCTACACAAACACCCACATATATATATATATATATATATGTATATATTGCATAGCTACGATATCTCTTGAAAAGGAATAACGACGGTCGAGTAGTAACTTATACTACCTGTGTGGACAGAAAAAAAAAAAAAACGCCTATATAGATATCTAGCCCTCATATGGAGCAAGTAATAACTGCTTTTGCGATGACGAAAAGCTCCATTTCTCGTATCGATCGATAAATTGATAAAAGTCTCTCTTACGACCCTATAATGGACACATAAATATAAATATATGCTATATATATGCACACCATCAGCCATAAAAATGTAACATTAGACCCAAGATATAAATTTTTTTTCATTGCCATTCAAAGTGTTTTTATTCTGATAAGAGGTATTTTTTTTTTAATTTTATCAAAGTTAAACTTGAAAAAAAAAAAAAAAAAAATCTTTTTAATAATCGTCAATTATTTTTCACTATTCCGTCAAAACGATTGCAATTAAGGAATGAAGAAGAAGAAAATTGTAACGGAGCTTAGGCTCAATGAATTAAAATAGTCGCGAGAGTCAAAGAAGGCAGAAAGAAGAGAGAAAAGTTGCTCACAGCCACCCACAAAATTAATAAATAATACCGAGGGTACCCTTCATTACGTGGTTTTTTCTTCTCGATTCCTCCTCGAGAGAATCGTGACTGCCTCATTTTCCACGTGTATATACACAGAGAGAGAGAGAGAGAGAGAGAGAGAGAGAGAGAGGGAGGAAAAATGTAGCGAGCCATGCAACAGTGGAGAAAAGCACTGTGGAGGAAAAAAGGCCCGTCCACACCGCACGAGTATAATATTCTCGCCCCTCCCCTCCCCCGCCCTTTTTTTCCCACGAAAAGCACACGAGGGGGATTTTAAAACCCCCCAGGGGGTGAAAAAGAGTTCACCCGGTGGGTCGAGAGAGGTCAGTATTTATGCCGTTGATTTTTCAAGCTCACCCGGGCCATCTCGCCGAAAAATATACGAGAACCAACGGATTTCACCCTATTCACGTGCTACGCAGAGAGGGAGGGAGAGAGAGAGAGAGAGAGAGAGGAAAAGTTATGTCCATTAGCATCGAGTTGAGAGGCTTTAATAATTTACCAAGCTCACTGAAACGCCCTGTTTTGTAAAATTAGTTTTGTTGCGCCATTTCGCATTTGTTTGCCGGACGTTTTTTTCTGTTTCTTTTTTTCTCTCCTTTCTCTCTAATTTTTCATTTTTTTCCGCTCTCTGTTGCAGGGTGGGAGAAGCTTGGAAACCCCAAAAGCTTTACATCACGCTCGGTTACGAGCAAAACGAGAGATTTTTTCGTCTCCGGCACTTGATCATCGAGGCAGCTTCCATGGTAACAAAAACACAATAAAAAAGGTAAAAAAAAAAAAAAAAAAAAAAACAATCGAGCTTTTTTTTTTTTAATTAAATCTGGCGTATTTTTTTGTTCAGTTCACCCGGACTGATAATGAGAAAATCACATTCGCGTTTGAAAATAAATTACTGTACTATAATTATTACAGTAAAGAATTTCTCACTGATGAAAATTCGCCAATTAATCATAAAATAAAATTAATGGTCAGCAGAATGCGTACGCGACGAAAAACAAAAAAATAAACAGTCGCAATGTCTGGGACGTATATATGTAGTATATTACATGTATCGAGCAGACGATAAACCTGCCAATCGCAGGTGCTTATTGTGGCCGGTCGAGGAGAGACCCTTGGAGCTTTTCTTTTTTTTTTACCCTCGGCAACAACGAGACCGTAAACGTCAACGCTGTTACATATATATATATATTGTATATAACCACCATAAGGGCAACCATGTATTTGGTCAAACAATATTTACCCTCTCTTTCTCGCTTTCATTTTTGACAAGGCTAAAAAGCGTCTCTGGTCGCAGAGTCGAAATTTTCGATATTTATATATATTGTATCAAAGTGTGTTATTAGCACATGCGGGAGACGGAGATTTGAAGGGTGAGAAAAGAGAAAGAGAGAAACGATAAATTGGTCTGATCCCTACAAAAAGTTATACAGAGTTGTGTCCTGCAATAAAGCTACTCGGGAAATGCTATAATGCGGAGATGATGCATGTGTGCGTCGAGAAGCAAATCCGCACGACGCGACAACGACAAAGAGACGAGCGGAGAGGCTAAAGAGCTTTTCCCACACTATATATATATATATATATATATATATACATACATATAATAAATGGAACCGTGGCACTTTAGCCTCGGGGAAAAATCGATTTTGGCCCAAGGGCTTTTAATCACGAGGGCACGAGTCGTTACATTTCCTGTTACCAATAATGCTGTGTGTCCCTCACTCGCTCACGCGTCTACCTCATATTGCTACGTGATTTCTTTTTTCTTTCATACACATGCATGTGGCCTATCCACAGAGTTGTAGCGATTTTTTTTTTTGTTATTTCTACTGATTGCTCATACCTCGTGGTTGTTTGTGCAACGAACGATTCAGTGAACAAAAAAAAAAAATGAAATTGTGGAGTGTTCTTTTTTTTTCTTTCTTTTAGGCAGGTAAAGTTATGAAAAAAAAAAAAGAAGACAATTTTCTGGCTGGTCGTGCAATTATTAAAGAAATTCCATTGAGCGCTGTAAAATTACGAGAAGAGAAAATGTTAATAATTTTTTATTACGATTTTTCTTCAATTTAGACAAATTTCGTCTTCCGTTGAATTATTATTTTTTCCCCATTTTTATGGCTTTTCTCGCCCTTAATTTACGGAATAATGTTGAGAGAATCGAGAATTGGTCGATCGAGCTAAAAAAAAAGCTCGTCGAAATTTGGAGGATACTCATTGTGCATGGAGAAGATACGTGGAGAATAAGCGAGAGAATCGCAGGTGCTGCGATGGCTCGTGGGGTTGCTGGAAGGGACAGTGAGAGGAGGACCGTTCTATACGGTCCGTTACACACGAGCATTATCGTATGTCAGGCCAAATGATCCCTTGGCGTCATCCCCCCCTATATATACGCATATATCTATATATATATATATGTAATGCATACACCAACAAGATGGAGTTTTCGACTGTCCTCGTAGCTCTCGCGTTTACCTCCGCGTATCGCCTTGGAAAAAAAAAAAAAAAAAAAAAAAAAAAAAAAAAAAAAAAAAAACAAGAGATGTGTATTCTCGCAAAGATTTAGAGTACCAATACTGTCACAGATAAAAGGTAAAATGGAACAGAGCAATAATTAAAATAGAGACGATATATAACCAACAGCGATAGGCGTGTGGACGCGGACTGTACTTGGTGCGGTGACCGCTTAGCCTTGCGCATCAAATCGCTGAGCGGGGGAGGTCATCTTCCCAGAGTTTGGTCATTCCTTGCAGGAAGACTACAACTCTGCCGAAAAAGCCCTACTGTACCGACACAGGTTTTCCGCAGTTTCCCTGTGCCCATGGCGAATGCGGTACAGTGCAGCCGGCGGTCGGCTGCGGACGCACCGAAAGTTAGGTTAGCTCAGAAAAGTGCGGGTAGGGAGTGATACGAATGGGAAGGATACGTTAAAAACCCGCAAGGCTATAACGATGGAATGACAATAAAAATAGAGACGATATATACAAAAATTATTAAACATTTGAAATGATCTCGATGAAATTTTAGCGATATACTTTCAGTTTAAATTAAAAGCAGAAACAATTTTTTCCATTGTTTTTTCTATTAAATCTTTGAGGGGGTTAAAAACGTTGAGGATTTCAAGGTTAAAAATTTCCTCCAGTTGGTATGAAAAGGCCCGTATGGTATAGAGAGTGAGGTTAGACGAATTTACAGAGAATTACACGTTTGAGCAAGAGGACGGTGAGTAGTTACGTTATAGGCCAATTTACGATTACGAGCTGGCGCACCAGGAGAAAGCGACGAAACTAACGGGAAGGGGGTTAACCGGGTTTAATCAATTCTCTCTCTCTCTCTCTCTCTCTCTCTCTCTCTCTTCTTGTATAGGAAAAGTCTTTTTATATCAAGCACGCCAGCGTGTTGGTGGTAGTTTGTGTGTGTGTGTGCTTCGCTCGATTTATTTGACGTAGTGGACGACTGCGGCGAAGCGACGTCGTATATCTATATATATATATATAAGTCTGTCGTGCTTTGCTGGCTTCGTGGCTTCGTGCTCCTCGGTAAACTCAAAGCTCTTAACGTTATACAGTGCTTGATATCTTCTCAGAGTGCTCGGTGAAAACCACGAGGGAGAGAGAGAGAGCAACTTTAACCCATTCGAGACGGGGATTTTTTTCGAACCCCAGGAGCGATTTTTTTTCTTTTCTTTATAGTGTTCATATTTAATTATTGAAATCAATTGCACACACGGTGTGGAATCGGTATCGAATGGATTAATCGGGACAATCCAAAGTTGGCTCGATCTCTGTCCTTTTCTATTCGCTCCTGCAGTGTCGCCTCTGCAAAGGATAATTTTCCTCACACGAAACACACAATGCGGATATTCAAATTTAACACGAGCGTACACAATTCTAATAGGACCAACATGGACTGTAACACGCAAATACTATTCTCCCCCCCCCCCACCCCCACCCCTCGCTGCAAATGCACGAGATTCAAGTCGCATACAATCACTCGGTATGTTGAATTCCTTGCAAGTGTTAGCTCGACCATTTAATTTGAATGATTTACCGAACGAAATTTAAAAAAAAATCGAATGATTATCCTCCGAGATAATCAATATTTTTTACTTAAACATTTTGTTTAAAATAAATACAATAAATAAATGAAGAAAAAAAATTTATCTGATTGGAGAAATAATTTTAAAAAAATCTTCACGTCATTTCCCTCGCTCCTTTCAACTCCTTTTATCTCTTTTTTTTTTTGTTCTGGCTTCTCGTGCAATAGCACCGTGAAGTTTTGAGAGGCCAGTGCCAAAGGAATATTCAGGAAGAGAGAGCGAGAGAGAGAGATAGAGGCAAAAGAGCGAATGAGATGCTCGTATTCGTCGCTCAAGCTTATTCGCGAGGAAGTTTTCGACGCCCAGACGGGAACGACGACGCCGAGAATCGTGGCGCCGGTTGCACGACACACACGGGAAGCGAGGAAGCGAGGAAGCGAGGAAGCGAGGAACGAGGAACGAGGAACGAGACGCAAAAGTACGAGAGACGACTTCTCGTCGCCTTTCCTCTTTCCTCTTGGAGTTTTCGCAAACGTAACTCAAACCACCGAAAAAACGACCAATTTCTCTTTTTTTTTCCTTGGCTCAACCCACCTTCACTCTCCCACTCGTGCAAATACCAATTCGGTACATTTTTATCCCTTATTTTTCCATCTCCCCCCCCCCCCCCCCCCCCGACCGCCCGGAAGTCAGCGTGAGTCAGACGACCATCAGGAAATATAAGAAAAAATCTATATGGGCTACTACAAGCTTATATATATATAAAACTATCGCTCTACATCGATATATATTCGTCCATGTATGAAATTCGATATGACGGAGAAATATTCTCCAAGATTTACCATTTCTCTATGATATTTTCTCGTCTAGCTCCAAAACTGTCATGGCGACGTTTTATCGATTTCTAGGAGCTTCAAATACGATCGTATACTCGTGACGCATCCTTCTGGTATGAATTTTCATTTTACCATGAAAAAAAAAAAATCAAGTTTAAGGGATAGAAAAAAGAAGAAAGAAAGATTTTTGCAGACACAGGATTGAAAAAGTTGGGGATCTTTTAGAAATATGTTTTGGTCGTTGTATGGCTGGTATAGGCATAAGTAGTTGAAGTGCACGTGTGCACAAATTCGTCGTCGTCGTCGTCGTCGTCGACGTCGTCTCGGTAGTTATGTCGTGAAGGCGGAGAGAAAGAGAGAGAGAGAAAAGAGTAGGAAAACTTGTCTTTGAGAAGAGAGGCCTCTCGAGATGAGACCAATTAGAGACACCCTTCTCGTGTCCTCTTTTGCCAATGCAGCGTTTCAGAAACGCCACAAGAGAGAAATCCTCCACAGTACACAGTGGCAAAATGTAGAAGCTAAGACGCAGAGAAGATAACCAGCCTCGTCTTCGTCGTCGACGACGTCTTTGTCGCCGCAGACAGGGGTAGTAACGGGTGTGCTCGATGAAACAAAACTCTAAGAATTTCTCCCCTCTGAGCCCTTTGAGGAACAAGACATGCTGCTTGATTCGCACAGCCCTAGCAGCCACATGTCGCGTTATGCGCACACAAAACGAGAATCAACACACAGAGAGAAGGAAAGAAAAAAAAAAAAATGCTTACATCTCTCTTTTTTTTGCTCTTCACCATCACAGACAAAATTACGTTTTTCTTCCCTCATACGCGCGCAACGTGTCTCGTTTCATCTCTTACCAGAGAGTCCGGATGTCATTTTCTTGATGGCCATTCAATAAAAGTGTGCTCCATTTTTTTTTGTTTCCCCTCCAGATGAAAAATAATCGAGATTGACACGCCACGTGACTTTCTCGTCGTAAAATTTGACCTAATGGCAATGAAAATGAAATATTAATGAGTAGAGAAATTCTCCTGGGGGGGAAATGAGAGGAGAGATTGCATAATAAGAGAGAGAGAGAGAGAGGAATTTTCGAGATGCCCAGCTGAATTTGGCGTTGTAACAAATCAAGATAATGGCGGATAGATCAAGGGATAATGTAACGGGTGGCCGAGTCTTTGTACAATTCCCTCGGGATACGTTTTCGGTTATATCTTTTGCTCATGATTGTCCCGTTACTTGCTGTATTTTACTGTATTTGGACCCATCGATATCGAGAACCCTCTCGCATTGAGAATGTCATTCGTATCAATTGACGGACGGATTTCCTCCCTCAATATCGTACTTTGCGGTTTATTCTGGCTCGTTTCAACCCCGTCTATTATCATTATTATTATTATTATTATTATTATTATTATTATTATTATTATTATTATTATTATTATTATTATTATTATTATTATTATTATTATTATTATTATTATTATTATTATTATTATTATTATACCGCCACGATTCATGTCATGTTACTTGATGATGAATAATAACATTTTATTCTCTTTTTTTTTCCCACCCTTCAAAGGCTGTCTGATATTTTTTTCTCACTACTTTTGCACAGAATTCTAGTTGATTTTTCTGCGGCTCCGAGTTATAAAATTAAAATTTCTCATTGTATGTAGAAATTAAAAGACAAAAGCCTTTCCACTGTAAACTCTAACGGGTTTTGAGCGAACGACGCGATAGGATTTTGTCAGTTTCTCTCCACTTCCTTTAAAAACATTTATCTTGAGATCTTATGGAAATTAAATTTCACGCTTTGGATTTCCGTGGGTTAATTCTATTGAAATTTACAAGCCTGGAAATTGAAATTTTGTACGGATTGTATTTTCCTGATTTTTTCCTTGCCCTATAAATTCGAAAATTTGAATTTCCAATTCACATTAGCAAACAAAAGTTCCACTCTGATGGATTTATGAGGAAACTCTGACAGATTTTCCAAATATCTCACGGGCTTCTGCGTGAACCTTTGCAACACTCGGTAAAGGAGAAAACCAAGTGGAAAAATTCCGAGATGATCTATTCAAATCACATTTCACGCTATGAATGACTTTTCGTACATCAGAGAACTCGAGTAATATATCTATTCAGATTCACAAGACCGGAAATGGAAATTTCCTTTTCTGACGCGACATGAAAATCCTTAAGGGCCAAACTGTAATATTCGTTTCCCTTTAACTGGAAAGTCACGTTGAAATTCACACGTCTATCAATTCCCAGTGAATTTCAACGTGAAATTTCGTGGATATGACTGTTACAGACGGACGGGGAATAACGGGAGAGTTTGCCCGCATTGGTTCGAGAAGTTTTGGAGTTTGTTGGAAAAAAAAAATGTCCCCAACATCAGTCTATACAGGCATGTTGGACCTATAACAAAATCTACGTCGATACAGACCGGCGGCGGCGGCGGCGGCGGCGGCGGCGGCGGCAGCAGCAGAGTGACCAAGAGAATGTCCGGTTTCTCTCTCTCTCTCTCTCTTTCCAGAGCGTTGTTTTCATCTGCAGCGCCACGAACGCAATTTCCGGCTGTCCGACTCGCAAATTCACGTCGTCCTTTCCACTCAGTCTCGCTTCTCTCTCTTACTCTCCCGTTTTCTCTCCATGCTCGTTACACGAGTCTCTCTCTCTCTCTCTCTCTGTTTCGTTTCGATCATTCACTGCCTCGCCTGATACAGAAACACACACACAAGAGATACGGGCTCGAAGGGCGGTTTTTCATTCAGTCGCAGTTTATCCGCGTTAACGGGATAGGCCAAACCACGAAGTTTTTCACCGACAAACCGTAGATTCGAGACTACATGTGGGAGATTCTTTGGAAAAAACAAAAAACAAAAAAGGATAAAGAAAAATTAGATCGATTGTGCCTAAACGAGGGGGATGCAAAGATGTCAAGAGTAACGAGAGCAAACAAGCTCTATTATTTATTGGGCTATTAAAATTATTTGTTTGAATATAAATTGCAAGAGAAAAGTGTAAAAAAATTAATGAATTATTTTCCAATTAGGAAGAGCAAGATTTTGTCGTTTTTCGAATAAAGTAATTCTCATTCAAAAAGCTGCCAGAGACTCTCATGTTCCTAATTGAAAAAAAAAAGAAAAAGAGTTATTAGGTTTATTTTACGATTAGAAAAATTGGCCAAACAAACTCGAGAGTTTTATAATTAAGTGTAAAAAACGTTATGAGGGATTTTGTTGGATAAATAATACAGCAAGTTCCAAGAAGAAGACTGTATGAAAGTCTATGAGGAATATCGGAGGCTTCAATCTATTCTACCCTAGAGTGGCTTTACTCGACCATTTCGAAAGATGAGAAAAATCCCAGAGTGATTCAATTTCATTTAAAAGCAGTTTCGTTTGCGCGGGGCTTCGAGAAGACATCGTTTCGTTGTTCCTGTGGTTTTACAACAGCCCGTTTGCCAGAAGCCACACCACGCGACTGATGGTGGCAAAACTCGCGCTCTCTCTCACTTTCTCTTTCTCTCTGTCTGTCTACCCTCGTCCATGGGGCTTCAGGCTTCTCTCAGGCGCACGTAAAACGCTCGTGTGCCTTATCTAAAGGGATGGGAGGGGGAAGCGCAGGGGATGCTCGCGTTAAATCGTCCTCCGTGACTATGCATACCAAACGAGTTTCAATTCTGAGGCTAAGAAAGAAGGAAAGAGAGAAGAATATGGAAAAGAAACGACGAACAAAGATTCCACATACTGTATATATAAGAACAGAATGTTCCAGTATATCCGATAGTAAAATTTAAGGGATCGTTTGGAGAAAATATACATCGAGTTTTCGAGTCTTCCATGTTGATGACATTGAACGAGCGCATGCCTCGGGCGTTCTTTTGACTTATATGCACAAAATTGTATAAAATTCACATAAAATTCGAATTTGGAAGGTGGGCCGTGCATTTTAAAAGGAAGAATACAAAGGGGGTGCCAGAATAGTTAACGTGACTTGAGGGTGAAGCTCTAAAAAAAAAAAAAAAAAAAATCTCTTATTGGTTCAGTCACGGATCGTTTGTCGTGAATTGAAATTAGACTCTGAGAGTATTGTGGCCCAAATAGGAGGAAACAAAAAAAAAGAAACATAAGATAAAGGCAAAGAGAAGAACAAGGAAGGTGATCCAGAGGTTGGTTAGACCGAGACGAGGGACAAGAATGAAGAAAATCTGTTGGGGTGAAGAGAAAAAGGGCAAGAGGGAATTTTGTAAAAGAAACGGGATGTGGAACTCGAGAAACCTGAAATCTTGAAAAGAGAGAGAGAGAGAGAGAGAGAGAGAGAGAGAGAGAGATAGGCGAAAGGTCGAAGCCGTTGGCGGGGTCGCGTTTAAAAGAGATTATGGGGTACGAGCGCCACCAGAGACGAGTCACAGAGGCCAAACCACTCTGGCTACTGAGTTTGTTACGCGCTCGAGTTCTGCTCGAGAGACGCTGATGGTAGTCTCTCTGTGTGTGTGCGCGCCTGTTGGTGTATAGAAAAAGATCCAACGTAATCGACGATGCGGCTCGGTGATGACCCGATTAGCCTCACTTGCTCTCTCGCGCTCGTTCTCTGGATCGACTGACTCTCGAGCTCTCGAGTTAACTCGACGAGGGATCTAATCTCGGTGTGCCTGTGCAATTCTCTTTTGCTCACCGGAGCTTATGAATATTTATGATTTACCGGTAATGGACGTTCATTTTCCATCCTCTATCCTTGGTCGTTTTACTTAAAATTTCGTCTCCTCGATCCACGTATCGATTTCTCAAATTTAAATCTCACAATTATCTCGATCGATTCGAGACTTTGTCAAATTGCAAAATTTCCTCAAGTTTCATCTCAAGTTCCATGGTAAAAAAAATCTTCTTAAAATCGATACCTAAAATGAGAAAAATTCAGGTAATTGGTCAATCGGTCAATAAAGTTTATTTATAGTAGAAAAATTCTCATTGTTTCGCTTCTATTAGTCAACGAATAAACGAGTCAAGGATAAAATTAAGGAAAAAACAAGTACTGACCTTGTCTCTCAGCATGTCACGTACTCTTGTCGCTTGACTCCTGCTGCGATGAAGTTCCAGCTGAAGCTCGAGGCACCTCTCTTGCCAATTGAGTTCCTCGACAGTGCTCGAGTAACCATCGAAGCTCTTGGATGATCCATAAGTTGGTCTACAGTCTGATTTATCTCTTTTACCCAAATCTCCACTTCCGGCCAAGGTCGCACTATTTTTCATCCCGGAATTATTAGCGATAACTCCTGTGGTGGTGGCGGTGGTGGTGGTGGTGGTCGTTGTTGTTGTTGTTGGCTGAGGATGAGAATTGGTTGTGTTTGCCAAAGTTGCCGCAGCTCTCTCGATTAACAAACGATGACTCTCACTGGTATAATCTCGTCTGGGATCATCGCCATGAGATGATTGTTGCCTGCCCGAAAATGAATAAGTTCTCTCAATATTTGATCTCGTTGATGGTCCTGCTTGTTGCGATTGTCCTTGAAATTGTTGTTCGTACAACGAACGTCCAATACGATTATAATTTTGGGTTACATCGAGGGCTTTATTCTCAAAGCTATTTGGCCGAAAATCTGTTTGCGCCCCATAATTACGTTTTGTACCAATATCAGCATACTCGACGCGTCCGCTTGATTCTGAGCTAAAACTAAATGGATTACATTTGCCAGTGAGGCTCGTTGTTGTTGTTGTTGCTGCTGCTATACCTGTTGTTGTTTGGTTTTTCTTCGTGGTATCTTTGAGCTCCACGTAACCGGCACTTTTGGCGCTATCGGCAAAGCTCTTGTCTTTCTGGAAGAGCAAATTGCAGGGTACATTAACGTATGGCGAATTTCTAAAGTGGATTGGCGGTGAGGGTGAATCATTTCGATGCTGCTGCTGCTGCTGATGATGATGTTGTTGCTGTTGCTGTTGTTGTTGTTGTTGTTGATGATGAAGAAGAAGCTGATGCTGATTTGGACGAGGGGGAGGTACAGGAGCTTGTCTGGCCCGTCGTGGCAACAAACGTGGACTGTCTGGGCCGCTGCAAGTTCCACGACAAGATTCCGAGCGTGAAATTTCGGGGCTGCCATGATCTCTGGAAGTGGCACGTACACCCATCCGGGGACTGCAAGGTGCTGAGCTCGAATTCCCATAATCAGAAGCGAGACGAGCGATCGGATCGAGAATCTGTGAGAGCCGGCGAGCCGGTGAACCACGTATCTCGTCCATCCCCGTCCTCGCGATCAGCCTTGCCTATTATATATATATATAAAACTTTCCAAGCTTCCTCGTGATCTCTCTCTCTCTCTCCTATTTGAGTGGATGTTATTCCTTTCGCTGATAAAACGATGAGAACGACGCCTCGATAGTATGACGATCGTTGCTACTGCCAAAGCATCCGAGCTTCATTGAAGACAGCATAATAATCGAAAATTGAGGGAAGAAAATTGATTTTTTTTTTTCCTTTTCTTTTGGAAGCTCCGATGTACTTCCTGATTTGGTACTTTGAGCTGACTCGCACGAGTAAACTCTCGAGTCACGTGCTGCTCTCACGATCCAACGGTGGCTCGTCATGCGCTTGGTCAAATTTTTCACTCATCTTTCTCCTCATAATTCGGCCGTGATCAAGACAATGATGATAACTTCCTAATTGTCTCATTTCTTGTTTTCGAGATTTCGCGAGCAGCGGTAAAATCTGAAAACAGAAAAAAAAAAAAAGAGACGCAATAAAGTTTCAATTCAACTTGAGTTATTTTTAATTTATCGCTTATTATTTGTAATATTTATGAAGATTTTTCAGTACAAACAGGCTTTTCGAGTAAAAATGTAAATCTGGTAGGAAATTTGCATAATTGATAATTCATTGGTGATTTTTTTTTCTACCATTAGCTCGAAAATCACAGACTTGGGAGTCGTCATTCATGATTCACGCAGTATATATAAACATAGGATCGTAAATTGAACAGATCGTGTAGTTGGATGACTCGCTTAGAGATATTAACTCGATGGCTCTTTTTTTTCTTTTTTTTTTCTTTCTTTTCTTCTCACTCGCTCGTCATTTTCCCTTTATCGGAGTCCCGAGGCAAGTTTGCCCGGCAGGCGGCACAAAATTGAAAGCTGTAACTTCTCACGGGGTTATACCAGAGAAAAGCAGTGAACTCTGAAGCGGTCTCTTGACGACGACGACGAAGACGAGGATTTCGGTGCTATATAGTATATTATAATAGTAGTAACGATGAGACTGTAAGAGTAACGAGAAAAAGAGAGGGTGGTCTTTCGAGCCATACATCGTGTTTTAGTCGTCTTAGTCGTCTTGGTGTCGACATCGTTGACGCCACCACACGGATGAAACGATCCGTGTCGTACGTTTTCCTGCCGCACGGTCGACGTTTATTTTAAGGTCCATGCCACAAGTCGTCTCGAGACACACACACACACAGACACAGACTGATGACAAACGAAGGCTACGAAGTTAAGGATCAAGAGACGATTCAACAAAACGAAACACCGGATGCACCCAAGAGCAGAGAGAGAGAGAGAGAGAGAGAGAGAGAGAGAGAGAGAGAAAAACATTAAAAGAACAAGATGAGTAAAGGGGAAACATCCCCCCCCCCACACCTTTTTCCTTCTCTCTCGTTTTTGACAAATGTACGATTATGTTTATTCAATCGTGTACAAACTATAATGTAACACTTTGAAGATTTATCATTGTTGGATATTACACTGAGATTAATAAGCCGAGTATTATGATTATTTAATCGAGTGAAAACTATAATGTAATGCTTTATCATTGTTATTAGAGACACGAAACAGAGAGAGAGAGAGAGAGAGAGAGAGAGAGAGAGAGAGAGAGAGAGAGAGAGAGAGAGAGAGAGAAAAGTTGCTTTTTGAGGTTAAACGTTGAACGAACGAGATAACTGGTTATCTAATCGGTGAATCTGATACGTAATATTTCATTCGGGGGCCCAAAAGAGGGGTTGTTGTGCAATTCCTTGAGAATGTTGGAGACAAATGTACGATTATGTTTATTAAATCATGTACAAACTGTAATGTAACACTTTGAAGATTTATCATTGTTGGATATTACACTGAGATCAATAAGCCCGAGTATTATGATTATTTAATCGCGTGAAAACTATAATGTAATGCTTTATCATTGTTATTGCAGACACGAAACAGAGAGAGAGAGAGAGAGAAAAGTTGCTTTTTGAGGTTAAACGTTGAACGAACGAGATAACCAGTTATCTAATCGGTGAATCTGATACGTAATATTTCATTCGTGGGCCCAAAAGAGGGGTTGTTGCGCAATTCCTTGAGAATGGTGGAGAAATAACGCGGAGGGTGAGTGTATTTTGTGGGGAAGAAAAAGCTTTTGAATATTCTCTCTCTCTCTCTCTTGCCTCGATCCACTTTTTAAATATTTTCTCGCGGTTGTGAATTGTTTGAGGTTAATGGGAAAAAAAGCAAAGAAAGTAAAATAATGTAGTTTTTGACGAATGTGTGCATGGAGAATAAAGAGCATGTGAGACTTTTTAGAGGGGGACGATAAGAGCAAGAGTTTCGCACACAGAATTTGCCAAGCAGAGACGCGAAATATATGAAAGAGGAATGAGAGATTGCCTCGGGCTCTTTTGCTGATGTTTCACTATTGCTCTCTCTCTCTCTCTCTCTATGTCTCTCCTTGTTTTCAATGAAAACAGCAATTATACAAATTGCGAGACGAGACCGGAAATGAATCCTCGTGTTCAGAAATAACATGGCTCTGCGAATGAGAAAAAAAGAGAAATAAAGTTTGTCCCTCGACGAGCTTTTACGTGTCGTCTAAACCGTCATTTCATCGTTCAACAACAATCTTGGCCTCTCAGATGTTTCCAATAGACGTAAAATAATTTTACGAGAAATAAAAATCACAAATTCAAGCATCAATGAAAATATCCAATCGTTTTGTCTTTTTTTTATAATGTCTGCCAAATATATACAATATTTGCTAATGAGGATAATAATCATGACACGACGACACACGTCCAATATATATTTTGTCCAGGGGAAATCTCGTAAAAACTAAAAAAAAATATTTTCATCTGGTAAATTGTCCATCTGGAATATTTTTTACGAATCTGAAATAAAAAAGAGTAAATCGCCAAAGGTGTAATGAGACTTTTTTGGGTTTGTTTTTTTTTTCGCGAGGTATTTTGTGCAGCGTGGAAATGAGACTACTTAATCGATGTCCTCTTAATTCTTAATTGTCACGCAAGAGAGAGAAACAGAAAAAAAAAAAAAAAAAAAAAGAATGGTGGAGAACGAGAGAGATTACGTATTCATAGAAAGGTCACATTATGGGCTCTTGCATATATATATATATATATATTTTTTCCTACACTCTTATCGCAGAGTGTCTTCGTTCCTCCCCTTACCGCGAATTTCCACCCCTTTTTGGCTCGTCTCCTCGTACGTCCTACTCGAAATTTTCTCTCGCACATTTTATACTTATACTTTGTACCTTACATATTTACATGTATAATACCGCGCGAGAAAAGAAGCGAACATCGAAGAGGGTGAGAGACTCGCGAGATTCTTGCATAAAAAGCCCCTCTAAGGCTTTCCTCGCCTCTTTCTCGATTCATGAATAAATTTAAAATTAACTTTTCAACGACACCGAGCATACTTTCTCCCTGTCGCCACATACAGTCGGAAAGCTCTCACGTGAAGCAAAAATTACCCTTATTTCCCCTCTTACAGCTCGTATGATGTAAATCTTATTTTAACATGAAATTTTTACGTAAAATTATCCTTACTTTGTCACCGCGAGTTCACATGACAAAGAAAAAAAAAAATCTTAGCGATGATAAGGCAAAAATTACTTGAAATAAAATTATAATAATTAACAAAATTTCACTAGCTAAAAAATAAAGGGGGAAAAAAATGTTTTTTTTAAATTAAATTTCATTCTCTCGACATCTCGATACAATTATTTGCCCCTCGAGTACTTTTTCCAATTGTCCAAGATGTAAAATTGTGTGCTCCAGACTACGCCGTATGAGGTATCGATCGGCCTTTGTCCCCGGATGAGAGAGGACTGTGCACACATATATATATATATAATATTTCTCATGCCTGACAGTGAGCAGGTAAACCTGCACAATAGAGTTATGCCTTTTTTTTTTCTTTCTCTTTTTTTTCACGTCCAAGGAGAAACGGAGACATCCTTCCGTTCGGGGCATCCCCGGAGCAAATGTATTATTTATCCTTTTGGACAGATCCTTCGAGTATCCACCAAGTCATATTTTCCAACTCATCCATATAACAACAATAATAATAGTAATAATATCTTCCATACAGAGCATACCAGCCATTTTTCCTTCTCTACGCTTTTTCTTACGCAAAATTTATCCAAATTCGCTGGACAAAAATCCATGGCGAGAAAAAGCATCTCTCTCTCTTCTTTTTTTTTTTTTTTTTTTTTTATGCGTGAGGGATATCCTCGTTATTTATTCCAAGCCCTGTATGCTAAATCGCTACAGCCGCGAGCAAGGGAAGGAAATAAAAAGTGGCGCAAAAGCGAATAAAGCACATCAGAATGGACCATTTTCCTTCCTTCCTCTTCTTCGAATTTTCTTCCATCTCTTTCGCATATACTTTTATATCCTCGAGGATTTTTTTACAAATCTCGTATAAAATCAACGATTCGAATATAAAACTCGTCGATTCGACACGATTTTCGTTTATCCTCGAGTTCACAATTCTCCATGTTTTGTGCGCAACGTATAAATTCAGTACGATATGGAAGACGAAATATATACTATGATATATATCTCGTATACGTGTAATGATGGAAATCAGTGCTGTGTAGAGTGTATGAGAGGGTGGTATATATATGGCGATATTATGGATAAGTCTCGCAAACCTCCGCTGGCAGAAGGGGGAGCCACCCTGCCACCCCCATAGTCGATCCTCTCTCATCGTTTCGTATATATCGTCATGACGAAAGACGACGCGATAGTGTGTACGAGAGAGATGGGGATGCGGATCGAGTTTCAAATTTTCTCAACAGCTTGTTTTCAAAGTTTGACATTGTCGAGACGAGACTTTGCTGTATAACGCGGAGAGGAAGGAGAAATATACGAGGACAATGCTTGGGCTCACGAGAGAGTGCCTCGTTATATGTACAAGTCGCGAGACGTTTGTACCATTGGCCAGCAATCTTTCTTTCCTTCGCTTCTTTTCACCCTTTCTCATCGCTTCCCGCAGTCCAAAAGATTGTCCTCTGGAAGTTTTCGTCGTGGCGCCGACTCGTTCGAAAAATCAGTCTGGAGTATAGATGGAAGCAAAATAACAAAAAAGAAAAGGAACGCAGAAAGCAATAAAGAGTCACAATTCGCAGTAAAACATTACTAGCGAGCAAGAAGAAGAATGGCATATAATTCTTCCTCTTTGCGGGCAAAATATCTTCTCTAAGAAGAAAAAGAGAAAATTCATCGAGATAAAATTGAGAACGAAAAGACGAGGAATATTTTTTTTTTTTTTCACTAGTACAACGACCCGAAAAATATCTGGAGCATGAGAAGAAATTCCATGAGGGTCAAAAAAGTTTTATACACTGTAAGAATCGAATTATGTTTTACACTATATAATAACATTGTAAAGGGGTAGATTTAATTTAGCTTTATGGTAGGACAAGACCCTTATTGGGGTGGCGTCAATTTTTAGGGATAAGGGGTAAAAGAATTAAATTTATAGAGGAAAGGAAAGCGATATTATAGTATATCGGAAAAGATTATATATATAGAAATATGAAATAGATATTCGCACTCGCTCTCGTTGAGCGATTCACATTTATCTCGCGTCTCCTAATCACTTAACATCGTATTAATTGTAATTGTCCGTCAAGTTTAAGTCATACTCGAATATATTTATAGGTTTATGATGAAAATTATTAATATTTTTGATGAAAATTAACCAAATTTAAATGGTAAAATAAAATAAATACTCTTGTGTAATATCGATTATTGTGCTTTCTCGTAGCATTGAGAGATAGGTCCGATTGTCAAAGTTCAGCAAGAGTTAACATTTTGACAAGATTCCAAATTCATTTTTCGAAATGGTTCAATATCTTTTCATCATTCCGGTATATTTACGTGTATAATAATCATAATAAAATGTGTAGTTTGTCGTATATTTGTAATTGTCCGTTAAGTTTAAGTCATACTCGAATATATTTATAGGTTTATGATGAAAATTATTAATATTTTTGATGAAAATTAACCAAATTTAAATGGTAAAATAAAATAAATACTCTTGTGTAATATCGATTATTGTGCTTTCTCGTAGCATTGAGAGATAGGTCCGATTGTCAAAGTTCAGCAAGAGTTAACATTTCGACAAGATTCCAAATTAATTTTTCGAAATGGCTCAATATCTTTTCATCATTCCGGTATATTTACGTGTATAATAATGATAATAATAATATGTGTAGTTTGTCGTATATTTGTAATTGTCCGTTAAGTTTAAGTCATACTCGAATATATTTATAGGTTTATGATGAAAATTATTAATATTTTTGATGAAAATTAACCAAATTTAAATGGTAAAATAAAATAAATACTCTTGTACAATATCGATTATTGTGCTTTCTCGTAGCATTGAGAGATAGGTCCGATTGTGAAAGTTCAGCAAGAGTTAACATTTCGACAAGATTCCAAATTAATTTTTCGAAATGGCTCAATATCTTTTCATCATTTCAGTATATTTACGTGTATAATAATAATAATAATAATATGTGTAGTTTGTCGTATATTTGTCTGTTGGTTGTCGTCAACGATCGACGCATATCGAACTGGCGATGCTTCTTTTAAAACTCGTTCCACTCTCGACTCTTCCTCATGGGTAGTCTCTCTCGGTTGTTATGTTGCGGTATTCTCTCTCCCCATGTGTTATTACGCACATGCACGCACGCATAGACAGTACACACATGCACAGAGGACAAACAAGCTGTGGCAATTCTCGAGATCGACTCGCCTGTTTCTTGTCCGTGTACTTCAAACCTTTCCATCTCGTGCAACGGCTTTCTCTCTCTCTCTCTCTCTCTCTCTCTCTCTCTCTCTCTCTCTTTCTCGTTTCATAGCAAGAGCCTATCGTCATTTCGTCGACCCAACGTAGCTCTATATATATTGAGAAACTGCCATCGACGTAAAAAAAAAATAATAAAAAAAACGAATGTTGAAGCGATTGGAAAATTGCTAAATGTGCATTAGAGCTCTGACGTGTGCACGAGAGATATCTCGCAAGCGTGCGTTGCGACAACGAGACATTTTGCACAGAAACGTAGGTAGTGATTTCGAATTGAAAAAGAAAAAAAAAAAAGAACGACACGTTTCGGACCGTAAGAAAGTCAATCACGAGGGTTGTCACGAAAGAATTATCATTATTATCACAGTCGTCTAGCCTCAGATCTATAATAATCATTCTAATAATAACAATATCCGTTTATTATGCTCTGATAATAATAATGCTGATAAAAATTATGTATATATGTGTGTGTGTGTGTGTGTATAAAAGCCGTCTTGACAAAAAACCTACGCCCAAGACATTTTTTTTTTTTTTTTCATCTAATTTCTAATTCAAGGATGATTGCCCAACAAGTAGGTCATGTAACCCCCGTGTGGCTTATAAGGAGAACCACACACGAGGTACATATATCGTAGAAAATGTCTCATTACGATTTTCTCCTATCGACTCTATATATTTATATATATATATATATATATATATATATATATATATATAGAGAGACTCTATGTATATGTATAAATCCATTAATCGACATACACCGAGGGGGATCAAATTCAATACGCTTTTTATTTCCTTTCGTCGTTGTCTAATAAGAAAAGAAAAAAACGAAAGAAAAAAAAAACATCTCGGGGCGATGTCCTCGAGCACGTTGCGACTAGAACGACACTTGACGGGCATTTTTCGAATTATGACGGTTATATTTTATTGTACCCACGAGAAACAAACAAAAAAAAAATGAAAAAAAAAAACATGAGAGACTCACCTTTTCAAAGTTACAGCTGCGATTGACATTCCTGATGATCCAAAACAGCCGCAACGTTTGCTCTCCATCACCTTTATCACCGAGAAAAACTCACGGGAACGAAATAAAATGGAAAAGAAACACGAGAAAAAAAAGAAAAAAAAACACTGGCGCACAACACTCGCGAATAACTCACACGCGTTACTTTTTCAGCTTTGCAAGAGAGAGAGAGAGAGAAAGAGGGAGAGAGAGAGAGAGAGAGAGAGAGAGAAAAAGTGACAGAGAGAAAGAGAGAGGGACACGTATCACATATTTTTATATTTATTTGATAATTCGTTAATTCTCTCGCTAACCACGCGGCTTTCCAACCTCTCGCAAAAATGAGACAATCACACCTCGCATCTTTACTGGCACTAGCGACGTTTCGACTGCTGCGCCTGCGCTCCTCTCCACGATAGTTGGTACATTTTTTTAAATATATATATATATATATAAATATATAGATACACAAATGTCACGTCTTGTGATGCATATATATGATTTTTTATCTGGGATATTAACACACACCCACACGATGAGTAAGAAAAAACGTACTTGTATGCACACGCGTTACGTGGCCGGTCGAGTCCGCGCGACGGAAAAACTCTTTTGTGAAAAAAAGTACGCGCGTGTGTACATACGAGAGTGTGTACCCTTGTTGGTGCTGTAACGTTTTTCAAAGAAAATAAATGAAACGTATGCGAGAGACAGACACACAACCGGAGTGTTTACACCACGCACGTACCGTCCTTCGTTTCAGTTCGTTGGTAACACAGATATTATATATATATCACGCGTTAAAATATTGTCAGTGTGAGAGTGAAAAAGAGAGTATAGTTATAAAACGAGACGTAAGAAATGTGTGCGCGAGTCGCGACGAAAGGCCAACGACGACTGGAGCGCCGACTAGGGGCGATTCGTGTCTCTGCGTGCGACGCCATTTTTATTCTCTCCCTCTCTCTCTCGCACTTATATACACGCTTCTGGTAAACTTTCGTACCGACCGAGCTCATCGTTTCACTTTTCTTTTTTTTTTAGTTCCGTCAATGGCCACTGTGTCGCTAAGGTATAGCTAAAGTATAACCCCGCTCAACGTTTAATTTATTATTCACGCGTGGCGATTTCGATAAAATACTCCCGAGGGGCACTTTTTTTTCTCTACCGGATTTTCACCTTCGTCTCACTGATATGTGCTTGCACAGAGCATCCCTCCTTCGCCCCTTATCATCTGGGAAAATTTTAAATTCAACATTCAACGGCTTACACAATTTTACCGTCCTCCCCACCCCGCCATTATTTGACAGCTTCGTACGTGTTGTTAAAAACGGCGCAAGCGCAATGATGTATGTAAGTTTGTTTTTATTTACATTATTCGGTTGACATGAACCATCGAATAGTCAATCGTTTGTTTTTAAAATAGAACAAAAGTTCGCGTGTTATAGACATTTTGAAAAAGTTATATGTACCTGACAGCACAATAATTTAGTCGTTATTCCTGCCGATTGATTATTATTCTTTGCGCCGGTCGTCGTGCGTATGAGAATAAGAGAGCTTTTTCTCTCCGCGTCATAAAAAATCGTAAATTCGTGTAAATTTGGAAATGCTGTGTGAAAAGTGTCCGTGTTTACAGCTACGGGTGCTATTTATTATATATATTTAATGAAAAAATCGGAAAAGTGATATAAAATATTAAGTAGAGACGCGCGAGTGAAAGAGTGAGATATATATATCGTTTATTTATTCAACGATAAATTGGCGCCACTTGTGATGCTCCTGCTGTGTGGTACCAAATTATGCAATGGCGGTTATTTTGAAAATGACTGCACGGAAATGCGCCGCCGCCGCCGTTATCTCCATTGGAAACGCCACTGAAACGAGCACGCGTTCATCCCTTGAATAATGGAGTAAACGAAGCAGCTTTTCAACGGTAACACAACACTTTTTTTTTTCACGAATAATCACGAAAATAATAATTCTTCGTTTTTCCTTTCGTTTCCGCTAATCGGAAGTTTGCAAATTTGACAAATGTCTCGTAAAAAATCATGAAATACGAAGAATTATGAAATTTTTAAGGGCCGGAAGCATCTTCGGCGTATTTACGACGAGATGATCATAGAGAAAAATTTCTCATAAGACATTGCTTGAAGCAATTTATCATTGTACGTTGGATCTATGACGTCATCGAGTTTTGGATCGATTATCGGCACGTTTTTTCCATATTGTGCGATAAGCTCTCGAGCATTTGTAAATTCAATTGTATTTCCGAGTCTCTCGTTTAACCAGTGACGAACCTCGATCGGTAATTCTTCGTCGATTGAATAATTCGCTAATAGGGATTCTAATTTTTTATGGCACAAATCGGATATTCTCAGTGGCTCGAATATCTCGTAATTGTAACATTTGTTAAAAACCTAGAAAAACACAAAAAATTTGACAAATATTAATCAACGATTTTTTTTTTATAGATTTTTTTTGTTTTCTTTCGCAACTCACATCCGACTCGTCCATTTCGTAATCGGCGGCGTCGCCCGATAATGTCGTACACCAAGCAAAAAAAGCTGCAAAAATCACACTCGGTTTATCTCTCATAGATTGGAAAAATTTGTCGAAAAAATCGTCCATTGTCCTAGAAATACATTCGAGTTCGGTTGATGGCTCGATTTTACTAAGTACGAGGGATGCTTGCGTTCTCACTTCCGTACTGTCGTCGACGAGTAAATTTAAAAGGCTCGTCCACCAGTCCAATGATAAGCCTGATGCGAATAAAGAAAATTTTATCAGGCGCAACTATTCGTGATCATTTATTTTTCAAGTTTTATTCAGAAACTCTTTTGGATAAAATAATTCGCTACTCACAGTCATCCATGTTAGAATTTGTCGATTGGATAAATAAGAGATCGTGTAAAACACTCGAAATGGCTATTCTACATCCGGTATCGGCAGATCCCATCCACGTATTATCCAGAAATGTCTTGTAGATACTCCTTTTATATTCCACCGTTAAATATTCGTCCTTGGAGTCATAAAAAAAAAATCTATCAATAAATGCGACTTTCTCGAGGGGGGGGGGAAAAAAAAGCAAAAAAAAAAAATGAAACCTTGTAACTCTGAGGCAATTTTCCATACGCTTTTCCAAGCAGCCTCATAAAACTTAGACTCTGTTGAAAATAATCCTCGAGCATGTGCGATGCGAGAACTGTGACGATGAAACTACAAAAATTATTAAAGCTCCGAGTATCGAGATGAAAGGTGCCTGAATTTGATTCGCCTGATTTCATCATGACCGTGTACAAAAAATCGTACACAACGTCACGTAAATCTGGATCGAGAATTTTTCTTATGATATTATTGAGAGCGAGAAATATCGCGATATCGAGTAATTTTTTGTTGCAAGTTTTTTCAATAACTGTGGAAACTTGAGACCAGCCGGAAATTTGAACTTGAACATTGCCATTCGATAGAATAGAGTTCCATGCAATAATCATGGCGTCGAGATTAATTTCACGATATTTTTCCTCGTACGATTGATTTTTCATCATGACAATGAAAAATTTTGCCACAGCGAGTTCGTAAATTTCACGACCTGGTCGTTGTTTCAATATCCTCGAGATATTTAAATGTGGAACTAGACGATTGAATAATTTATCAAATTCTTCAATCTCAAATTCATTCTCGACAAGCTCGGACAATGCGTTGACGTAAGCTGTCCCAAGTGGAAAACACGCCGATTTGTCGTTGCTGCTCTCGAGATTCTCGATAATCCAGACAGTACCAGCGAGAAAATAATTTACTCGAGCACGTGACAATTCCCTCATTGTGAATTGTGGGTGACTCTTAATTATCTCGAATATTTGTAGCATATAACCGTGCAATGCATTAAAGGACAATCCATTAGCTCGAGCTGGAATTATTTTTTCAAAAAGTTCGACGATGAACGTTTGAACGGTTTTTCCCGTTAGCAGAGGAACCAATGCACGAGCTGCGAGCTCACGAGTTTTGTACACTTTGCTCTTTGCGCAGGCTGACACTAATTTTATAAAATCTTCGATCTGAAAAGAAAAAGAAAAGAAAAAAAAAAGGATAAATTTGAGAGAGAAAAATAAAAATTTCAGACGAGATGATTTTTTTTTTTTCTTCGCATTACCTTCCATTTTGAGTCTGCATCGTCTGAATTAAAACTTGGATAAAGTCGTGATAAAAGAAGGAGAATAGATTGAACACTTGGCTTTATCAGAGTATCGCTCGCATCGACAAAAGCTCGAAGCTCATTCAGCATAAATGGCAATAGGCTCGGATATCTCTCGAAGAAAATTCTCCCAGTCATTTTATTATGCAGAGTGAGATTAACGTGATCCTTTGTTCTCTGTACACCGAAAATTCGAGTGATGAGCGAACTGAATAGCAGAGTCGCTGCATTTCGCTCCTGAAACAAATGTTTGGGTTTTTTTTAACAAAAAATAAAAAAATTTCATGATACAAACTAAGTAATAATCACTCACAGCCCAAGTTTTTCCGTCATAACTGCGAATTGCCGCGCTTAAACCATCAGCCGCGTAACTTCTTGATAAATCGCCGAGCTGAGCGTGCTTGAAAAGAGCTCGTAAAATATTCAATGCGTGAGTTTTAATTTCCGTGAGTATCTCGTGATTTTTCCTGCTCAAACAATCCGAGCTCTCGTCGTCATTTTTTATTTCCATATTTTGAAAATTGGTAAAAATTGTCTCCTCGTACATGAGACATTTTGTTTTTTGTGACAGGTCAATGCTCTCCTCGAGTTGCGTAAAGCCAAGTAAAATTTTCATTACCGAATGAAAAATGGCCGCAGCAGGATTGCTTTGGACAAATGGATCGGATGAAACAAGTGCCTGAAATAATATGTCAAATTTCAAATATTTCGAAAAATAAATTGTCGAAAAATTGTCATTCTCGAAAAAATATATCAATGTGATTGAGAGAATTTTTTGAAATTTGTCCCCCGATACTCCCGGGTTAATAAAATATATTTGTTTGGGTGAGCTTGCCTGAACCATAAAGGGCACACCGGCACTTCTCCTCGTAGCGCACAATTTGCCACAATTACCCGGTGATAATCCCGAGACTGCCAGTAGCAAATGATGAAGCCAAATTTTTGGTTGTTTTTTAAGATTATCGTGATTTAATCGCCAGAGTCGATTGCACAATTGGCCAAAGCCAACGTGAGCCTGTTCGAAAGCACCCCGATGTTTTGTCTCAAAAAGAAGGATCACGAGATGCTCGCCAATTTCCACCAATTGTTTCTCCCTCAAAATTCCCAATTGGATATTATCATCGGAAATTGGTGATTTTGATGACAAATAGCCAAAAAGAAGACTAACTTCTTTGACAGTTCGCCACGAACAGAGTAAAACCATTTGAGGTGTTACATTTGTTGTTTCATTATCGATAATAACCGCCGAGGACAAAGTACTCGATTCCATGTCCATTGGTAAATGACCCTCGGGTGACGAATTATTAACAATTTCCGACACGGCGTTATTCAAACGAAATGAAATTTCAATTATTTCCCCTATTGTTTGTGTCCATTCATTGTGATTTTCCTTCACGACTGCTTTCCTAGTTTTTTTACAACAAATAATGAAGAAAGAATTTATCCATCATTCAATATGAAGTTAGAATTTTGTTTGGGACTCTCTTCAGTCTTTTCCTACCTGAGATCACAGATGCTGAGCAAATTTCGTATACAAAATAAATATCCATAAAGTGAATGTTTTCCCGCAGCTGCAACAATATTTTCTTCGGCTAATTTTAACGGATCCTGTAAAATAATATATATGCATTTTTTTCATATTATATATAGTAAAAAAAAAACGTTTATTTATTTATTATTCTCACCTTCAAACGTTCCATCACGATAATGATTAATTTAAGAATTTGAGCCTCTGCTTGGGGAGAACTTTGTACTTGTAAATTTCTCGTAATTCCATAATTCTCCAAGACTTTTTTTATCACGGGTGATAAAAGGCTAATTTTTAGCATATACGAGGCTGTTATACTGTCGATCGGTCTTATACAATTGGCCAAATCGAGAGCTACGTCAATAATTTCACGTACTCTCTGAGCATCGTTCAATCTCAATGTCAATTCAGGTTCAATGTCTTTAACAATTTTATATATTATCTCTTTATTCGTCTCGTATGTATCGAGCAACAAACATTGAAATAATTTTTCTCCCTGTTGTTCGGTCCATGGTAATTCAATAAATTCTTTATCCAAATATTCTTGTCCAAGCTGCAACATTTGCAAACTCGATCTTTTTCGACAATTTGTCGAGCCTGGAGACAAACCGTTGATACAAATTTCACGAAATGACCGATAAAAATTGTGATAAACTTCAATCAGAGTCAGAGATTCCTGTGCAATAAGACTTGCTTCTTCTCGCAATTTTTCATACAATTCACGACAAATTTCAACTTTATTCTCACAGTCTTTAATCTTTTCCTCTCTGGCCACTTGTCTTTTCAATACTGCGAGACTCTCCTTTATACGTTTCAGAGCCTTAAAATTCATGAAATTATAACAATGATAAATTATTTATTTTACAGAGATGAAATTTTTTTCAAAAATTTAAGATTTTCAAATTTAATGACCTTTTTTATAAATACCACATATTCCATTCTCTCACCCAGATTGTATCTCAAAAATATAGTTATCATGTCCAATTCGATTTTTGTAAAAGTTTGCGTACTTTTTTTCGATTCTACCAAAATTCCGAGAGCCACGAGTCTTATCTGTTTAAATGTAAAATTTAACATTAAATGATTATTTTAGGATTCGAATTGTGGGCAAAAATTAGATATGTCGAATTAATTTGAGAAAAAGAAAAACTCACCTCTTCATCGTGATGTTTTAAACATTTTTCCAATACTTTGTACTCCAATCGATTTCTCCAGAGTAAAGTTTGATTAGCAGCAAGACTCTCATCGTCGTCCAATTGACCGGAATTTTTTAATTTTCTCACTTCTTTCAAAATTTTTAATAAATTATCGTCCATTGTGAGGATAAAATCGATTATTGACGAGCTGTCGAGAGACATGTGTTTCTGACTTTCGAAGCTTCTGCTAGCTTGCCCCTCTCTCTTCCGCCCTCTCGTACACACTACCATGGAGAACATAACCTACAAAAAAGAATTTGTTCCGAATGTGCTGCAGTCTGGAGGGAAAATCGTGAATTTTAGGAATGTATCTTTACGAGACGCACTCGCAACTCGTTTTCAACTAATTAATTCAAACAAAATTACCTATCATATGGAAAATACCAAAATTTAGTTTAAAAAATAATAATGCTAAAAAGTAATTGAAAGAAAAAAATATGTATATATATTATCCATATACCAGAATAGAAATGGGATAATAATTGCATCTTGAAGAATTTTCTACGATAACAAAAAAAAAATATCTGCCTTCTCGGTAATTATTATTCTATTTTCATACTGTGTAATAAAGTCGATTGAACTATTTGTCAAATTGTGCCGGTTCAACTGCTACTTTCATTCAAATCTAGCAATAATAAATTTTATACAAAAAAAAAAAACAATACATATTTTATATATCATTTAGAATAATCCTTCAATACAATCAGTAAGAGCTGGCCAAAAAGCATTTGTATTTGTGTGCCGTGTCTGTTGGGCTATCCATCGCAGAAATACGCGCGCCTAATTTCAACTTTGTATCTTCCAAGTATCTATGTATATCGACAAAAAAAAATGTATAATAATTTTACAAGAATATCGTCGACTTTTTCAAACTGCCTGGACCCATCAAAATGCGTCCCCACTTTCGCCATACTCTTACTTGAGGGAGGTTTGAAAAATAGTTATGTGGCGATCAGTTAATCGCAGTCATCGAAAGGGTGTGGAGTATAATTGTAGAGAAAAAAAAATAACAAGTGATAAATTTTTGAAGTGAAGCGAAAGTGAATTTAAAGTCAAGAATCGAAGGTAAGAATTTCATGAATTATATATCCTCCGCGGGATATACATCCTGCTCCGTAGGGCAAACCGGCGGTTATTAATTTTTTTTTTAATAACTCCCGACTGGAAAAACGAGCGCAATATTATAAAGGCAACATGAATATCACCTTGCCGTTATATATTGGACTTTTTTAGGAAATTGAAAGAGGAAGGAAGAAAGTTTTTACACAATTTACTCTCATCTTATCAGATGAAGAGGAACGGCTGGATATAGCGACAGTTTCGGTGCGGGATAAATAAGAAGTTTTCGGCGAGAGAAGACCCCGGAAAAGATTGCCAGCTTCGCCGATGTGAGAATTTCAATTATATTAATGATTGTCCCCATGGGTTTTTCATTATGGGTTGTGTATACTATATATATGTTTGTTTTCGTCTTTTAGGTATTCCATGGAAGAAACAATTTCGATGTGGGCGTTCTAACTTCGTTAAGCTCTGCGTTGGATCAGGCGGTGTTTATTTTTTATCGTCTCTTTCATCGTGTTTCTGTTGATTTTTTTTTGTTTTGCCACTTTAGAGAATTTCGTGCGTGTCCTTCGGTGTACCCTCGTTCTAATAAATAGTCCGTTATCGATTTCGCTTTCGATTTCGATACGAGCGAACTGTTTTTTTACTCTTCTGTAAACTTGGGCATTGGTTTGAAAATTTGCTCGATTTTATTTTTTTTCCCCACTTTAATACTATGTGGCACGCTGCCACAGCTTATATAGGTATATTGAACTGACAAGTAAATTCTGTAAGGACTTTGTTCCTTCCTCTTTCAATTTCCCAAAAAAGAATGGAAAAAAAAAAAATCAAGGAAAAATGATGAGATATTGATCGTGCTTATTGGCGCTTTTTTTCAAAAGAGCTGCAAGAAGATCATACGGCGAAAGCGATTATCGATAAAATCGCGTTTATATATAATTAGAAGAGGAGAGAAAAGAGACCCTCACGATTTCCACGAGTCAAGTTGAATATGAGTTATATCGTTACGACTGAATAATGTGCATCGAAAAGTTATTTTTCAGGCTCTGTATTACTTTATCTAACATTTGGCCCAAATTCTTCACCCCGGGTTTATCAGTCGGATAACGAATGCTGCTTTTGGTATTATATAGAATAACCGGGGCAGATAAGCTTTTATCCAGAGGTGCGAAGAAAATAGTTATATAATCCTTCAAAGTGTTGAGTGTTGAATGTGAAAGACGCTCTATGCCGGAAGTTGACAAAAAAAAAAAAAAAAAAAAAAAAAAGAAGAACAGTAATTTTGTTTATTTATTTATTTATGTTATTCGAGCTCTTCCGTGTTATTTTCACGACTGCTCTTTTGTCCATTCCGCAATAATTCTTTGCTACACAATTCACTGTTTTCTTACCTGTCGGTAAGAAAAATTGCGTAAGAAAATTCTCGTAAACGGTTGATTATTCGGACAAACAAAGAGAATGATGGGGCTCTGAAAAAATGATTTTCGCCCTCATTGTCAATATATCATCTCATTTATTAATTTTTACAATAACTTATCTGAAATTTTAAATATGTAAATTGAGAATAAAAAAATTAGCTCTTCCATTTGTCAAATTCATGCAATAGCAATGAAGGCAAATTGTATTTGAAAAAAAAAAAAGTCTACACGTGTTGGCTGTATGTATGCCTTATGTAAAGCGAATGACCTTTCTTCGTCGCTCCCAGTTGTATTTTTGTAGCAAAAGGGCAAACTCGACGCGATTTATCTGCTGCGATAATCTCTGAACTTAAAAATGTATTCTCTCTTTATTATTCTCTGACACCACATGAAGCGCCAAATTTTTTTCACCTCAATTATATATATATATATATTTATTCCCTTTCAAGAATGACCATGGCCGCGCGGCAATTCGCATTAAATATTTATGTTGAAAAAAAAAAATGTATATTCAATGTAAAGGAGAGTGAAAAATTGTCACATAGTCGCGATGGCAACCTTATAAACATACAAGTATCATAGATATATGGCTATGATGGATTCTATTTCTACTTTCATATATATATAAAATTTCATACATCTAGAGAGAGGGTCTAGAGTGGGAGACGGTCGATCGAGTGACAAATCGTTAGTCTGAAAATGTACACATTACTCTCTTTTACGACATTATTTGCATTAATTGATGAGAATTTTTGCAGACACGAAGCGGTTTCCCAAACTGCGTTTTAACAGTCGCGCGAACAAAACGGTTGAACGAATCGATTTTTTTGACGTCTAGATTCTCAACTTTTTTCATTCCTTTGAATTTCAAGCTCTTGGTAAAAATATATTTATCGTTCCTGCGCGCATGTTTATTTTCGTCTTTCACCACGTCTCTTACTATATGTTTGCCGCGTTAAACTTGTTAAGTTGAAACAAACGATCCAACTTATAATAATAATAATAACAATTAATTAATTATTAAAGATAAGTAAATAAATAATTATTATTTTTTGCAAATGGACATAAACTTGTCGCGAAAAGATCTTGGTGTATACTTGGAGGTATATATGTACTGATAATGCATCCAACTTATATATTGTATATAGAAGTTGTGCGTGTAAAGTAAAAACGCGATATGGAAGTTGCGACTCAATGCAAATATTGAGAGAGGGAGACGAGGACGCCGAACGACGATCGAACAGAGAGCTGGGGCTTGGTATTTTATCGAGCAAGGAATAAAATAAGAAGATCGTTTGAAGATTTCAATTCTGACTCAGTTCTCTCAGCAAAGTATGAAATTTTTGCCAATCTTTTTTTTTTCTTATCTTTTTCTTACTGACTTTGTTTTGTTTTTTTTTTCTAGTGTATACGACGATGAGAGAGATGAGACGATGCGAGAGAGCTGGACGATGATGTACAAGTTTCGACGACTTTTTCCAAGTGGCAGGGGTCGCGTTGATTGTCAAAAAGCAAGTGGTGCCTGGATTGCGTGTACACAGGCAAGACCCACACGCACACATAGAGGAGGAAAAAACGAGGGGATAGAGGCGGCTGGGCAAGCTCACGAGGCCCCGGACAGCGATAGCAGAGCAGCGAGACTGGGTAGTTTACGTCAGTCGTCGCTCGTCATTCCTCGAGAACGAACACGGGTAAGAAGAAGAAGAATACGCGAATTAAAATTATACGCTAATTCTGCTATATGAATATTAGATATATATATTTTTAAATTCTTATTATTATTGATACTTCATTACATGATAAAATATTCTTGCTTTATTTATTGTACTCAAAGACGCGGGCAGCTCTTATTGATAAGCATATCGCGTATTATAATTATATGTCTCTATGTGTCGTTTGAGCTTTTAATAATTAATTTGGCTCGCATCGTATATCGTGGACGAGAAAAAGTTTCACAATCGTCAATACTCTTTCTGTTTCGGTGTGTTTGTTCTTGATGCACGTAAAAAATTCCATAGCGACGATGTTATCATCGCTAGGAACAAGTTAACAAAAGATAAAAAAACGAAAACGAAAACAAAAGATCGTGGCAAAAGTCCGTTTGGCGCGCTCAACGAAAGCGAATAATCCTTTCGCTTTCGCATATCGTGTAAATTTTGCCGCGTGGGTATTCGATCGAGAAACACGAACGCGTGCTAGAGTTAAAAAAAAACGCGTTTGTGTATATATATATGTATGTGTGTGTGTGTGTGTGTGTGTGTGTGTGTGTGTATTTGGACAGATGTTCGAATTGCGAGAACGTAGCCGCGCGTGAATTTTGTGTACTATCGCGTGTATCAGAGTCAATGTAAAGTGAGGAATTCGCCGGCTAGTCGCGTTGTGTTGCGAGCGATCCGACGGCACCGAGCTCCATATAGAGCGGTCCAGAGTGCTCGGCTAAATCAGTCTCATTAACGAGAACCGCGCGCGCGCGCGCGCTCACAGTCAAACGTACAAAAGACTTATTTTTTTTTTACTCTGTTCCCGCGTGAATTTTACCCATAAATCTCATTTTTCGCCTTTAATTCAGCATAAGTACGACATTGAGATGAATTTTGGTTTTTTTTTTTCATCTTGAACGAATTTCATTACGAATAATTATTGAAAAATTTATTCTGATTTTTTATTAAACTTTTTTTTTTTCTTTCACATTTACAAAGAGAAATTTTATACCGGTCAGGGTCAACTTGATATCTGTAGCAAGAACTCGCACATTTTTAAGTGCTTCGGAATTCTGCGATTTTTTTTCAAATATATTCCACTCGCAGAACCGGTTGAGAATTCAATACGAAGAATTAAACGTTAGAGCAAATGTCATGGCAAATGTTAAAACCGAGTGTTGATTTTTTTTTCCCGTGAAATTATTATAATTTATAATTTTTTTTTTTTTTTTTTAATTCGTCAAGGTACTCGGTATTTGGAATAATTTACAATATAAATCCAAAAGTAATATAAAAACTTGTCCCTTTTTATTTAATAAAAATCGCGCTAATTTAAAAATGAATCAATTGTACCAAAATTCAATATTAACTCATTCGTAAATTTGGCAAAAAAAAAAACAACAAAATAATAATTGTTCAAGTGCTAAATTATTTGAGTAGTAGGAAAAAAAAAAAATCTATCACCCAAGACAGAAAATGAAGCCATAAATTAATCTCGAGTTCAACTTTGTATTGTTAAATGTAAGTTTAATCGAGTCTACTTTTGATAAAAAAAACGTGCCGATTGCAAATATAAATGATAATTACGACACGTGCTTGAAAATTGTTATTGCACAAAAAGTTATTTATGTGATTTATACGTGTACGGAGATACATAAAACTGTTCGATATTGAGTTTATCAGGAATTCTTAGCACGCGATATGCGTACATTAAATTATGTGAGGTATTATCTTGATTCCCCCTCGCCACCCCTCGCCGCACCCCGCTCATTGCCTAGATGATTCTAGTCGTGTCTCTCGCGCTTTGAAACTTGAAATTACAACGTTAAAAAAATCCGAGTGCTATTCGTGTTTAGAGTTATCGGTATTATAGAGTCACATGCGGTCTTGCGTGTAATAAACTTGTCGAGGGAGCTCACATCATCATACAATAATTTAGATTCTCTAATTACTTTGAAAATTGGATATTTATTGTACCGGCTCTTTAATTCCGAGCCTCGGGAAATTGTTCTGAGGATTAAAAAGAAAAAAAAAAACAATTGCTCAAATGTAATAGAAATATTTTTTATATATATGTTTTGTTTTTTTTATTTTTTTGCTAAGCAAGACTTGCCGCTGATCGCCATCATGGTCAATGCATACGAGGGTGTACTAATTTTAGCTGACGTATTTCTCCTAATCTTAAAAATATTATTCTGGACACTTGATGGGATTTATAGATCATTTGTACAGCCCGAGGAGAAGAATGTTGCCGGTGAAATTGTACTGGTACGTGAATTCACTTTTTACCATTGTACTGTATATATATATATATATATATATTTTATATATCCGAGGGCAACGCAAAAAGCCGCGGGCAAAAAATCAATTAAAAAAAATGAATAGGGTCACGGAATTCTCAATTCAACCTTCAATTCCCCCATATATGACGCACGGAAATATCAAATTTATATTCCATTATCGCACAAATTTCGTAATACTGATGAAATTACATACGACCGACTGGAATATTGTCGATGTCATACACGGTTGTGATGCCAATAAAAAAAAAGATAAAAAAATGATAAAAGAAATCGTGAAAATTGGGGTATGCTAATGATAATATATTTGAAAAATTAATAAGGTCACGAAACTCTCAATATTGACACACGGAAGTATCAAATTTATATTTTATTTTATTATCGCATAAATTTCATAATTGCGATGAAATTACATACGCGAAATATCGATACCTCGTGCACCAATTTTATTTCTTATTTTTACAATGGAATCGCATTTCCTACGTTATTTTATTGTTACACAATACGAGGATATCTCGAGTTTCCGCGCAGAAATGGAAACTCGTGACTTGGCTCAATTTTTAATCGAGCGAGCGTGTTACAAAGTTATTTTTTTGTAAAAATATCCATGAGAGATGGAGGATGAATAATGGAAAATTACACGAAAAAAAAAAAACAAATTGGACGGTTGAATATTAAATGTCGAGTGGAAAATTTGTATTAAGTGTTTTTTTTTTTTCTTTTTTTTTTTTTTTTTTTTTCTTTTTTCCAACAACTTTTTAGAAGAAAAAAAATATATATATATATTAAATTACATAGATCACTGGGGCCGGCCATGGAATAGGTCGTGAGTTGGCATTGAAATATGCCAGTCTTGGCGCCACGGTCGTCTGTTTGGACCTCAATTCTCAAGGCAATCAAGAGACGATCAGCGAAATTAACAAGCTCAGTGGAACAACCGCACATGGATACCAGTATGTTAATTTGCCTCTATCATTTTGCACGAATGACGTTTGTTTTTTCTTCTTTTTTCATTTTTTTCCCTTAATTGATGATCCTCTTTGCTGTGTCATTAATTTCTTCTTATTTGTTTTTTTTCACCTTCACGTATTATAGATGCGATGTCTCGAGTCGAGATCAGGTAATGAAGACAGCTGAGAGGGTAAAGGCCGAAGTTGGTAATGTTACCATTCTCGTCAACAACGCTGGCATTATGCCCTGTCATCCTTTTCTCAATAGTCCAGCTGACGAGATTAAAAAAATTTTTGATATCAACGTGCTGGCGCACTTTTGGGTAATTTGAATGAAAAATAAAGAAAAAAGAAAAAAGAAGCAAAATATATATCAACTGAGCTTTCTTTTCTCTTTGCAGATGCTGCAAGCATTTTTGCCCAGTATGATGAGTAAAAATCACGGTCATGTCGTTGCGTTGTCATCGATAGCTGGGATAATCGGACTCCCAAATCTCGTGCCTTATTGCTCGTCCAAATTTGCTGTCAGAGGCAAGTATATTGAAATTTGTATTATTATTATTAGGTCTCGTCTGGCCCAGTCGGAAGCTGCCCTGTTGGCCTTGCGACATTGATTGAAAAAGTTGGCACATCATTTTTCTTTTCGATTCTCGAGCTCATCCTTTGTATTTTGACTTTTCTTCAAAATTATCTTAAAAACTGGATCATTCTATTTGGGAGAAAAATAGAATGATCCAGTTTCTCGCAGGCTCGTAGGAATACTGCACTCTCGCTATAATATTTTTTTTATAACAATCGTAATGAATTTATTGGGCCTCCTCCGCCATTTTTTCTTCCACTTTTCGGTGTGATTTATCGAGAAATTAAAAAATCCAAGTATCAGACCCGCGACAGTTGTATATGTTGGAAAATTTTCACTCACTATAAGGAATTTCCGAGTGAGAAGCCACGAATCACCTCATTGATCGTATATTAATATTATTTTAATTTTATTGCTTTGATAATTGGCACACGCATGCAGGTATGATGGAAGCTTTGGGCGAAGAAATTCGTGCAGCCAAAGAAGGACCGCCGAATAATGTTAAATTTACGACAATATTTCCCTATATGGTTGACACGGGTCTGTGCAAAAAGCCAAAAATAAGGTGAGAAATTTTTCAATACAGGAAAAAAAAAAAAAAAAAAAAAAAAAACACCAAAACTGTTAAGATATCTCAAAATCTTTGATATGGCGTTTTTCAAATTAGATAAAACGACGTTTTTTTCAATTTTAAGACATTTTATAGTCGAAAATTTTATCATCGAAATGATTGAGCAGACAATTTATAAATATCATTTACTCGACCTATTTTTTATTATTATTTATTTATACGATCTCTTCTATCCAGATTTCCAAGTCTAATGTCGATTGTGACACCAAAAGAAGCAGCGGAACAAATAGTGAAAGCGCAGAGGCGAAATAAAACCGAGGCATCGATCCCTGGATATTGGTTGAGTGTCAATACTACCATCAGGTAATTCCAAAAAGTGTTCGATATTGATCGCAAAAAGATTTAAAAAAAAAAAAATCTCATGGTAAAATGAATAATTTATCTTTCAGAAATTTTCCGGAAAAAGTTTGGGACCAGATAAAAATTTTCCTGGACAGCGGAGTCGAGTCCGATTTGTAAAGGAGGATTTTTTTTTAAATTGTCTCGAATTTCATGGTTTTTTTAAGTGAGTCGTTGGTGGGTAAATGTACAAAAATGTAGATGATGCGAACGATTTTTCAAATCTATCAACTCAAGCATTAATCCCCAGCTTTTCGTTATTCCCAAAGCACCTAAATTATATTAATTATAAATAATAAAAATAATGTTAAGATATGATAGGATTGATTTATGATTGTAAATTAGGAGAACAAGTGGAAAACGGGTACGAGTTGTGGTTGTTATAAAAATTACGAAAATTGTAAATTGCCTTCAATTTTATTTTTATATCAACGTTATGAATGTACAAATGGATGGATGAATGTGGACAATATCTTTTAAAATTTATCAACTCGAGCATATTAATTTTTTGTTATTCCGACGTAAATTATAAATGATGAAACAAAAAAACATATATATAGAAATATATAATTTTATGCGAGCGTTAATTACGATAAGAATGAGTGTAGAATAAAAACATGGCTTTTTATTATAAAATATATATATATATATAAATGTACATGATATATTACAGTGTCAGATGGGGTTTTTTGTTTATTTTTTTGCAGCTTTGTAAAAAGTATTTTTAAGCCATGACACGCGGTAGGCTGCTGCTCAAAAGATCCTCGGGTGCTTGTACGATTCCATCGTAACCCCGTGAGCCGACCTTTGAGCCAGCAACGCGACAAGCGAATGTCACGGCCCCTTGGAGAACTCGCCTATTGATAAATTCAATTTGACTGCACTCGAGACTCTCGATATCGGCATTTTGCGTTATTTCACGACTCGAGTCGGAATTTTCAGCCGATAAAAACATTTCGTTGCAGGATGAAAATTCTGTCATTGTTGTTTGATCTAGAACAGTTTGAGATGTTTGCGTCTCTTGACGTGACAATTTTACCATATTCAAATAATGAAGCGTCGCTGCGGTAAAAGTGTCTCCGGCCCCGAGAGTATCAATGATTTCCGGTGGTGAAAATGCCGGTGATTGGACTATTGTACCATCCGGACTTTTGGCCATTGCGCCTCTATCGCCCCACGCACAAACGATCACGGCCCTTTGACGAAAAAAATTTGCAGTTTCTTTAATTTTTTCAATTTTTTTTTGCAAAAAATATGAAATCTCCTTACCCCGATTTCACGTCTCTACCGATGTTTTTCAGAGTTTCGCTCATGTTATTGTAACCACGGCTTTTGGCAAAATCTTTCGATATAAAAGCAACATCCGCATATGGCAAGAGATCGAGTAATTCGACATTTTTCTTTTCCAACTCGACGCTCATTGTTATTGGCATTCCTGCAATTTTTCCAGGATCTTCATGATTTTTTTCCTCTTTATTTTGCATTCTGTTGTTGTGGCTCTCGATGTATTGCATCATTGAGAGGACCGAGGGGATGTTTCTGCCCTGAAATGAAGAAAAAAAAATTTTTAAAAAAAGAAATGTTCAAATGAAAAAGTTTTTTTTTTTCTTTCTTAATTTTCATACACGATACTCTTACCTCAAAGTGTATCCAGCTGTATTTTTTTAATTCAAGTTTTTCCAAATCTTCCAGCTTTAATTCTGGCAAATTGGGATTAAAGTGTAAAATTGTTCGACATCCACTATTACGAGTGAGTATAACTGTCGACATTGGACACTCGATGTTTTCACGAATAGGACAGTGAGAAAAATCAATTTTATGCTTTTTCATATCATCCCTTAAAAAATCCCAATTGTGTTTGCCACTTCCAAGAGTACCCAAAAATTCAGTTGGTGTACCGAGTTTTGAGAGGACTGTGCAATTGTTGCTTGCATTACCTCCTCTCTGCCATCTGTATTCGTCGCATCTGTACAATAATTCCTTGTTAATGGTTTTTTTTTGTTTTGTTTTCGTGACTATATAGAAGTAATCTCGATACAGCTTGCATCAGAATGAGCCCGAATTTCAAATTTTCAGAAAAGGCTCTTCTGGCACACGTGATTTACATGTGGCAATATGCGCGAAATCGTAATAAATAGAGACAAACCTTTCATCTGTATCCTCAATGGGAAAGTGTTTGCAAACGTGGACAATGTCGAGACACGCGAGACCAACGCAAAGAATTATTGGCTCGTTTCTCCCGACAGGCGGCGAGCCACCAACAATTTTTTCGTAAAAGCTCGAAATCATAATCGCGCAGTCCAGAGTACACGAGAAAAAGAAAGAAAATTAAAATAAATAGAAAATTACGCACAAATGGCACGCAATCTCGTAATAGAGAGAGAGAGACCCGTTGCTGCGTTGACCGAAACACTTGGATGTGCTATTGGCAAATGTCTTTTTGCAATAAGTGCACTATATATATATTAATGAACTTGACTTGCAGATAAGGCAGCAACAATAATCATGAAAATTAAGTCAGAATGATTTTTCGTATAAAACACACGCGGCGATGAGGGTTAGCAGCATGAACTTTCTTATTCTCCATATGCAATGACAAAACTTTGTCTCGTATATTGAATGGATGAAAAAAAAGTAAAAAGTGTATGAAAAATATGCAAGACTGCCCTGGTGGATTGAACCGAAACATTCGATCAAGTTGCTTTGTAAATAAAAGCTTTGTCTCACAATCAAATTAAAACTTTTGATTCTCACGTCAAAATCAGCTGTATTTCATATATATATATATATATATATATATAGAGAAATATTATATCTTATCGGTATATCTCGAGAGATATACCGATTAAATAATTTTATACACGCTTAAAAGATCAACCCGATCATATGGAAGTAAGATCGCGACGTCATCGCGTAACTGCTTCGATATAGTAACAACTGTCACAACATAACCTCAAAAAAAAAAAAAAAAAAAAAAAAAAAAATAGTTTAGTTGCGTGCTGGGCGCGCATAACGCTATGGGAAAGTTTTCGTACAACAGATGATAAAATTGTGACCGAGAGATAAGTGATGGGAAGAAAAAAAAATGAAAAATCGTCTCAATGCGGAATGGCTCGTTCAAAACTCCGATATATCCTTGTAATCAGTCACGGGAACAAACATTCAGGCATATCACCCTTTAAGATCTCTTCGCGCTCTCGTGGGGACGTTGAACGATTCAACCTTTAAAGTGTTGTGTGCATGTGTGTGTGTGCATCCAGTGGAACAAATCCATATAAGATGCTGATTGAACAATATTTACGTGAAATAAAATTAATATAATAATCTCTGTCAGCTTTCTAATTATAAAGGAAAATTTATCGTAAGTTATATTTCATGATTTTTCTATAAATTTATATAGTGTCCCTCAAGTTATGTAATAACCTCAATATTTTCAATTACTTTATCTAAAAAATATAATCAGAGTTTTGATTGTCTCCGAGGCATGATTGTTGCTGTATTTTTGTGTCAAAGACGCGAATAATTATTCACGAAATTCGATATATATTAATATGATAAAGTCGAGACAGTCCTATATATATATGTATCTATTTTATTCACGAGAACTCTGAGATTGAGTATTTCTGATCTGGTTTATTTTATTTTTTTCAGGCTAAATTTGGAAAATTATGGATTGGAGGGAACAGAGTATATTTCCGAGGGTTGTCGCAATAACTGGTGATTCTCACGTCATGGAACATCCATCGCACCGAGTTTCCATCTCTTCACTGATGAAAATTACATCCGATGATACACGAGAATTCATTTGTGGATGGGGTGCAGCTGTTATAAATGTCACAGTCACTTATCCCATTAACAAGATCATATTTAGACAGGTGAGGGTGAATTTTGTTGCGCAATCTCGTTATTACCATTATTATTGTTGTTGGTGTTGAAAGAGGTTTCGTAAAATTGCGCCATTTTGTTAAAAAGATAGAGAAATAAATAAAGAGAGAGTAAAATATTTTTGCACAGATCTTGGAGGGTGTACCAGCAAATGCAGCAGTCAGACAATTGTCCCAGGAAGGAATAAAACTTTTGTATCGTGGAATTTTGCCACCTCTGTGCCAAAAAACTCTCTCGCTAAGTATAATGTTCAGTGTTTACGAGGGTTGCAGAACTCGTCTGGCTCAATTGACCGACAGGACAATCGTGACAAAAATATTGGCAGCAAATATGGCTGGTACGGCCGAGGCAGTGCTAATGCCCCTCGAGAGAGTACAAACAATATTGCAGGATTGGCGTTATCACAATAAATTTAAAAATACGACCCACGCTTTTCGATATTTATTGAGCACGTACGGGGTGACGGAGTGTTATCGTGGTCTAGTACCCATTATTTATCGCAATGGACTCTCAAATTTTACATTTTTCACCCTCAGAGATTACTCAAAAACGCTGATGGGCGAGGACGATTCGTTGCTCGCAAATTTCATAAGTGGCGCCCTCATTGGCGGCTTTACCAGTACAATTTTTTATCCAATGAACGTGATAAAGATTCACATGCAATCGAAAATTGGTGGTAATTTTGAGAGAGTGACTGTTGCATTGCAAGAAATTTGGATTGCGAGAGATCGAAAGATGAAAAACTTTTACAAAGGTGTCCATTTGAATTATATGCGATCGTTTATAAGCTGGGGTGTCATTAATGCATCGTATGATTTTTTGAAAGACATTGTTTTTTAATGAAATGAAGCTAGTAAGATGACAAACAACAAAAATCATATAAATTATAGATTATGAAATTGTTCGGGATAACAAAAGGGTTACGAGTTCAAATAGATTATCAACGATTTTAGGTAAATTATGAAATTTATATATTAAAATATATAATTGTGCAATTGTTATAATTTTTGACTGATTTTCCAAAGAGGATAAAGGAGCGTTAATATGTTTTTACCATTCTCTATTTATAAGGAAAAATTTACCAATTCTTACGTATATATATATATATATTGCATTTTCATCTTAAAAATATGTTTATTTTACTTAAATTATACTTTTGTAAATGTAAAAATCAACGCGAGCACTCTCATTCGTCACGTGCCCATGAAATGTAAAAGCAGATGTACATATATAGTGAACGAGCGGTGTACGAATTAATTTTTATTTCAATTTAAGCGAGCTGATAATAAGAATAATATTGCTTGATTATAATTAAAATTAATTGTTAATTGCTAGTTTTGCCTCCGTTATATCCAATTTTCCCTACAATTGGACTTAAAATGTGTCTTGTTCGCATGCATACATAGGAGGGAGTTTGAAATGGCAATTTTTCTCTCTCGATCCTCGCACTGTTGTATTAATTAACATACGTGCCGAGTTTCTATAAGCGTCTCAGAACTAAATTAAAGCTCTTCTCTCGTTTTTTTGCAATGGTTCTTTTATTATCAGAGCTTTTATCAGAGCCCGGTAACGAGCACAAAATTGCACAGTGCGACAGAGAGAGAGAGAGAGAGAGAGAGAGGAAAAAAGGGATATAAATATATACAATATTTGACGAGCCGCGCAGGCTCGTAGCGGTCATTGCGTGAAGCGATGGCGCTCGAGGCGCTCGAAGCGGCTGGTCGGTGATTCAAAGAGTAGCGGGGAGTGGGGATTTCTCCCCAGTTTGTCGATGAGACTCGAGCAGAGCTGACGTGTTAAACGTGTGTGCGCGTCCTTTACGCTGTATATTCACGGGGTTTTCGTTGTTTCTCCGAGTCGAAATGTCGCTTTGACAGGAAGAAGAAAAGTTAAACCAACAGAGTTTAAAAGGCTCTCGAGGTCATACACTAGTCTCGTTTCACATGGCAAATGCTCTCCGAATAGTGGGTGAAAGTAATTGGTGAAAAAGTAACAAAAAAAATCGGGTTAAAAACGATAAAAACATCACAGAGAGCAGAAATTATGTTAGATTCAAAGTTTCGGGATTTATCAACGACTTGTGTCTTTGCCATGCACGTCGTTCTGGTGACAACGTCGACGTACTATTTTTGGCCGTTTTCGAGTGCACGAGGCAGTTTTCGTATAGTCGATTAGGGACCGGGTGGGGGGGGGGGGGATCATCTGAATAATGAGAATAAACGCGACAAAAATGAGCACTCCGATCGAGGAGAAGATTGATCAGAAGCTGAAGGTATCGGTAATTATTGCTCTCAATAAGCTTTATCATGTTCTCGCATGCAATTTATTTTTTTTATTTCACCATTATCGAGATCAATAAGTCGCGAGAGCATGTGTGTGTGTGCGAGAGAGAGAGAGAGAGAGAGAGAGAGAGCTTGGAGGGGCCTCTCTCTGCACACTCTCGGAGGTATGAAAAATTTAATTGAATGCAATTTATTTGTATTTAAGCAATTATCATGTTATCGCGTAACATTGAATTAAAAAAATTGTACATAAACGATTTTTTAAATTTTAATTCGGCCTTTTTTTTTTTTTTTAATACGAATACTTTCGCCTGGTTGCCCCGGTAGACGTTCGAATAAACAGCAAACAAACAAATAATATTATATTTCATCTTTTTTTCCTCTCACTTTATTAAACTTTTGACGCACTTTTGTGTAAATTGGCGCAATTGTTTATTATTAATATTATACAAATTGGAAAAAGTACAAAAAGTTTGACGAGATCGAACTAATTGTAAGCTAATAAGAAAAACCTACCTAACCTTTATTATCTCACTGATTACTTTCATTTTTATTCCGTTTAAATGATGTAAATGTTCTACTTTGATGTTGAATTGACCAAGAGAACATATGAAACTTTATTTCATATATGGGAGGTTTGAGACTTTGGGAGAGGCAAAATTCTTCCTTCGTTTATCAATCAAGATCGAGCGATTTAATTTTTCCCGAAATTTTCAAGTATCTTGCGAAAAACTTACCAACAGTCGGTATTTCAGAGGGGGCGAAGACTGTGATTCTCTTTGACGCGAGCGAGAAAGAAATGCAGCCAAGAAAATTTCCTTTTATTGATTCGTCGCTCATTTAATCGGCAACTGCATCTCTCAAGCTTTTATGTAATGGAATTTTTGAATGTCCAATGTGACCGTAGAACTTTTGCTCGTCATTCAAAAATGGTACAACTTTAATGGCCGAATTTTTATTCGTAAATTCAATTTTGACCTTGAGTTTGGATTTTTTTTTTTTTTTTTATCTTACGATTAAAAATTTGTTTTTAATTTTGTTGATTTTTCATCGAATGTAGAAATTTATTTTGCCACTGTGGTCGGTAATAATGGACCTTAAAATCTCGAAATCACTATTTTCCTTTTTTCTATACCTCGTAAAACTTTTTTTCTCAACTCTCTTTGGCATTTTGCTTTCACTACTTATTATTGGCCAAAAAATATATACCGGGTGCACAGATTGAGTAGCACCCAAATTTCTCAACGAGCAGACACCCACGTGTGATTTTAAAATCACAATGTAGACAAAGGATTATTAATGATGATCTTAAATTCGCCAATATCAACTGTATCAATCACAGGGTAGAAAGTATCGTAAAAATATTTTACTCGCCTCGTTAAGTAAAATCTTGTTAGTCCCTGGAACGAGTGCTGCCTCTTGCGGCAAGCGGGTCAAGCTATCAGAAGAATGAAAAGGCTTATACCCGGAAGCTGCTAGATCTTTGTTGCCAACAAATTTTCATCTCATCGAAAGAACACTCTGCAGTGATAAAAAAAAAAAAATGTTTTTTCTTTTGTTATTATTCAGGTGAGGACGGGAATGGTAACGGTTAGCGATGGCAAAAGTAAGCCGGTACCGATGTGCCTCAATCTTTCCATGGAAGTATTGAAACTTCAACGCGAGGATTTGGAGGTACAGTGGGGCTTCCCCTCCCCTTTCTCTCCAATCACAAATGGTAAAAAAAAAAAAAGAGAATGGAAATTTCATAAATTCTGACATTTTTTCTAGCAGGCTGCAAATCACAACAAACCCCCATTGGACGCGAAAGAACGAATGGTACAGATAACGAGGCAAAAAGTTGGTGGACTCGGATTGAGTATAAAAGGTGGCGCTGAGCACAAACTTCCAGTACTCATATCGAGAATTTACAAGGGTCAAGCTGCAGATCAGTGTGGACACCTATTTGTGGGTGATGCAATAATTAAGGGTATGCAATTTTTCATTTTTTTTTCCTTCTCACTTTTTATTTGATCGAGCCAGGCTGCCCCCTCCCCCCCCCCTCCCCCCCCCCCTCCGGGTATTAAAAAATGTATTTAAAAAAGTAAAAATAATAATTTTAATAAAAAATAAAAAAACAAGGCTGAATGTGAGGCTTATAACGGGGTCGCGAGAGCTCCATTCGTAAAGCTCCTATTGAGCCAGCAATATTGAATCTCCCGCTCAGAGGCTCTGACAGTTTTTCAATACTTTCACACGCGATACATTTATATATTGTTGGCTCTCATCTGCAATGAAATTCACTGAAATATCTCGATTTGTTTGTTTCGTTTTTTTTTTTCGATTATCCTCTCTAGGATAGTATGAGAAAAATTGACTCAGTCGAGCTAACATTCTTTTTTTCCTTTAATCCATTTGCGTTCCTGCAATCGATAAAAAAAAATTCTCTTTTTTTTTTGTTTTTTTTTGTTCATTAACGATTTGGGTCTTTGTCAATTATGGGAAAACGTAAATCGACCGAGACGATTTGAAATGGATATTTGTATTTTTTTTTATTCTTCTCGATACAGTAAATGGAGAATATATAACTGCGTGCAATCATGACGATGCGGTTAATATATTAAGAAATGCTGGAGATCTTGTCGTTCTGACAGTCAAACATTATCGCGCAGCAAAACCATTTCTACAAAAAAATGGTAATTAACTCTCAAGTCTTTTTGTTATAAAATTTCTTATATTTCGTTTTTCCAAAATAAAATGCTTGTCCATGATAATGATATATATATTGAAAAAGCAGAGAAAGAAGAAAAATTGGACAATTGCACGAATGGTGAGGCAAACGAGGAATGGGCCTCGCCGGGCAATAGACGTTCTGGTGGAAGTCCAAAATCGGGTCACAGCAGACACAGCTCAAATGCTTCATCGTCATCGGCGGGAAATTTGAAAAAATGGATCGACGTTATTACCGGTAAGCTAGAATATATTTTTCTGCATGGGCAATTTGATAAAATAAAAAAAAGTAATAAAATTGTAAGAATATAAATGTAAAAAAAAAAAAAAAAAAACAACAATATTGAAATTTCAGTACCACTGATGATGGCTTACGTGACGAGATATATATTTGGAACGGACAAGCTCCGTCGAAACGCATTTGAGGTTCGAGGCTTAAATGGTGGACGAACGGGCGTTATACATTGCGACGATAGTGCAATATTGAGTCAATGGCTGAAATACATAAGTGACAATATAACAGGTTTGACGCATCTACAGATGAAATTGTACAATCGTAATTTTGGAATTGGCGAGAGAATAGAGTACATGGGCTGGGTAAATGAGGCAATTAGCAATAGTAATCAACCGTGGCAGAGTTATCGGCCGCGTTTTCTTGCCCTCAAAGGGCCAGATTTGTTGTTATTTGAGACACCCCCGTGTAATATAATCGATTGGTCCCGATGCGCGCTCACCTTCAAAGTCTATCAGACGATGTTTCGAGTGATGAGAGAATCGGAGAACGTTGACGAGAGGCAGCATTGCTTTTTGGCTCAAAGTCCCGGAAAATCACCGCGTTACTTGAGCGTTGAAACGAGACAGGAATTATTACGCGTTGAGGCTGCTTGGCACACCGCAGTTTGTTCGGCAGTCACGCATTTAAAGAGTAAAACATTTATCGTTACATTTAATGGACGAAGTGCTGGTCTGACCCTTGAATGGACTCAGGGATTCTCTCTGTCATACGAGAACATGAGCGAGGTCGTGTGGCGTTACAAATTTTCACAATTGAGAGGCTCCAGCGACGATGGCAAAAGTCGGCTCAAACTTCATTTTCAAGAGCTCGATAGCATTGCCATTGAGACGAAGGAATTGGAATGCTCACAATTGCAAAATTTGTTGTTTTGCATGCACGCTTTTCTCACTGCGAAGGTGGCCGCGGTCGATCCAACCTTTTTAACATCAACGACACCCTGAGCAGACTCTGGATAAACCGTGACATTTACCATGAGACAAAAAATAATAATATTATTCAGCCATGACACGAAATTTTTCCTCAAAAGTATCATTCGAATATATTATACAATAATATATCCGAGATGTATTTTTCAGGAATATACATCGTATATTATTTATTTTCGCGTGGGAAATTATGCGCGGATCCTGCCCGTTCAATCGGCGGCGCTCGAGCGGCAATGAGAAAACGGCCCAGAATGGTCTAATGAGAAAGTTCAATAGTCAGTGTGGCGCGAGGGTGGTGAGATGAGAAAAAAAAAACAAAAGGCAATGCCGTGCAAGTCAATTGGCGAGAGAAACGCGTCAACTAGTCACTCTCAATCCAAAAACAAATGAAAAAAAACAGAGAGAAAAGAGATGAAAAATGTATACCTGGTGGCTTTTATAGTAGCAAACACGCGCGTTCCGTCATTTATTCCTCTATTGTAAAAATTACACTTACGAGCCTGAAATTGCTAATTTTTCTTTTGGCTATTACTCTCGCTCGAAGCTCAGAAGAAAAAAAAAATGCACAATAACGAGGGAATATCGTTTTCGGGGTGGGGGAAAAAAAAATCTTATATTTCTGTTTTATATCGCATTTATATATTATAATTCTATATATATATATATATATAGATCAATATTATATGATGTATTGAAAGCTTCGAAAGCGACTTTGAGAGCTCGAGCGACCAAGTTGCAGAACTCTCGATGAAATTTATTCTCTCGCGCGTAATTTTTAATTTCGTGAATTAATGATGAGCGAGAAAGAGAAAATTTATGCACGCTTATCGTAAAAAGTTCTCCAAATCTTTTAATTCTTTTGGTACAACTCAGCTACGAAATAAGTTAAAGCCAGTATTAATCTTTCAATAAGATAAATTGCAAGCTAGAATCTCGGATAGCAATGAAAATAAGTTGTGGATGAAGAGGAATGAAAAAAAAAAAAAAAAAAAAAAAAAAAACAAGAATTCTACGTAACGTTTTGATAGTTTGACCATGGTGGCAGCACCTACTGACACAAAAGAATTGGAAAAGATGCGCGATTTTTTTTCGTTTCTTCGAAATTTCAATTTTTTATCCGTCGATTCAATCAGACGATTCAAAAATCAATTTTCTCTTTGACAATTCGATCTGTATTAATTTTAAGACATTCCATTTGTTCAAAGAGAACAAAATAATGAGAAATTAAAAAGTTTCTCGTTGATAGAAAATAACTCGATCGCGCGTTCGGCAAACAATTTTGTCAAAAGAAGATGTTTTGACCTAGCGGCCTTTCTCGAATCATAGAATTCGTAATCATACGATGTATAGCGCAGATGGCAATATCGTTTACTGTCTCTAGTATTGATCGTGGCGATTCACGAATCGATATATATATATATATATATCGTACGCATGTATTCTTTTATCACGTAGAAAGTGCCTATACCTCGTTGTAGACGATCGAAACGATGATAAATATTCATTTTAACGATTATTCAGCGCTCTTTGATCTAATTTTAAAACGTAACAGACACAAATAGTCACAAAACACATTTAGTCTTAAATAAAATAATTTAGGTTGTTGCCATGGTCCGAGAATACGAGTTTTTTTTTTTTTCTATTTGTGAGTCGTTGCCTCTGGTCACGTTAGCTCATCGTTTCGTAATTTTATTATTCCTACATGATCTGAAAAATAATGATAATAATTTGAAAAAAAAAAAAAGAATCGAGGATCGTTTTGTCGGATGAATTTCGATGGTTTTTTTTTATTCGGTGCTCCCCAAATGACGATTCTATCGTCTCACATTTAATTATTCTCGTAAGACTTTTTTAATATTTAATTTTTAATTACGAAACGTTGAACATGCTCGAAGGTTTCGTCTAGTTTAATTTAAACATAGCCATATAAATATAATAATAATAATAATAATAATAATAATAATAATAATAATAATAATAATAATAATTGAGGCAAGAGAAAATGACTATGTGTGCTTGGATAAACGGAATGCTGGCGCAATAGATATAAGTTTTAGTGACACTGCGCAATTTCAATTTAATCGGAATGAAAAAAATATCAAGTTTGAAAAAGTATACGAGTATCAAGTCAAGATTCATTGTGATTAAATAACGAGATTGCGAATAAAAATGACTGCACAATTAATAATGTATAGATAGAGATTAGTAGCGAATTTGAGGAAAGCTGAATGAAGCTGACAAAGAATTAATAATTGGAATGGCAACTACAGTTCAATTAAACGTCCGAGAACGAATAATACGAATCTCGAGAGATAAGGAGCGAGGAGGAGGAAGAAGAAAAAAAAAAACGAGTTAGACAAGGCGAATAGAGGATACATATCCAAAAGGGCATATACATTTTTAATTCGTCTTATTTTTACAATATTTATTTTTTCCTCTTTTTTTTTTTTATTCCCCTCGGGAGAATTGGGCAATTGGTGAAATTGCAATTTTTATAGAATATATTATATCATCATCGAGTCGTTCGAGTCATAAATTTTTTATAAAAAAAAAAAAAAAAAAATCATCGAAAGGACAAAAATTTTTTGAGAACCTTCCGTCAACACAATCAATCGTCATTTCGATCAACATCAATCATTTAGAATCTCAAAGTTCGTAGCTCAGAAAAATAAAAAAAACAAAATATTCTAATTCCTACAATGTACTCTCTCTCTCTCTCTACTCAGAAAAAGAAGAAAAAAGCGTGTTTGAATTTCTTTTATTTTCTCACAAACACGCGATAATCTTTAAATATCTTTTTATTATTATTTTTTTATTTCTCCAGTCCGTGCTCGAGAAAAAAAAAAAAAGAGAGAAAAAAATAAGTGGGGGAGCAAAACGATTATAGCTGTAAATAATTTTTATTGCCTGCGAGATAACTTGCTAAACACACTAAGCTTACGTATATACATACATATATATATATATTATATATTATATATAAAAATTTTATTCCACGAAGCTTTTTGTAAGTATTCCGAAGGCCGTGAGAGTGAAGAAAAGGCGCATACAAAAAGCGTGAGCGAGTGAGATTGAGATAACGAAAAATGAAAGGAAACAAAAAAAATCGAAAGAGAGGTCGAAAAAAAAATTAGAAATAAAAAAATAAGAGAGAAAATATAGAACTGCCCATAGCTTGTGCTAATAAGTGAGACGAAAGAATATTCGACGACAAAAAAAAGAAACACACACACACACACAAACACAATCTTATATTTCAAAATATAGTTTATCTGTTATAATGTCTATCCCCTCATTGACAATATGTTTCAAAAAATATATTATATGATTGTTAGAAGTTACAGATCCAACTGAAGTCTCATTTCATCGATCAGAAAAAAAAGTACCGAGTGGAAAAAAAGAAAAAAAAGAAAAGAAAATATCCAGCTCTACTCGTGTCGCGATCGATAGTTAATTTTTCGTTTGTTTCTCTTAAATTTCAAGACAACATGTCCACTTGCCAATTTTTGACTCGTGCTGAGATGAAAGAAAAAAAAAATTATGAGGAAAAAACAATACAAGTCCTTTGATGCTATCGATCGCACACACACACACACGAGTCCCTGGATAAGGACATTTTCTTTTTCTTTTCTTTTTTTTTTCGCACAGCAGCATAGACCCTATAGTACATTTAACGAATCGATGGGAGTCAACTGGGAACCCCCTCGTGTTAGCTGACCGTCAACAGCGTTTTATCGCGATATTTTTTATCCCCGCGACGTCTCATTAGGGCAGAATTTTTCTGTCGCTACGATTTATCCTGAGGGACCGCAAAATCCCGACTGATTGGGTTCTCTCGTTTCAACGCTGCCAATTACACATGACGATCGCGAGGGAGCCTATGTAAGGTACATATATATATTTATGATATATGTACTGGCCTGGGAGCGGATAATGACCCATCAAAGTGAAAATAATCGCCGATAAATCTGACGATACGAACAGAGAGCCAAAAATTGGTCGTCTTTTCTCCGATATATAAAACTCCCAATATCTTTATTATTTCTTCGTTCCTATATATATATATACATATATGTGTGTGGCCCAATATGCCGGGATACATGTTAGGGCTATAATTCAACGATTTTATTCCCTTTCCAAGCCTCGCAGGGGGATTTTAGTTTTCGTGTTACATGACCCGTGGATCGACCTTTCGACCATGACATTAAGCGATGAGATATAAAATCAATTTATTATTATTATTATTTTATCAAACATTTGAGGAATTTTTCTCATGAAATTTTCAGAGCCCTCGTTGGCTCAGATTATCACGTTTTGGTCACATTACGAAAAGATTTTTTTCTATGTAATTGAAGAAAAAATTGAGCTGTGTGATGAAAAGAGTGATTTTGGCATTTTTGTTGTTGCTGTCGTTGTTGGGTTTAGTGACGATCAAGGATTGTCCCAAGAGAAAGAGAGAGGGGGAGGGGGAGAGGATAAACATCGCGAGATATGAGAGAAGCTGTGGGGGATGGGGAGAGAAAAAGGGGAAAGGGGATAAGCCCAAGGCCATGAGGTGGCTTGTCTTGAAAGTTTCTCTGTCTCTTTCACTCCGGACTATAGTTATTTTGTGCAAATATCTTCCACACTGGAGGCGAGCACGTATCCACAGAGTTTGCTCTTGGTCTCTTTTGCTCTCTGGATGAGGGTAGATAGCGACCACCTTCCACTTCTCTATTACTGAGTCTCTACTATTGGAATTGGTTCGCTCTCTCTCTCTCTCTCTCTCTCTCTCTCTCTCTCTCTCTCTCTCTGTCTCGTGTATCCAACGACCAGTTCAAACAAACCGCCGAGGAGCTTCCAAGAGCATTTGCTTCGTCATTAGTACATTCTCTCTCTCTCTCTCTCTCTCTCTCTCTCTCTCCATATGTTCGCGTCTATATATCTTTTTGTATCAAATTTCTTGATTCCTCAGACCTGTAACGAAAAAAATTCATCTGAATTTCATTTGAATTAAATAAGCTTGATTTAAATAAAATTTATTTAAATCAAGCTATGATTCATCATTTATTTCGTTGGATGTGACATAAAGAAGATTGCTTTTTTTTTTTTTTTTGCAAAAAATATTCCAAATTATATTACAGCTTTTGTGAGAAAAATTTCGTTTTTTTTTTTGTCATCTATTCAGTAATACATGAATGGCATATAAGAGAGGAGGAGAAAATTCATTTCGTTTCTCGTTACAAAGGGATACTGTCGAGATTCGAGGATGAATCGATTAATAATTCATTGGGCGTTTTCCTGGCATTCGCGACGAGGATATTCTCGCGAGGACAAAGTTCGATTGGGTCTAAAGGTCAACAGGTATTGAAACCCTTTTATCGTTTTATCGTTTTATTAATACTATGCGATGGATACGATATACGTTGTAGTATCTATGGGCCATTCCAGCCAAAATTCACATGGTCTCGTCAAACGATAATTTTCTTATTTATTTTTAACTTTTCGAATAAAAATCATTTTAATGGAAAATAAGGAAAATAGTAAAAGGGGATTAAAAAAAAAAGTAACGAAAGGTTAAGACAGCCCATTGGGACCCGAGCTATGGATCTCTGGACTCGAAGAATTCCTGAGAGTGAAAAGGATCGAGAAAATAGGGCGATGATTTCTTGCCAATATTTTGCTTTTCGTTACATCGATGGAATCCGTTTAATTGCTCGACGTAAAGTTTGCAATTGGATATGGCCAAAGGTATAAGGTAGGATTTGCGGTCGAGAGAGAGAGAGAAAATGGTGGCTTACAATTAACAAAATGGATTAAAACGAAGATAAAATGGAGGGAAAAATAAGTGTGAGAGAAAAATTCTCGATGGTCGATGAGGTGAAACTCTCGAGTTCTATGTATATGATGAGACTGGGTGGAGAGTTTTGTATAGGGAAAAGGGCGCGTTAAAACATCTCAAGAATATATACCGCGTAAAGTTATTAGGCTCGGTTGAAAAGATCTCTCCCTCTCTTGAGTCTGACTTTTAACAAATGACGTACTATATATATGTGTGTGTGTGTGTGTGTGTGTGTGTATAATGCTCAAGGTGACGTACGAGTCCTCCAAATTGTTTCGACTTTTGTTCCTATTGTAGAGTCTAAAAGCGCGTCTAAAAGTATTTTTTTTTTTAATATACAGGGTGAGACATTTATAATGACCAGTGTGATTTTCTCAAAAATAAAGCGAGAGATAAAAAAATTGGCGGATGGGGGGTACCGAAGGGGGCAGAGCATCATTGAATTCCTTTTCCTGCTGAGTGCAAGGTCATTCCAAGGTCATTTTTAATTGATATCGTTCGAAGCTTCGTTTTCGAGAAAATCTCCCTGGTTCTTATAAATTCGTCACCCTGTATATATAGAGTTTCGTTTCGCTTGTGGGAAAAAATGTGCAAAGCGAGGTAGAAAAAAAAAAAAAAAAAAAAACAATTTCCTCGCCATTACGCCTGTTGAATACTTATACGATTCCTCTTCTCCCTCCTTCTTCTTCTCACATTCTATATCCGAGAGGCTTCTGTATTACAGGCGTAAATTGTTTTCTTTTTTCTTTCTTTCACTTGTCGATAATTTAATTAGAAGAAAAAAAGAAAAGAGATAGAAGCGCGAGTGAGAAAGGCGTATGTGTATATATATATATATGAAATGGAAGAGTAAAAAACGAGAATACGAGCGATTTACTCGCTTTTTAACTTTCCCATTAGATTTTCGATTTGGCATTCTCGAAATTGAACAATTTCTGTTTGTTATTGAAATTTTTCATTATCATTCCTCAAGTTTTGGGGCGAGCCTTTCATTGATTTGTGGCATTCCATGAATCGACAGAATTCGCGGGGGGCGGTGAGTCTTTGATTTTTTTTTTTATCTTTCCCTTTAACGTATGGAATATAAATTGCTTGCTAAAAATTTATTTCTAATACAAATGTTTAAAAAAAAAGAAACATAATCTTTTTTAAATTATTTTGTCAAAATTACTTTTTGGTAGGAAAAATGGAAATATTTTACGAGGAGTTGGAAATTTTTTATTAAGTATTTTCTTCGTTTGCACTTTGCCCCACAATATTCTATGAGGAAAAAAATCCCCATGTTGATTTGCTCTGGAATGCCTCATATAAATATATATATATATATATACATATATATATATTGAAATTGAAGGACATTTAACTGTTTGTACGGGTTGCATACAAGTCACGTACACTCTCACGAGTCCGGAGAGGGTGAATGTATTGCTGTGATGGCATGCACGAGGAGGATCTCAGAGGGCATACAACATTGCAGGAAATTGTCGACCATCGTGACTATGTATAGAGGAAGATATCGAAGGAACCAATCAGCATGCTATTCACTGTACATATCCGTGGCGTACCTCAATCCTCGTCGTATCAATACATATATATATATACATGTGTATTAATACGACGAGGATTGAGGTACGGTGAGGTATATATATATATATATATATATCATGAGCTCGTACATCAGGAATTCATCGATATATATAGTACAATTTATTAGCAGTAGACCATCATGTCACCGTCACTAAAGTCACTCTCAATATATACTATTGACAATCTATCGTAATGAGTATTTCATTTTGTTCGAATCATCTATACTTTACCATTACGTAATTAGTACGCAATTAGTACGTAATTAATACGCAATTAGTACGGAATTAGTACGTAGTTAGTACGCAATTAGTACGAAATTAGTACGTAATTAGTACGAAATTAGTACGGAATTAGTACGTAATTAGTACGGAATTAGTACGCAGTTAGTATGGAATTAGTGAGCAATTAGCAGGGAATTAGTACGTAGTTAGTACGCAATTATTACGGAATTAGTACGCAATCAGTACGGAATTAGTACGTAGTTAGTACGAAATTAGTACGAAATTAGTATGAAATTAGTACGAAATTAGCACGGAATTAGCACGGAATTAGTACGTAGTTAGTACGCAATTAGTACGGAATTAGTACGCAATCAGTACGGAATTAGTACGTAGTTAATACGCAATTAGTACAGAATTAGTAGGGAATTAGTACGAAATCAGTAGGGAATTAGTACGAAATCAGTACGCAATTAGTACGAAATTAGTACGAAATTAGTACGCAATTAGTATGGAATTAGTATGGAATTAGTATGGAATTAGTACGGAATTAGTACGAAATTAGTACGGAATTAGTACGCAATTAGTACGCAGTTAGTATGGAATTAGTGAGCAATTAGTACGGAATTAGTACGCAATTAGTACGCAGTTAGTATGGAATTAGTGAGCAATTAGTACGTAATTAGTACGCAATTAGTACGAAATTAGTAGGGAATTAGTGAGCAATTAGTACGGAATTAGTAGTATCATGTCACGTGACCAAAGTCATTTAATAATAGTACATTGTATCGCAATGAACATTTTTATTTATTTATTTAAATAATTCATTTAAATAAACACGTATTCTTCGTTAATCCGTGATGACTCGTCCATACATCGTGTTCGCTGGAATGTTTGCAAAAGCAATTTCGATGAAACGCGCAGAGATTACTCGATCAATCCACGTACATGGGTGTGTTTATTATTATTTTTTTTCCTTTCCTCAATGAAGAAAAACTTTTCTGTGGCAAAAAAAACTGTTGAGATGAATCCCCTCGAGAATCGATTAGCTCTCATTGTAAGAGTATTTTCGAGTCCATCTCCATGGGGCTAAAGATTCTCCATCAAGGGACCTTTTGTTTTACCTCTGGCTGATTATATCTTTTTTTGTTTATTGGAAAAGGTCGAGGGTCGATTAAACATCAGTCTGGGAGAAATCCTGACGGATTAATTACATTGACTTTTCGAGTATCTCAAGGGATCATTGATCTTGGCAATTAATTTTTTGTTATTTAATCGAAAAATCTCGTTGAAAAAAATCGCGAATACAGCTAAAATAATGTCAAATTTCTCTTTTACTCTCTCTCTCTCTCTCTCTCTCTCTCTCTCTCTATTCGTTAAATGATTTTTCGTTGAGCGCCTCTGGCGGTGGCGTCAGTCAACTAAAATTCTCCGAGCGGGAAAAAAAAGGGAGCAGATCGCGCATGTGCCGTGCGTTTTTCAAAATGGCGGTGCTCATAATTACTATAAAATATTCTAATATATTAACGTGGGGAAAAAAAAAAAAAAAAAATAAATTGTTTTTGTTACAAATGGGCGATTAGTTACACGCGAGACAAAGTGCCAATATTTTTTTATGAATGGCCAGTCGCTTTTAGGGCGAGAGTGGCCTCGATGATTCTCCTTTCTACCCCTTCTTGGCTTCGCGTCAAATTTCTCTTGGACGCCCACGCGACATCCTACGTTAGCCACGAGGGCAGGAGAGAGAGAGAGAGAGGAGAGAGAGAGAGAGAGGGCTCGGGACAGGCTGGCCCGGAAATATATCCACCGGCATAAAGCCCCGAGAGGCCAGAGTGGAATCGGTCATTCGTCTATTTTATACTTTTTATTTCCTCAATTCAAGAAATACATCGAGAGAGAGAGAAACATTCTGAATCATCGAATGAGGAAAAAAAAAAACGAGGAGGGAAGAACTTTTGACATCGCAGCGAGGGAGTAACCGAAAAGTTTGCTCGATGATTCACCCGGCGGACACCCTTGGGGTGTCTCTCAAAAACGGCTATTTACGTGGAGAAATTCGGTAAGTCCTTTTTTTTATTTTTATTTTTATTTTTATTTTTATTTTTATTTTTATTTTTATTTTCATTTTTATATTTATATTTATATTTATATTTATATTTATATTTATATTTATATTTATATTTATATTTATATTTATATTTATATTTATATTTATATTTATATTTATATTTATATTTATATTTATATTTATATTTATATTTATATTTATATTTATATTTATATTTATATTTATATTTATATTTATATTTATATTTATATTTATATTTATATTTATATTTATATTTATATTTATTTTTATTTTTATTTTTATTTTTATTTTGGTACGTGCCGCGTCTTTCAATTTCCAAATATCGAACTCGTCAAAGTGCGCGTTTAATTTGACACGAGAAAAGATTTTTTTCTCGAGACACTGAAAAAAGTGGCCATGTCATTTTTCAGTTAATTTAAAACACGACTCGAGGCTGTTAATCATTCTTCGTCTTGTCACACGACGCACTGTAAGAATGTCCTGGCAAGGGATGTTTTTTTCATCCCCCCCTTGGTAAATTTTTTAACTTAAAACTGCGAGGGGGTAGAAATTTTTATTCCGAATTTTCTATTGCTGCGTGAATTTTTTTTTTTCTTCGCCCTGACTAGGAATATATATATTTTTATCGATAATCTCCCAGAATTCTTTTGTTTTCTCGTAATTTGGAAAATTATGACCGTGCAATGAAAGAATTTCTACAATGGTAAATGTTTTTTTTTTTTTTTTTTTTGTCTTTTCCCGGTGAGCGAGAATTAAAAACTATTTTAATATGAAATTGAAGATTTCAAGCAGGCTCATATTCGTTAATCCAAGCTTGGAGAAAATTCGCCCTAGAGAGAGAGAGAGAGAGGAATGTGGGAATCCATTTCGGATGAAATTATAATACACTCGCTTTTCCAGAGATTGAAAAATATTTTTCTCTCATTAATTATTATACTTTTACCTGACCCTTTTGTCATTTTGTACAATAATTGTTCTCTCATAGAACAGAAATATTTTTAAATTTTTTAATGGCCATTCTAATAATAAAAAAAAAAACAAAAAAAGAGGATATTTATAGCAAAATTTAATAAAAAAAAGTCTGAAAAAAAAAAAAAAAAATTCTTTCCTCCGCGCATTAAATAAACATTTACTCGTATCACTTTTTTTTTTTTTAAAGAAATGACAATTTCCCTTATAAATAAACAAATTAATGAAATACCGAACAAGTTGATTTTTTTAAATATTTATTATAAACGTTGCAATAATTTATATTTATCAGGAGGTTGCAAGGTGGGAAACCACTTTAGCCTACTACGGAATTATTACTCCAAGTTTCCAGCATCCAATATTTCGTCTCTGTGCAACGAGAATTTCTCTCCTCTCTCTCAACTTGTTCCACAAATTTATCGTAATACGCTCGCGGCTCTAGATATATATATATATATTTGCTTTTATCGCCACTCGAACTTTCCTCGCAAAATTCTCGGCAATGCAGCTCTCGGCTTATAAGGTAGCGAGGCGCGTAGTGATAATTAATATCGTGAAAGTGCGGAGAGAGAAAATAAAAAATCGACCCCGTTGCTTATCAACAATCCTAAACCCTTTCACAGCGCTGATGGTGCTATTTTTTAATTTTATCGACTTATTCGATATAATTTTTTTTTATAGCCTCGTTTATTTTTTTATTTTTAATTTTCTCATCCAGAAAAATTAAAATTTTATCGACTTATTCGATATAAATTTATTTTATAGTTGCGTTTTTTTTTCTTTTTAACTTTCTCATCCCTTAAAATTAAAAATTTATCGAGAGAAAATAAAAATTCGACCCCGTTGCTTATCAACAATCCTAAACCCTTTCACAGCGCCGATGTTGCTATTTTTTAATTTTATCGATTTATTCGATATAAATTTTTTTTATAGCCTCGTTTATTTTTTTATTATTAACTTTCTCATCCCTTAAAATTAAAATTTTATCGACTTATTCGATATAAATTTTTTTTATAGCCTCGTTTATTTTTTTTATTTTTAACTTTCTCATCCCTAAAAATTAAAATTTTATCGACTTATTCGATATAATTTTTTTTATAGCCTCGTTTTTTTTTAAATTTTTAACTTTCTCATCCCTTAAAATTAAAATTTTATCGACTTATTCGATATAAATTTTTTTTATAGCCTCGTTTTTTTTTAATTTTTAACTTTCTCATCCCTTAAAATTAAAATTTTATCGACTTATTCGATATAAATTTTTTTTATAGCCTCGTTTTTTATTTATTTTTAACTTTCTCATCCCTAAAAATTAAAAATTTATCTCGATAAATTGATTTTTATATTTTTTATTTATTTTTGGCCAAATCGTGTTAATAAATTTTATGATATTGATGATGATATTGCGTTGAGATTAGGCCCATATCGACAAGTCCCTCGGTAATTTCTACATCGCTAATATCGATATCGGAGCGGAGCCATGAGCCTTATTCGCTATTCAATCCCCCCCGTGCCTCGTTACATTGATAAGCTTCTTGAATTCTCTCTACATCCTCGTACGTTATATAATACTGTTGAGTCTGTACCAACTGTGTTGTTGGTAATCTTAAGCCGATTAAATCATCGACCTCTGTGCTATTATTTCCTCTGCCTTGTTCTCTCTCTCTCTGGCTCCCCTTTATATATATATATATATATATAATATATTATATATATATAAATATATATATAATATTATATATTATATATATATATGTGTGTGTGTGTGTGTGTGTGTGTGTGTGTGGAAATGTATATAGGGGAGGGGGCAAAACTGGGGCCAAGGTTGAAAATAGAAATTTATTTCAATGGAAAAAAAAAATTATCACGCTGGGAGAAATATTTGACTAATTTCCCCCACTTTTATTTATTTATTTAAAGAACCGTGTGAAACCCCTTAAATAGAATCGGTTTTTATAAATTTATTTATAAAAAATTATTATCTCGTTAAAAATTAAGTTTCATTGAATTTTTTTAATCGACAAAATTTTATTTGACTAAAAAAAAAAATATAAGAAACTCACCGAGGCGACGTATGTGGTTAATCCACCCAGGCGTTACAGCAGCACGTGCGGCTCTTAGCGCGAGACAAGTTTATATCTATATAGCGAACGAAAAACGGATTATGGAGTTTGCAATGTGCTCGAGACCCACACAAACGACGTTGTGTGTGACGATCTCACGTTTCGCTTGGATAATTATATTGTGGGATATTTTTTTCTACCTCCCCATCCCAAAATTTTCCTGATGACAAACGTACCAGACCGGAAGTGCAAAGTTGGTCGGAATAGCGCACGACTTTCCCATTATGGTTGTCAGGCGTGACTAAAAGATTAAATTGCGCAACAAATTTTTTTTTTCTCCTTATCTTTCTGCCTTTTCCAGCGTCTATATATATGTGTGTGTGAAAAGGCAGAAAAAAAGGGAGAAAAAAAAAATTAAAAAAAAAAAATATATATATATATATATATATATATATATATATATATATATATATATATATCTATATATAGACTCGTAAAGCATAAAGCAGAGAGCGTAGACTTTGGTGGTAAAATTTATTAGTTATTTTTTGCTCATTTTGTTTTTTATCTCAATTTTTGGCTCATTTTACTATATGGCATATCTCGGACTGTACAGGATGAGATAACAATAAGCTCGCGGGTTAATCGCGTGCATAGTCGTTACTGCATGTGTGGTTAAATGTGTTTGCGAATGAATTTTCAACGAGACACAAAAGGTACAACGATGACGGCATTTCCAGTTAAATTTGGCGTCATTTCCTGTCGCAATTACGTCACTTCCGGTTAAATGATTCGTCATCCCCTAACGATTTCGCGTCGATTAAGACTTCGTACAATCGAATCGGTTAAAAGTTAAATTGCTCTCTGCTGACTTGACACTCAAATTTTGATTTCTCGATTTAAAAAAATCGATCGACTCCCATACCTTTTAATTAGACTCTCAATCATTCCCAAACGATCCCTAACGAGCCCTAACGAGTAGAAAAAGAAAAAAGTTAAATGGTTAAAGCGACCGGTCAACTTTATATAGGTATTTGGGGACCGCACGCACGGCTCAGTGATGCAGCCCTAGTCCAGGGAGACCGGCCAAGTGAATAAGGTCAGCGAGTGTCAGACACGCCTTGCTCGTTAGCTCAATTGCTATTATGACTTTCAATCATTTACAAGAATATTTAATTTTATTATTTAAGGGCTTTTTTTTCATCGTATTTACACAATTCACATTGTTTACAAATTTTATAAATAATTATGAAAAAATTAAACGTAACGAGATATTGACATTGAGAATGAAGCGTATATCCCTGCAAAAGGCCATTAAGAACAGCCTGCATTTGGCTACTGCACGCGCGGCTTAGTGATCCAGCCCTAGTCCAGGGAGACCGGTCAAGTGGATAAGGTCAGCGTCGTGTCAGACACGCCTTGCCCGTGCTGTACGTTGCTCTCAATTGCTCAAAAGAAAATTCAATTCTATTATTTGAGTACTTTTTTCATAAAATTATATAATTGACATTCTTTTTGTTTTTTTTTTTTTTTTTGTTATTCTTTAGATGACACTTTTTTTTTCAAGTAAATTTTTTTTTTTTTTTTTTTTTTTTTTTATAACTAGGCGAGCATTATATTTATTTCATGTTACGTACGTTGACAGGGAAAAAGTAATTAATATTTGATTCTACTAGAAAATGAATGTCAGAAATCACCGGTATACATATATAGATGTGACGTCGAGTGGATCTCGTGGTTATCGAAATGCAAAATGTATTCTCGTGTCCCAGATTCGTCGCTTGGGATAATATATATATAACATGTTCCTCTCTCATTCTCTTTCTCTCTCTTTGTATGTTTCGTACACGTGCCCGGCACATCTCTCTCCTCCTCTTCTTCCTCCCTCTTCTTCGACTATATATACAGTTTGTACCCAATATGGAAGAGGCTCTCTCGTGACCTCTCGTGTCCTCTCTCGTCCTCTCTCGTGTCATACCTTCCATGTACATTAAAACGAGAGTGGTGTGAGTTTTCCGGGCTGCTCTCTGGGATTCTCGAGTGCAAGAGAGAGAGAGAGAGTATATATATATATATATGAACACTACAGTGGCCTACTCGTTGCCGGAAACATGAGTGGAGTAACCGAGAGAGCTTAGCAAACATAGTTCATATATATCTTTATATATTGCGTTGAATTTCTAGCCTCTCGCTCAGTCTGTCAGTATAATGTTCATCTTCATGCCCTTATATGTGGACTATATATATATATATATATATATATATATGCGATTAAAACGATTGTGTACCCATGTAGTAGCAGATGTGCTTGCACATCTCGACGATCAATTCCATTTCTCTCGAATTGTTCGGACAAACATGTCAAAATTCGAGAAATACATGGAGCTTAAATAGTCGAAAATACTATCGTACGATTAAAAAAAATTCAATATTTTGTTAAATTTTATAAACTCGTGGAAAAAAAAATAAAAAAATTGAAAATAATGGAGAAGCGCCTCGACGAACAAATAATGATCAATTTGTTCTTCTTGTGTCATGGCGGATTTGCAGAAATTCACCACGAAAATAAATTTATATAGTTGCAGATGTCCTTGCTCATTCGCTCTCATTCTCTCACTCGAGTGTTTGGCTAAATATCTCTCAATAGCTAAAATTCAGAAAGGCCACAATGAGCATAAATATTGGAGAATCCAGAAAAATGGGAAATTTCACAAAATTTTATAATCTCGTGTGAACAAAAAAAAATGGAGAATATTTAATTTCGATATATATATATATATATATATAGGCGACTGCAATTTTGATATTTAATTTTTGCCAAGTCGACGAAGCTCGTCAACGAAGAAATGATCCATTGGTTCTCGTACGTTTCTACTTCCTCGAGCCTTTCTAGCTTTCGATTTATATTCACATCGCGTTCACAGGGGTGTAGGGGGGGGGGGGGTGGATGACTAGCAAATGAATCCCAGCGAAAGGGCGAAAGCTCGAGCTTCTAAAGACGATAAATTTCCAACTGTCTCAGCTCAGGGAACACTTTTTCTCTCTCTCTCTCTCTCTCTCTCTCTCTCTCTCTCTCTGAATATTTCTGAAAAGGCAAGTCAAAGTTTTGACAAGTTGGAAGCTACCGGCGAGGACCAATTAGAATAAGAAGTCTGCTCGCTCTTCGTCATCGTCTCATCTCATTCGATTCATTAGTTTTCCCAAATGAATTCTTAGAATTAGACAACTCACGACGATTATTATATTTTAATATATATTATTATTATTATTAAATATAATAATATATATTATTATTATTAAATATAAAATTTTATTTTCTTCAATTTTTTAAAAGCACAATTTATTTTTATATTTAATACAATTTTTTTAAATTAATATTTAAAAGTAACTCGAGTCTTTTCTTGGCAAATTTTCTTGGCATCTCGCAAATTTTTACAAATATTCATTTTACAAAAATTAACGCGTGTCTCGTGGGCTGAATGATTTTTAATCCAGTGAGATCCACACACGCTCGGAGCTTATTTATCTCTTGGGAAAATCAGGCTCAGATTACACGAGCGGAGAGAGAGAGAGAGAGAGAGAGAGAGCGTAGCAGCTGGATGAAGAAATTATAATGGCGTGGAATTTTGAAGAGTTTAATTTCCGATTGTTATCACGTCACGTAATTTCAATGAACCCTCAACAAACTTGTACCTGATCCACGTACAATATCAACATCCCCCAACACGTTTCTTCATACATCCCCATTATATTTTACAGCTTTAAAATTATTTTTTTCATCGTATGAAAAAAAAAAAGAAAAATATGCAGAAGAAATGGACCAGATAATTTTTTTCCCAGACAGAAATTCAAGCCAATTAAAGGGATGAAGAATTTTGACAAATGTATCATCAAAGTTTACGGAGAATTTTTTTATCAGAAATTTCTATTTTTCTCTAATGCATTTTTTTGCCAGTATTTATTATTCTACTATAAAATATAATAATAATAATAATAATAATAATAATAATAATAATAATAATAATAATAATAATAATAATAATAATAAACAAAAAAAAAGGTTTATTGAAAAAAAGTATTAGAAAAAATAATAATAATTTCATACGCCGAGCACGTGTGCCGTTGTGCTGTGCACAAACTTGACGTGCGAGTTGGTTACTTTTTTACCTCCATCATGAAGAAAAAGTGGCATGCGAGAAAGCAGAGTCGAGTATAGGAGCAGCTTGTACACGTTATGGGCAAAAACTTTGCAGCGTATATAAAATCTCTTCCCTCTCTCTCTCTCTCTTGCTGGCCTTTCCATCGTTGGAATTTTTCGCGGTGTATAACGCGATTTAGCAATTGAGATATTTTGCGCCCGCGAGTGCCTTTGGACCAAACTTTTCGTACCCATTTCCCATTCACATATATATACACACATATATATACATATATATATACATATACATATATATACATATACATATATATATACATATACATATATATATATATATATATATATATATATATATATATATATATATACATATATATATATATATATATATATATATATATATATGTATATGTATATATGTATATGTATATGTATATATGTATATGTAGAATTGTCGACAGACCGGTCGACAACAATTCCTCCAGGCACGAACAAACTTTGACCTCTTTTTTTCCTTATTCTTCGTCTTTTGGTGCTTTTCCATCAAGTAATCCATTGCTGGCAGTTTTCCTTTAGTTTCAACTTATACTTTATATATATATATATATATATACTAGCTGACCCGGCGAACTCTGTTCCGCCTTAGAGGCAATAAATAAGCAGATTTTGGATTTAATTAAGTTCAATTTTTTATTAGGAAATACAAATAAAAAAATTAAGTATTTTAATGATTCTTTATCGTTCATGTATTTTGGTGCATAGGTTGCACTCTTCAGTTAAGTACCTTGTGATCCACGACATTTTTTGTTTTATTATCAAGCGCAAGAAGAAACAACGCAGATGGTCTTCCGACCCGTGAACATGCCACATATAATTGACCATGGGAAAAACATGGATATTCCAGATTCAAACGACAAACTTTCAATGATTGGCCTTGTGATTTGTTAATGGTCATGGCGAATGCAAGACGGATCGGGCAATTTCTTGTCCTTCTTCAGTCCTTTCATTCGCAATGTTTCGTATCCTTCTTGCATTACGGCTTTGTCGGGAAAGATTCGATCGACTCGGTCGCGGCATTGTTAATGATGATGAACAGAATACAAATTAGTGACTATTACTAATTATTATTTTCTAACAAAATTTAAAATTATCAAATTTTTAACCATACTTTACCTTTAATAAACCTTTAATAAACCTTTAATAAAAAATTGAACTTAATTAAATCCAAAATCTGCTTATTTATTGCCTCTAAAGCGGAACAGAGTTCGCCGGGTCAGCTAGTTATATATATAGATTACTAATTATTGATTTCTGACGAAATTTATAATTATCAAATTTTCAACCATACGTTTGAACCATACGTTTAGCTGTCAATTGCTTTTCGTTTAGCTGTCATTTGTTTTACGTTTAGCTGTCATTTGCGTTTTGGTATTCCATGTCAGATGCGTTTTTGTTATACCACTTTCATAGTGACTTGTATTCTCTTTGACGTTTTATGTCACGATAAAAAGTATCCTATGTCCGTCTCCTGGTTCTAATCTACATCCCCACCAATTTTCAGCCAAATCGGTACAGCCGTTCGTGAGTTATAAATAGTGTAACTAACAACGACTTTCTTTTATATATATAGATATATATATATATATATCGCACGTGGTTATCGCTGTGTTAATTTTCTTCTCCAAAAGTTTAGCCAAGTCTGAAAATTATCCCACAATACACTCGAGGAAAAAGTTGATTTTTAGTTTCATCGCGATTATTATTATTGTTAAATTTTACCATGGAGATGAATGATGACCATCGGCCAAAAGAGACGTAAAATTTTTTTTTTTTTTTTTTTCATTCAGAAATGATTAATCGTGCGGTTTCGTCGAGCCTGCTGCTTGTCTCGAGAATCGGGAAATATATTCATGTAGAAGGAATAAAAATTTACGATCCATGTATATATAGCGATAAAAGGCTTGAAAGCTTTTTCTAGGCGTTTCTCCCACGTGACCTCGACACTCGAGCTTCTTTTTCTTCGTTTTGGTGAAAAAAAAATTTTTGCGCCTGGTACCAGCTGCTTGAAAAATTCTGGATGCTCTGGAATATTTTATATATATATATATATGTGTGTGTGTGTGTATATATATATATATATATGTATATATATATAGAGGATAATGTACCATGGAATATCTATATATATGAATGTTTCCAAGATACTTTTCCTACTGCAGTGACTTCCCGATGGAAGATTCCAGGCTCCAGATAACCCACTTTCGACCATTGAGATAAATTGTACGCTCGTGAGTGGAGGCAGAGAGAGAGAGAAAGTGAAGAAAAGTTCGTTTAATTTCAGGCAAACATATATATACTTGCCTGGAATTAAATTTTATATATATATAGGATCGCGACAGGACTCCCGATATCAATTTCCCATTAACGGGAAGCGAAGTTATAAAACACGTGAAAGGCCTGTAATATATATATATAGAATATACGCTGGGTAAAGAAATTTAAAATCTTCCATCTTCCAATAATTGTTTTTCTTTTTCCTTTCGTCTGATCGCGTGTGGCAGTTGATTATGTCACAAGGGATGCGGCGACGTGACCTCGTGATAATTTTCTATGCGCTTTGGCGTTTTTCGAATTTTACGATAATCCACACAAAAAGTAAAAAAAAGACATACAGAGTTCACTTATATTAGGACGAGACTGGAAAACTCTACGAATATTTTCGTAGTTTCATGGGAGTAAAATTATTTTTATTATAATAATTATTTTTATTATTATAATTATTTTTATTATTATTATTATTTTTATTATAATAATTATATAATTCAAATTGTGCCAATAATTGAGGTCTTTTGAGAGAAAGAAAAAAAGTTGGCAAAATTTTGAGGGACAAAAAA
>OY769903.1:176822-406822 GCA_963669185.1 Dyspetes luteomarginatus
AGGTTAAGAATGTGTAAAAAGAATAAATAAAAGATTGAGAGTGTCAGCAGAGAGACTGCGGTAAAGTTGAGGGTGGAAAGTCCAGTGTGGGGAGTAGAGAAGAGAATATATATATATATATATATATAGAAGAGAAACGCCATATAGCCATATAGTCATATATAGTCATATATATATATATATATGGCGTTTCTCTTCTATATGTATATATATATATATAGTAGGATATCCTGGAATGCGCGTACGACATGTCGAGAGCTATTGGATTTCACCCACGTCCCAACAGCACACAAATTTTGTCTCTGTGTGTTTCACTGTGTGTATAAAATCAATATCGATATTATATACGCGAAAAGTTTCGTATTTTCGTCTGATGGAATTCATACCAGCTGAACTTTTAAGCTGTAGAATTTTTTTTCATTTCTTCTGTCGATATTTCTAAACTCGATCACCATTTTTACTTCATATAATCAGAGATGAGAATTTCCAATCGACAGCTATTGGATGTACTTAACAACGATAAGACGAGACATTTTGAAGGGATGTCGAGAGGGAGAGAAACGAGGAAAATGCTGAAATTTTGTAATTATCGGAAAAACTTTTGCAACTGCTGAAACACACTCGGAATATTACGCGAGTGATTCGAATCGCTACATAATAATTCTCGATCGATTTATAAAAATCTTCGTTTCCGCGAAATTGATTGCCCATTTATAGATTGAATCGATTCCTGGCTAGACTTATTTTCTCGAATCAATTCTACGTACATGTATAGATAGGTGGAATAATTTTTTTTTTCAGCGAGCGATGTGACTTCTTGAATATATGTATATCGTAGTTGCACATAAATGCGAGCGATCGATCTGTATATATTTCCATCAAAATAGTGTTAAAATGGTACACAGAGAGTTCATCTCTAGGTCATAATAATTACATTACATTAAATTTCACCAAAATTATTATAATACGAGTAATGCTCGTATAATAATAAAATGGTACACAGAGAGTTCATCTCTAGGTCATAATAATTAAATTATATTAAATTTCACCAAAATTATTATTATACGAGTAATGCTCGTATAATAATAAAATGGTACACAGAGAGTTCATCTCTAGGTCATAATAATTACATTACATTAAATTTCACCAAAATTATTATAATACGAGTAATGCTCGTATAATAATAAAATGGTACACAGAGAGTTCATCTCTAGGTCATAATAATTAAATTATATTAAATTTCACCAAAATTATTATTATACGAGTAATGCTCGTATAATAATAAAATGGTACACAGAGAGTTCATCTCTAGGTCATAATAATTAAATTATATTAAATTTCACCAAAATTATTATTATATGAGTAATGCTCGTATAATAATAAAATGGTACACAGAGAGTTCATCTCTAGGTCATAATAATTAAATTATATTAAATTTCACCAAAATTATTATTATATGAGTAATGCTCGTATAATAATAAAATGGTACACAGAGAGTTCATCTCTAGGTCATAATAATTATATTATATTAAATTTCACCAAAATTATTATTATATGAGTAATGCTCGTATAATAATAAAATGGTACACAGAGAGTTCATCTCTAGGTCATAATAATTATATTACATTAAATTTCACCAAAATTATTATAATACGAGTAATTCTCGCACCATTTAAATGGAAAATAAATAAATTCTTAAATTTAATTTAATTAAATAGACGCTTGGTCATGTTTTTTTTTTTTCAACATCTTTTTTTGCTCAACGACTCAAAAAGATAAAGCGAAGAATATTTTTTGAGCAGTTTCATCGTTGTCGACACGCGAAAGAGATGGGGAAAAAAAAACATAGCAGGATTATCGTTGAAATAGAAATGAGTTGTCATGCCCTTTCATGTTGGCCCGGCAATACAAAACGAGGAGAGAGGATCCCGAGGGATTTGGCTTTGAGAATACTGGCATTAGCTCAGCTTTCGTTTCTTTTTTCCTCTCTCTCTCTCTCTCTCTCTTTTCGCGAGGTCTACGCGCAGAATCGAAAGCTTTTCTGTCCTCCGATATGATACATCGTTCCCCATAATCCTGTACTATATATACATATATATATATATATATATATATATATTATATTATTATATATTATATTATATTATATATATATATATATATATATATATATATATATATATATATATATATATATATATATATATGTATATATATATTCTGTGCACTATCATATATTTTATAATAAAAAAAAATCCTTGGCTCAACGTAATGTCGTAGGAAAAAATCAAAACATTGTCACTCTCTCTCTCTCTCTCTCTCTACGTTTTCCAGATAAATTGTCCATCTTCTCGATCGTGACATTTATTTTCACGTCGAAATTCTTCCTCGTTGTGAAAAATAATAATAAAACAAGAGGACAAGAATGAAGACGCAAAGAGAAAGAAAGAAGAAAAAAAGGAACGGGAGAGGAAGAAAAACGGGGTAAATCCTCTGCCACGGTGGTTATGTAGCTGGGGGCGTTTTCGTCGTGATTTTGGTCTCTTCTCGTCTTTGAAAAGCTCTTCAACTCTCCTCCTATACGCACGTGTGTCAAAGTTCTCTCTTCTCGAAGAGCTTTCACCTATGTATGTATTAGCTTGTACGTATATTTTTTCTCTACAATTATAAGGGCGTATATTTGATGTTTGTACGAGCTTTTCCGAGTACAGAATGCTCTTGTGCCATTTTATTATACACAGAGGGATGAAAAGCTCTGTGTGCATGTGTGAAACCAACGTCGTCCCAATTTATCAACGTCTCTCTCTCTCTCTCTCTCTCTCCCTCCCTCCCTTCCTCTCTCTCTCTCTCTCTCTCTTTCTCTATGACAGAACTCTCAGTTTCCATGTCTTTTCTACACCAGGGCATTCTCTATCCTCCCAAAAGATCCGCAGGGTGTCGTTGCCGTCGTCGTCGCTCTGGTATGACGGAAAGTCTTCGTGTTGCCACAACTCTTTTTTTTTTTTTCTTTCTTCTCTTAACTTTTCTCTGTCACTTTTTCCCTCATCCTTTCCTCTGAACCTTTTGTGAGCTTTTCTCGCTTCTCTCTGTCTCTCTCTCTGCCTCTCTCTCTGTCTCTCTCTCTGTCTCTCTCTCTGTCTCTCTCTCTGTCTCTCTTCCTCTCTCTCTCTCTCTCTTTCTCTCTCTCTCTCTCTCTCTCTCTCTCTCTCTCTCTCTCTCTCTCTCTCTCTCTCTCTCTCTTTCTCCCCCCTCTCTCTCTCTCTCTCTCTCTCTCTCTCTCTCTCTCTCTCTCTCTCTCTCTCTCTCTCCCCCTCTCTCCCTCTCTCCCTCTCTCCCTCTCTCTCTGTATACTTTTTCCATGTACGTCTTGAGGAATTTCGTAATGCGACACGCAGTTCCTTTACATCACCCTTAAGTCTCTTCCTTTCTCTTTTTGACTCTTTCGCCCAACTTTTTCGAGAGATTTTCTCTCACAGACACGTAGTGAAAAAAAAAAAGAAAACTAAAAAACAAAAAAAGAAATGCTCCGCAGACGATTTAGAGGATTAATTAAAATTTTTGGTGCGTGCGTGGCTTTTCGACAAACGTGTAAAATCAAAATAAGAATCTACATAGAATTTGATAGATATTTTTTTTTTTGCCCATATATAAATTTACAATATTATTTATTATCTCGAATTTCTCGGATGATAAAAAAAAAAAAAAAAAAAAACAAAAACAAAATTCTAATCGATTTAAATTGATATTAGACTTGACTTTTACCCTCTTTACCTCTTCATTATCGAGACGATAAACTTTGTGAAGAAAAGTTTTTCCACCTGGCCACTGCGCGCGTTGATTGTTCAACAAGTTTTTTCATCTAACAGATAAGAGACGAAAGTTTTTCGGGGGTAGATAATATTTTTTTTTTCGTTACAGACTCGAAAATGAGAGAGAAAGGAGGGTTGAAAAAATCGAGAGTAAATGGGGGTTAAAAAAAATGTTTTTTTTTTCTTTTTTTCAACTTTTTTTAACTATATTTAAAAAGAGTTAAAAAAAGTATATATATATATATATATATATATATATATATATATATATACAATATAAATAAAATTAAATATATATATATATATATATATATATATATATATATTTAACGAACTATACTTAAAAAAAGTTAAAAAAAAGAAAAAAGCATTATATATAAGCATATATATATATGTGTATATATATATGTTACTCTAATAACGATAATAAAAATAGTATTTTTCTTTTTTTTTCTTCCTTTTATTGATATTTTGATAAATATCGAATCCTGGGAATATTTTCCATTCCCGAGTATTCGACGAGTTCTCAGCTTTGGGATTGAGCACACACACACACACACGTGTATATGAGGCTCTCCCTGAAATCGTTCCCGCGAGGATTTTCACCAGGACGCGCATATCTGGGTCAGAGGAATCTGGACGATTTTGTGAAATGCTCTGGTGAACTGCGCGCGCGCGCGCAAGAGTATGAGCGAGCGAGGTGGGGTAACTTTTGAAAGGGGATGAGTTTTATTTACTTGCTCGATCGATCGATCAGCCATTCGATTGACTGCAGATAAGAGCTCGACAATATGAGAATAAGTTTTTATATTATCTGATACAGTCTCTCTCTCTCTCTCTCTCTCTCTTTCTCTCTTTCTCTCGTTCTAAATTTTTCGTTACATCGCATATTTCATACTCATATATATCTCTAATATAAAAAAATTCTCTCTCTCTCGTTCTAAATTTTTCGTTATATCGCATATTTTATACTCATATATATATATCTAATATAAAAAAATTCTCTATCTCTTTCTCTCATTCTGAATTTTTCGTTACATCGCATATTTCATACTCATATATATATATATATATATATATATATATATATATATATATATATATATATATATCTAATATAAAAAAATGGGCAAATTGGACCGACAATTTTGCTCGATATCCATCATTATATTTTACCATATAAATCGATCTCGAGCAAAATTATTAAAAAAACAAAAAAAATCATAAATTATAGTAGAAAGAATTTTTATACTTTTTGCTGGTATGAAATATTGGAAAAAAAAATGTAGGAATTTATTCTGATTTGGATCGAAGCGTTATCAATAATTTTATCCCAATTTCACATATTATATGCCTGGTGTATTAAATGGATCATATGGGTCGACGATATATTCGACGTGGTATCGCTGGGATTGTCGAGCAAATGAAATTTGTCAGTGGTGGATCGCTTGTTGGGTCAGCAGAGCGTTGTTTACGTAACGTGAAAACATAAAGGTTAAATTTTTTTGCTTCATCGTTATCGCTGCGCGACTAAAAGCGGTTAGGACGATGCGAGAAGGCGAGATAAACATCGAGCCAGTTCGTCACGCCACGTCGCCACCAACGCATTTTTGTTATTCGTAATTTTCTCTGTTCCGTGCTCAACGTCGAGTTCGATCGATTGGAGGGCACCTCTGCCACACAAAATTCTATGCATAATAGCGTATGAAGTATATTTTTTATATGAAAATTCTTTGCTTGGCTAACGTTTTTTTTTTACAATTTTTCCCTTAGTTTTTTTTTTATCCACCCCTAATACAGATTGATGGAAAAAAATTTTTTAGCAAGGAGATTTTGGTCCATTTCGTATACTGAATGCCCAATGTATAAAAATACTTTTTCCTCGCTATGTGTATCGCGGATATTACACGTAACATTTTTTTACATACATATGGGGGGATGCCAAGGAAAAAGCATCCCCAAAAACGATGTATAGGGTGGGGGGGTGTAGTAGCCAGACAACCGGAGCCACCGCGTCTCTTAGTCTAGCCAAATACAAGCCGGAAAGTCGCGGATGCTCCCTCGTGAATCCGCACAGAGGGGAATTACGATGTCGTAACATCCCTCCCCCCTCCCCCCCCCCCCCTCCCCCACCTCGCCGATAACACGCGCTATCTGTGTGTACGCGGAGCTTATACGTCTGCGAGGCTTGGCCCAAAAGTGCGAGAGAGCTTTCCCGGCGATATACATTCGCACACACACACGCATATATATATATATATATATATATATATATATATATTGAACGCAATGACTCAACAAGAGTCAACGACTTGGGGACGACTCTCTCTCACTTTCCTCCATGAGTTGGCGAGATCGAGCAATCCGAATAGACACGCATAGACGACGTGGTCACTGATCTCCGGACCGGATAAATTCCTCAAGGAAAGGTTCGTAAATGGTTCGCAAAAGAAAAAAATAGTACAGTAGCAAAATTCCTAGTTTACTATTTTTTTTGTTTTCTAGTCTGAATATTAAATGGAATATAAAAAAAAATCCATTTATTTTAATGATTTCATTTTATAATTAAATAATAGAATTTTAGAATTATTGTTTAAAAGGGATTTTTCGTAATTGAGATTTCTACTTTGGATAATATTTCCCGGTACAAATATTAGCAATATATATATAGGTAAATGTATAGAGAAAAATCCACAAAAGCGTTCTGCACGATCTATACGCAGGATAATACTTTTTATACACTTGGACTCTGTCCGGGGAATCCAGATATACTGAACTCGAGTGAGTTTGCCACTCCGACAGAACGGTCTGTAGACGAATATAAAATGAAATAAAGAAATTCAATTCTTCAAGGATCACATAAAAATACGCTGGACCAATCGTTATCACAAGTTGCATCTGATCCATAAAAATTATGGCTCTTTTGAATTTGACGATTTTTTCCCCCTATTCAAAGTCGTTGTAAAAATCCATAAAAATTTGCTCAATATACTTTGAACTTTGCAGAATTTATTTATTTATTTTGGAACAAAAAAAAAAATGTTTAATATCATTTAATAATTATCGTAAAATAATCAATAATTTGAGAGATTTTTTCCTTCTCTTTTTTATCTCACTCGTTTGTCGCGGAAAAATTTACCATTACGACCTCGTTAATTTGTGCGGTAAGAGTATCGATAAATAGGAGGGAAAAAAAAAAAAAACATAGCGAGCCCCTTAACGTTATTGACGCGTAAAATAAACGAATGTGCGGCGACGTCGTTGCTGCATTTAATTCTCTCTGTACTTTTTCTCATTCTTGTGTAATTTTGCCACAGGGGATATAAAAGCCAAAACCACCGATGAAATATAAAATTGAGTGCAAAGCACTCAAGAGAGGTCACCCCAGAGATTTACGTCGTCAGTTGCACCCTCGTGTAATATTTTTTTCTCGACGAGAAACAATATTTGATTCAATCCCCAAACCATCGTGCAATATTTCACGTTATGTTATATATATATACATCTGATATAGAATATTATATGGCTTTTATCATTTTGCATCAACAAGAGTGCAGCAAGAATATTTTTCCTCTTTTTTATTATTGAAAATTTCTTCATTTATTTTAATGATTTATGGGAATTATTTAAAAATCAAAATAAACTCGATAGAGAACGTATTCTTGTCTATCGTTTGTCTGATATAAAATATTAAATGGCTTTTATCATTTTGCATCAACAAGAGTGCAGCAAGAATATTTTTCCTTTTTTTTATTATTGAAAATTTCTTCATTTATTTTAATGATTTATGGGAATTACTTAAAAATCAAGATAAACTCGATAGAGAACTTATTCCTGTCTATCTTTTTCCCATCCGTCTGAAATAAATATATTTATTTCAAATAATATATCCGACAGTTGCGTAAACGAGACGTGTGGGATAAAACATTTTCGAATTAACACGACGAGAGAGCATACAAATCCCTTGAGCCTTGGAAAACGATTCGCTCGCGCATTATCATCTGATGGCTCACCAAGGCTGGGGGGGGGGGGGGGGGGGGGCTGGAAATGATCTCTGTATATAGATATAGAACATATATAGTTTTATTTATGGGAGAAAAACATGGAGAAAGAATGAATTGAAGGAGATGAAAAAAAGAGCTCCGAGACAATGTAGTTTCGTCTCGGGGATTATTTCTCGGGGAGCTTTTGTGCTTGAGGGATACTTTTTTTTTTTTTTTTTTTTTTTTTTTTTTTTTTTTTTTTCGAAAATTCCCTTTCGCCACTACCATTTACACGAGTTTCTTCTCCTCGTGTTAGCTCTGTTCGCCAGTATTTGCGACTCTCACGAGGCTCTCACTCATTTCTCTCCTTTTTCCCCCCGAGCTTTTACGCTCGCATATTTTTCCATGTAGCATCCATATTAATTTATTTATTTTCAAACGAGATTCGTAAAAAAGGCAATTCGAATTTACGCACAAAAAAAATATGCATAAGAAAAAAAAAAATCATTCATTCATTTGACTGATTAAATATAGAAAATTGCAGAAAATTCGGGAAGATGAAGAAAAAAAAACAAAAATCATTCAATCATTCGACTGATTAAATAGAAAATTGCAAAAAATTCGTAGAGATGAAGAAAAAAAAACAAAAATCATTCATTCATTTGACTGATTAAATAGAAAATTGCAGAAAATTCGGGAAGATGAAGAAAAAAAAACAAAAATCATTCATTCATTCGACTGATTAAATAGAAAATTTCAGAAAATTCGGGAAGATGAAGAAAAAAAAAAATCATTCATTCATTCGACTGATTAAATAGAAAATTGCAAAAAATTCGGGAAGATGAAGAAAAAAATAAACTATCTCGGAAAAAGTTAACAGAGGAAAAAGAGAATGTCACTTTGATGTTTTGGTAAAATTGACATAAGGCAGGAAAAAAAGAAAAAAAAAGATCTATGAATATAATTTGTATACGTTTCTCTGTGTGTGTTGGCGAGGAGCTCGGTGGAAAAAGGGCTCGACGAGGATCTCTTTTGAGGTCTGTGCGAGGCAGCAGAGAGACTCGCGAGGGTCTGGCACAGTCGCGAGGGAAAATTCGAGGGGCGGAGGAGGAGGAGGATGAGGAGGTGGGGGGGGGGGGGATCGTCATGGGTATATATATAGAAGAGAGCGACGCGAGCATCTCGGGAAGCTGAGGGGGGCTTGGGGTGGAGTGGGGGAGGGCAATGGAGGCGGAGAAGGCGATCCAGCAGCAGCAGCAGCAGCGGCAGCAGCAGCAAGCAGCAGCAGCAGCAGGGGGTCTGGGAGAGCTCTCGGTCTCGTGCATGCTGGGAGTCAGTAGTACGCTATCGCCCACGCACGTAGTACGCACGGCGTCTCTGCTGCCGCCGCCACCACGTGTATGTGTGTGTGTGTGTGTGTGTGTGTGTAAGTGTGTAAGTGTTCGGCAGATCGCGAAGGCTCGTCGAGATGAGAGGAGTCAAGGAGAAGAAAACTCTTTGCCAATAATCGAGGATCGCTCGAAGCGTCATTTAGTTTTTTTTTTTTTTCTTTGTTTATTTTTTTCAATTCAATTAAAGACAGAAAAAAAAATCGGCAAATTTTGAACCATCAAGGGACACGAGCCTGAAAATTTCTTCATTTATTTTAATGATTTATGGAAATTATTTTAAAATCGAGACAACGAGAGAAAAAATAATAAGAAGGCTCGAAGTAAATGAGAAGAAGAATTACGTTTTGCCAATAATCGAGGATCGCTCGAAGCGTCATTTTGTTTTTTTTTTCAATTCAATTAAAGAGAGAAAAAAAACCGGCAAATTTTGAACCATCAACGGACACGAGCAACGAGACAAAAAATAATAAAAAGGCTCGAATTAAATGAGAAGAAGAATTACGTTTTGCCAATAATCGAGGATCGCTCGAAGCGTCATTTATTTTTTTTTTTTTTTTTTTTTGTTTATTTTTTTCAATTCAATTAAAGACAGAAAAAAAACCAGCAAATTTTGAACCGTCAACGGACACGAGCAACGAGAGAAAAAAATAATAAAAAGGCTCGAATTAAATGAGAAGAAGAATTACGTTTTGCCAATAATCGAGGATCGCTCGAAGCGTCATTTTGTTTTTTTTTTCAATTTAATTAAAGACAGAAAAAAAAAACCGGTAAATTTTGAACCATCAACGGACACGAGCAACGAGAGAAAAAAATAATAAAAAGGCTCGAATTAAATGAGAAGAAGAATCACGTTGGTTTTTTTCGTCTAAAGCTTGAAAGCTTTTTGATTTATTTTTTGAGAGGGAAACATTTTTGGGCCTTAGAGACAGTTCGATGTCAATTGCCGAATCATCGATCGAGAAATCCTTTCTGCGTTATCAGCAGGCAATCGTGAAATCATCTCGCATATTTTCTCATTCTTAGAATCTTTTTTTTTCATTTTTTTTTCCCCCCTCTCAATTTTGTTTTCGGCAAATTGGTATTATGGTAAAGTTTAAGATGAAGATGAGTCATGATAATCGTCACCGGTGTGACATGAGACATCGGGAGATGAGCAATCCAGCTGTGCAGTGAAAAATCATCACAGCTACGAGATCGTATAAAAACTGATCGATAAAATTGCCCAGTCGTCTATGGCAAATTATTTTCACAATCAACAAATCATCACCACTGATAACCAAAATTCTCGCATACAGCTCTCTCATTTTCTCACAATCCTCAATTTATCGACGAGAGCTCGTCGTCAAAATCGTGAGTAATATTTATTATTATTAATTATTGACATTTTATCATTGATTAAAAAAAACAATAATTTTTTTTTTTAACACTTATACATATATATATTCTTTAATGAAAATTTAAATGCCAACTTTTCAATATTTTCCATACTCGTTATATTTTTATTTACAAAACTGCTATGGGGAGCTGGGGGGGGGGGGGATGCTGCGTGAAAGTTTGGGGTGTGCCACTTGGGGAAAAATTATACACAAACACATATATACTATATGAGTGCCCTCTTATGTAAAGACAGAATGAAAGATGTAAAAAAAAATTTGTCTCTTAAAAATTGAGCGTTGAGGAGGGTGGGCTGGGGGGGGGGGGGGGGGTGGCAGAGAAGGACAAGTATATAAGGTAAAAGGTAAGGATCATTGGGTCGTTTAAGTGGAAAAAGTTGTTGCAAAGCTGGCAAAAAGTCTCTCGTAATTGCGAGAGTTGCTTCGATCGGTATTAAAAGACCCCCAGGGGTTGAAGGGCTGCCACTGAATTTCGTCTTCGACCAAGAGTGATGGGGGGGGGGGGCGGATTTTCAAGACTCCTCGACGAATAATATATATATGTGATATATATAGAGTGGGGATACCCAACAGCCAAGATCTTTGATGTTATCACGTTCGGGGGGTGGTTGGAGCTTTTATCGTTAAGTATTTTTATCATTGATTCCTCGACACGTGTCTCAGTTGAAGAAAATTTATTTTTATTCTTCACTTTCTCTTCTCGTTCAATTCCAAATTATTTCCCGTTTGTTAATTATTTTTGTGTATTAAAAATTTTGTTAATTGAATGAAATTTTTCATCGGAAACGTGGTAAAGATTTATTATTTTTATTAATTTAATAGAGTGAAAAATCGATAGATGGAACGTGAGTTAATTGAACCAGAATAAATTTTTCATTTGTCCAATAAATATTAGTTTGAATGGCTATTCCAATATTTTCATAGGGCTGCTACGTGAGGGGGTTGTTTTTTGAGAGAGAGAGAATATTAAGTGGTAGGGGTGAATATGAAAATGCTGGCGCGAAAAGCTGCCGGAAAATTGCACCCTCCCCATATATCAGTTTCACTGGACCATTTTCATCCCCTTTTTGACCTTTTCAATAAATTGATCGCTCTCTCTCTTCTCTTTTGTATCAATCCCTGCACTTTTTACGAAAATTCAAAATCTGTTATTGACGAATAAAATTTCTTCTGCTTCGGCATGAAATTCCATGGCTAAGGGTTGCTCGTGGGATATAAAAAAAAATTGCGACAGACCCTTATCGTACAGAGGGCAGTAGAAAAATATTAAGAATGAAAAAAAAGCTCAGCTTTGATCGGTAAAGAAAAAAAAAATCAGTTCACATTTAACACTATCAATGTATGAAAAAAAAGTCGTCCCATCTTTGGAGATTTTTTCTTTCAACGCTGACCGCGAGTACTCTGAAACGTGATGTGGCTTTTTAACGAATTCTCTCTCGTAGATGAGGGGATGATTTTTTTTTTTTTTTTTTTTTCCGATCCTTTTAAAGGGATTCTAAAGACACCCCTTTTTATGGTGTAACTCACCCCCTATTTTTCTCGTGTAAGATATACATGTATAGATGTAAGGCGACAGCAATCCTATCGTCTTTCATCCTCGAGTGAGCCCAGCAAAGTGATTGTGCGGTATTAAGGATTCTGAAAAAAAATAAAAAAATTTAAAAAAAATTGCGAGGGCAAAGATTCCTTGGAAACTGGCAGACAAGTGTTGCGAATGATAAGTGAAAAGTCATAAAAGAAATGTTTATGGGTGAAAAAGTGAACACGAGTCTCCATTTTTATCCTCTTACGATACAGTCGCGTCCATTATTCTTACAGAGCGCTGTAATCGTGATACGAATAATACGCATGAAAAAGTCAACTGATAAGTGACGAGATAGGATTAGAGAGAAAAGTCTCCACCAGCCACGCCCGCATTTATTTCACATCGAAGATTTTTTTTTTTTTTTTCTCTCGCTTCATTGCACCATCAATTTTTCCTTTCACCGTTTTTTTTTCCACAAACAAATACTTTGGTGAATTTTTTTTTTTTTCCACAAACAAAAAACTGGGTGATTTTTTTTTCGTTAATATAATTTTTATTTCAAAGTTTTCGAAATTTCAAAGCGACGTTGACTCTAATTTTGAAGATTCTTCTTCCTTTTATTGATGTATTTGTGGAGATTCCATCTCGAATCTTTTCTCTTAATTTTTTTTCTCATCACTTTTTACTTTTTGTCCTCGTCGAGGAATTTTCCACGGCTGCTCTCCCCGCTTGTATCCCGATGGGGGATAAATTTCTTTGAAAAGTTGGACAAGCTGAAAATTAAGGACCATACACGTTTGCATATATATATATATATATAGTATAAAAATCGTCGATTATTTGTTGGTTCCGTTTGTGGAATTGAATCGACCTAGTCGTCTGGGATTTCTCTCGCTGGTATTTTTACCAAACCAACGAGGAAAAAAAATATATATATATATATATATGTACTCACAAAATTTGCACCCCATAAAATGGAAAGGAATCCAGGCTTGTCCAAGAAAGAGATAGAGAGAGTAAAAGCTGTTTTCCCATTTATTTTTTACTCGACGTCAATGATCTCGTTGGACCAAAGAAAAAATGGGTGAAAAATTGACTCGGTAAGAAGCGAAAAAAAAAAAAAAAAAAAAATTTAATTAAAGAGAGAAGAATAGGATATGCTGTGTGTGCACCGGATGTATTTTGTACACTTTCCTTTCCCTATATAAATAGAGAAGATTACAGAGCTATTCATCTCGTGAATGGACCTTGTCGTGGTGGACTGTAAACTTTTTTTTTTATTATTATTATTTTTTCACAAAGACGGATATACGTACGAGATTGTGTCAAACCGATAAGGAGATTAAGGAGAAATTTCGTGGAATAAATATTTGATGAAAAAATAATATAGCAGAGAACGATGAATTTTCGATGGTTGAAAAGGTGGAAGGCTGAAAGGTTGGAGGGTGGGAAGGCGATAAGAATTTTGACTGAAGCTGACAACAGGTTCGTTCGGTTCGTGGTGATGCAACATCTAGAGCTATAGTTACGTTGATTCACCCTCCGCTTGACGGATTTATCCCGGAAATATGAGGATAATATAGGATAAATTTGTATCCTCCCCAAACTCAATCGTTGTACTCAAAGCTAGAGAGGATATTGAGTAGCTTTATAGTAGCTATATAGAAAGGCAATTCCGAGCGGAAATATCTTCCTGCAGCACTCTAGGATGACCATCGAACCATGGAATGATCGACGAGCCCTCGTTATCTTTATATTCGGCCTATTTTATATGCATATATATATATATATATATATATATATGACATACGACAAACAGGTTTATGCGTTCGTATACGTTACGTCATGTATATATTTTGTCGACAGGATCTTATAATAATAATAATAATAATAATAATAATAATAATAATAATAATAATAATAATAATAATAATAATAATAATAATAATAATAATAAATAATAAATAATAATAATAATATACCACATTTAATTAAATTTATTCAATTTGTTTTATACGTGTATATTTGAATAGTGAAATCTTATAATATATTTTTGCTGCATAAATTACTTTTGCCTCGAGTATAAAAATGATATTAAAACGTTTACGTTTTCTGTGGGGAAATTGCTTTCTGACTGAAGCCATTCATGAATTGTTGAATGTTTTCGAAAACTTTTCTCTCTCTCTCTCTCTCTGTTCTCGTTTACATTTATAGTCTGTGCAAGTGCTCTGTTTGCCAATTGAGAAAATCCTCTGAATTTTCGTCAATCTCTGACCTTTGACCGTGGCACAGATTTATAAAATATGAAAATAAAATGGACGAGGATTTTTGGTGGGTGCGGTGGCCGAGTATTTCTCAAATTTTTCTCGTTATTTAAACGATTCAATATGGAAAAAAAAAAAAAATTATTTCGAGCTTCCAACGTGGGGAGAAATAAATAAATAAAGAGAGAGAGAGAGAGAAATCATTTTGTGAAATATACGAGGGAAAATTTATTTCGTGAAATATAATCTGCAGTTAGAGAGATCGACAGCTCGATATCGACGTCAAACTGTGCGAGAATATAAATGCGAGAGAGAAAAATGATGGCAAAAAAAAAAAAAAAAAGGAACAACGAGAGTCCAGAGAGGCTGAAAAGGAAAAACGAGAGAATATAGGGAGAGTCATGATTTATATGAAGGGTAGTTTGGTCGTGCAATTTGATTCATGGATATGCCTCTCTCTCTCTCTCTCTCTTGTGACGTATTTGAATTTTTCACCCAACCCAAGCTGAAAAGTTGACGTTTTTTTTTTTTTTTTTTTTTTATCTCGATGTTTTTTTTTTTTAGCCAATCGCTAAAAGAGCCTAAAAGATACGAAAATTTGCTCAAAATGCTTTTTTTTTTCTCCCTCCACGCAAAAAATATGCATTAGGATGTTATACGTCGAGAGTTTATAACTTTTACGAATTTTACGATAAACATTTATATTTCAGTAGAGGGGGAAAAAAGCTCAAACATCAATCATGAGGCGTGTCTTTCAACACGGATAAGGGACACTGAAAGTCTTTATAGCTATGGAAAATCCTTTATAAAGGAGTATATGTAGGCTTGATGATATCCCTGGCACGAAGATCCTTTATAGAAAAGACGTTGAACTGACTCAGCCTGCCATTCATGATACAACTCTTATTACATATATATATATATATATATATATATATATATCCATATATATGTATATATAGATATATCTATATCTATATATATATATATATATATATGTATGTATGTATGTGTGTATCTATACGAGTTTTGCTAAATCCGAGGCTCGTCGTTTTGTCTCTTATTCCGGTTTCTTTGCCATTTTCATTTCTCACCAACGTTATGTTATCCTCCAGATCACCGTGTCACATTTTTGGATTAGAGAGATAGAGAGCTTTGGGTGGAATTGAGGATGAGAAAATATAAGAGGCAGAAAATAAATAATTTCACTCTCACTATATTCGATATTTTTTGTCAATTTAATAATTTAATTTAATTTAATAATTTAATAATTTTATATTTGCCAAAATTAAATGACAAATTTTTTAATATACGTTTGTGTAGAAAAATAATTATAAAAAATAACGTCAAAAGAAATATTATGAAAAATAAAATAAAAATGTAAAGCTCGCAAAGATTTATTTTCGTCTGAGGCTTTTAACATTTCGATAAAAGACGAAAAAGAGAAAGGAAGGAGAGAAGGACTGAGAAACTAATTAGATTCTCGTAAATTCCGCGTCGAGACCTGCTATATATATATATAATAATAATATATATATATATATACGCGAGGGAGCGTCTTATATATATATATATATATACGCGAGGGAGCATCTTATACATATATATATATATATATACGCAAGGGAGCGTCTTATGTATATATATATACGCGAGGGAGCATCTTATATATATATATATATAAGATGCTCCCTCGCGTTTATGAGAGCTTTCGCGAGAAATTTCTCCCATCGACAATGAGAAAATTGATTCAATTCGACGCCACGACGACAACATCCAGCCCCCATTTCCATGGCTTTCTGTTGCTTGTTGTCTTTTTTTTCTCCTTCAATTAAAAAAAATAAAAAACATTCAGAGACACTTTTGACGAGAATCTGGCACGTTTACGATACACATAGAACATAACATGTATATAATCATGAAAATTTATACATGACATGAACAACATATAACATGAAAATTTACTCAGATGCGAAATATTTATAATCGTTGATGAGGATATTTACGCGTCCAATGCGATATGGAGGAAAAAAAAATAGAATCGAGCTTTTTTACTCAATGTGCTTTATTGTGCTCTAATGATTCGTGCTAATAATTGGCTACCTCCTGGTGAATATTCATTAATCGTGTAAGAGTCGCAGACGAGCAAAAAAAACGAAACTCGACTAATGCAAATAAAGAGCTTTTTCACGAACTATTGAGCTTTCAATTAAAAATAGGTAAAGTGATAATTGACCTTGAGTGATGATTTACATTGTCAATTAAATCATTTTTATAGCGTTATTCTGTTATTTGATGAGAAATCCATCATGAGCTTTTCCATTTAATGTGCTTTCATACTCTATTGATTCGCACTACTAATTGGCTGTCGCCAGTGAATATTCATTAATCGTGTAAGAGTCGCAGACGATCAAAAAAAACAAAGTCATACTCGACTAATGCAAATAAAGAGCTTTTTCACAAACTATTGAGCTTTCAATTAAAAATAGGTAAAGTGATAATTGACCTTGAGTGATGATTTACATTGTCAATTAAATCATTTTTATAGCGTTAATCTGTTATTTGATTAGAAATCCATCATGAGCTTTTCCATTTAATGTGCTTTCATACTCTATTGATTCGCACTACTAATTGGCTGTCGCCAGTGAATATTCATTAATCGTGTAAGAGTCGCAGACGAGCAAAAAAAACAAAGTCATACTCGACTAATGCAAATAAAGAGCTTTTTCACAAACTATTGAGCTTTCAATTAAAAATAGGTAAAGTGATAATTGACCTTGAGTGATGATTTACATTGTCAATTAAATCATTTTTATAGCGATAATCTGTTATTTGCTTCGATAATGTCTCGAAAATTTGAGTTAATGCTGAAACTATGCCGATTGATGAGAAATCTATAATGAGCTTTTCCATTCAATGGGCTTTCATACTCTATTGATTCGCCCGACTAATTGGCTACCGCGAGTGAATATTCATTAATCGTCTAAAACTCGCAGACGAGCAATAAAAACCAATGGGGAGTATTTCAAGGTTATCTGATTAAAACGGAGAGCATAACAGAGTCAAGAAGGCATATTCGACTAATGCAAATAAAGAGCTTTTCCACAAACTATTGAGCTATCAATTAAAATGAGCTTCAAAGTCTTAACGCAGAGAGGTCAAGTGCAATTGGCCTTGGGTGATAATTTTATTGTCTATTAAACTATTTTTATGGGGATAATCTGTTATTTAGTTATTAACAAACAATTAAATTTTACTCGCTAAATAAATGTAAATATATGCCTATAACAGAGGCTAAAATCTCCATTGGATAAATTCTCATTTAGTTATTTAGTTTTCGATTATTGTCTCGATAATCAAACAATTAAATTTTACTCGCTAAATAAATGTAAATATATGTCTATAACAGAGGCTAAAATCTCCATTGGATAAATTCTCATTTAGTTATTTAGTTTTCGATTATTGTCTCGACAATGAAACAATTAAATTTTACTCGCTAAATAAATGTAAATATATGTCCATAACAGAGGCTAAAATCTCCATTGGATAAATTCTCATTTAGTTATTTAGTTTTCGATTATTGTCTCGACAATGAAACAATTAAATTTTACTCGCTAAATAAATGTAAATATATGTCCATAACAGAGGCTAAAATCTCCATTGGATAAATTCTCATTTAGTTATTTAGTTTTCGATTATTGCCTCGACAATCAAACAATTAAATTTTACTCACTAAATAAATGTAAATATATGTCTATAACAGAGGCTAAAATCTCCATTGGATAAATTATGTTGCAACGAAATAGAGAGGCGTGTCGAGGGATTAATTAAACATACGTCGAGAAATCGCGTTGCCCCACATAGCTGGGAAAAGCATCATTAGGAAAAGCCACTGACGTTTATACTAAATTGCTTTATGCTAACAAGTTTTCCAAAATTTCCGGCCACATTCACTCCAATATTAACATTGTGGAAACAGCAATTTGTCAAATATGTAAATTGCATACTCTATCACGGTTATACTACATACCGGGTGTGATAAATTTTTCCAAACAATAAAAATCACTCGAATGAAATTTTGATTTGTGATTAAAGTCTCTCGCGTGTATTTGTCAGTCACACTCTGTAATATATTTGATTATTCGAGAGTGGTAAATAGGAATAATTCGAGAATTCACATATTGGTAAATTTTCATGCCTGAAATAATAATAATAATAATAATAATAATAATAATCTGTATAGGAATTGATATAAGAGACGAGGCGAATACTCGGTCATAGCTTAAAATTCTCCTGTCTCTCCTTTTCTCCTCTGGTGCATGCAAACTACGTGCATAGATTATGCTGCGTCTGCTATAATTTTATGTGCCAATGATGAGACTCTTTGTGCATTTGTGTGCGTGTGTGTACGCATAAGGCACGCATACACGTACACAGGATTTGAAGCCTGAGAATGCTCATCCAATTTCCATGTGCTTTTATACACGTGCACTTTGTTCTCAAGCATACTATATATATATATATATATATATATAATTGTGTGTGCAATATGTATACTAATTTTCTCCAAGTATATATATATATATATATATATATATATATATATACTTGGAGAAAATTACTCTCGCAGTGAATTCGTCGACGCTCAAACTCGTTCACTTTATGAATATAAACGAGTCTGATAAAAGGATAAACGGGGTCATCAGTGTCATATGTACGCTCTCACACCGCAATATAGAGAAAAAAAAAAATGAAAATTCACAAATATATTTTCGGCCAAATTTGTCGATAAAATATTTTTCCATAATTTTGCCAAAATGCCAAATAAATATTTTATGTTATTTAATGAATTTACAATTTATGAGATAAAATCAAATTTATTTTTTTAATGAAATTTTTCAATGATTTTCTATGTGTGTATTAGAATCTCAAATAATTGTCTGACTAAAATTTGACGTTCTACTGTCTGGCCAACGAGGGTAGACTGGCTCTCAAAGTTTTTATTATACAGTCGATCGAGCGTTCTCCCTCTCTCTCTCTGTCTGACATCACATCGTTCATTTCTACTGTCAAGTAGAAAATCTTTCGGTAAAAAAAAAAAAAAAAAAAAAAAATCGGATAACACGAGTGATGAGAAAGAGAGAGAGAGAGAGAGAGAGAGATTTATTGTGTGACTGAGCGATTCCCATCCCTAGCCACCACCCCCGCTGTGACAAATTCATATAAGATATACATGAAAAGGAGAATATAAAGCACGTGAAACGTGCTCGCATGACAAAATATATCTTGTCCCCGAAAAAAAAAAAACCCAAAAATATCATCTTCATTCGAATATTAAACAAAATTTATAACACATTTATCATAAATATTTATTTTTAGCGAGAATCGATATAAGAAATAATAATAATAATAATAATAATCATAATAAAAATAATAATAATAATAATAATAATAATAATAATAATTCGGTAAAAAAAAATAGGATAACACGAGTGATGAGAAAGAAAGAGAGAGAGAGAGAGAGAGAGAGAGAGAGATTTATTGTGTGACTGAGCGATTCCCATCCCGAGCCACCACCCCCTCTGTGACAAAATGATATCAGATATACATGAAAAGGAGAATATAAAGCCTGTGACACCTGCTCGCATGTAAAAATATATCTTGTCCCAAAAAAAAAAAAAAAAAAGCCACGAAAAACCCAAAAATATCATCCTCATTCGAATATTAAACAAAATTTATAACACATTTATCATAAATATTTATTTTTAGCGAGATTCGATATAAGAAATAATAATAATAATAATAATAATAATAATAATAATTCCAAAAATATCATCTTCATTCGAATATTAAACAAAATTTATAACACATTTATCATAAATATTTATTTTTAGCGAGATTCGATATAAGAAATAATAATAATAATAATAATAATTCCAAAAATATCATCTTCATCCGAATATTAAACAAAATTTATAACACATTTATCATAAATATTTATTTTTAGCGAGATTCGATATAAGAATTAAAAAAATGGTTCATCATTTTTTTTTACCCTCTCTTACTCTCTCTCTCTCTCCTGTTTCAGCTATCGAAATGTCGAGAATGGAGATCCGGGACGGTGACACGAGCCCAACTTATCAGCCCAGGTTAGTGAGAAATAAAAAAAAAAAAAAAAAAAAATTCCCGTCAGCAATCATTTTTATCTACCCCCCCAACCCCACCCCCCCTCCCTCTCTCTCTTTATCGTCTTTTTCAATAAAAAGATTTTGCACGCAACAGCTGTGGCCTCGTGCCAAACTAAAATTGATGTAAATTTTCAAATTCATCCCATTTCTACCCCTACCACCCAACCCCTTACACTTCTTCCTGTATGTTTTCCACTTGGAGACTCATGAGTCACCTCCCTCTGTTATAATTCATCATAAAGGCAAAAAGTACGCGTGATAAATTTTCTCTTTGACCCTCAATCGTCCCTTTGCTCGCCCATACCAGCCAGAAGAGAGTCAAAGTGCGGGGCTTTTAATACAGCAGCAGCTGCATCAGCCTCGTTGACCCTCTTATTAGTGCTCATGACCTCCAAGCTCTTGGATTATTATTAAATTCTCTTGATGAAATTATCCCAAGCCACAGGACTCTCTGGTCGTTTTGTCCAGCCCTCCCATATTTTTTTTTTGTTTTATAGCATGTGTGTGTGTGTTTTTTTTTTATAATTAATTTTTCCTCGTACAAAAATAATTTGAATAAAAATAATGATTTTGTTTTTTCATAAATTTATTTCGTCCCCATTGAAAAATTTCTGTCGATTGAGAAAGGGTGAAAAAATTCTCATCTTATTAATAAATGTTTTTTGGAAAAAATTTATCGGCGTAAAAATAATTCCGGACGATTTATCGTAGAGGGTGTAACGATAGGGGTGGTTTTCTGTCTCGTTTCAGACAGTGCAGAACAAACAGCGTTGCTCTTCCGGCCCGAGGATCTCTCGTACCGGAACCAGCGCCCACCGGAACTCGACGGCAACCACCTATACCGCGGCGTCATTCCGTCACCCCCACAGTACGTTTCCACCCTTATATTATAGGGATGAGTAGTAAAAAAAAAAAAAAAAAAAAAAAAAAAAAAATACTTTTGATCTAAAAAAAAATCGGGTGAGAAAACAAATCTTAGCTGACATATTTTCAGGATTTTCCATACCTCGTACATATAATATTGGAACGACACGAATAAGCATTCAGAGTATCAACACACATAACTGCTCAAATTTAACGAAAACAATAATATAAAAAATAGACGAAAGAAGAGGAGGACAAGACTCATACACATACAAATAGGTACACATTTCGATATAACGATAAATTATTATTAATAATTAACAATGCGAATAAACATTTATTTGTTTATTTATTATTTTTGTTTGAGATTTTTTTTTTTTCGTCAGCACACGCGTACACGCACACATGAGCTACTTAAATTACGTCTAAATTCCATAAAATGGAGAGGGAGAGAGGGCGATAAATTTCGTGGTCACTCGAGTGGATGAGGTCAAACACGTGGTATTGTTAAACGCAAACTGCCTCGGTGCCTAGAGGCTTTCGAGATCGCAGTCAGGATCGAATTTGAAACAAACGAGACGATGAGAATTCTATGGCTGCGAATCGGCCATTGTCAATTTTTTTTTTTTTTTTGTTGCCAAAGAATCGATGAAAACGAAGGCAATGGAGCGTTTGGCGAAAATCGTATAAAATGATTTTCCTCTCGATGCTTCCAAAGCAATACTCTCCCTCTCTCTTTTTTTTTGTCTGTGCATCGTTACTATATATACGATTTCGTTTGAGATTTAGCCGAAAAGGTCGCACGTGTCGTGTCAATTATCCTTTTCAAGTTGATTTTCCAAGTTTTTTAATAATAAGAATATATATATATATATGTGTGTGTGTGTGTGTGTATATATATATGTGTGTGTATATATATATATATATATATATATATATATATATATATATATATATTGTAACGCGGTATAATATGTGAGGACGATCCGAATTAAGTGTGGTAAGCGATTTTGGATAGCTCAGTTGGAAGAGCATTCGACTGGTAATACAAAGGTCCCGGGTTCGAATCCCAGTCGGAGCCGCACTTTTTTTCGGATTGTTCCTCGCATATTAACCGACCCTTATAATATATATATATAATGTGTTTGCGTTAGAATATAAAACATCTTTAAATGAAGGAAAAAAAATTGTCAAATAAAATGTGTACATATTTGAATCAGGTAGCGCCACCACCGATACCGCTGAGGCCGCCGATCCCCGAACGAACGACAAACGAGAGGCCTATATTTCTTATTCGCAAAGGTAGCAGCAGCAGCAGCGCGACATCGTCAAGAAACGAAAATATCCATTCAAGCGGAAGAACTGAGGATGACGTAAGAAAATCCATCACCGAAACGATTACATCGAAATCGAAAAGGATTAATATTGAGAGAAAAAAACGACGCAGCATTGACGCTGCTACGAATTATTGGACGGGAGGAAATGAAATTTCAAAAAATGATGATAAATTAATCGATCTCGATTCTCTCTCGAGATCAAATGAGATGAAAGATGAGCAAAATTCAAATTTATTCCCGTCTTCGGGATCGGTGAAAAGCTCAATCGGTGAAAATTCCGTGAACTCTGACCCCGCCGCGGGCAATGAGAGACCGCATATTTTCGTACCGGATTTTCATGGAAATTTTGACGAGAGACCCGAGGCAGGTGATACCGAGCTACAATTTAAATCGAGCTTTGAGGAATTGCGAAAAGTTTCCCGTGACCTTGAGAAACGACTCCACGATGGTATAGTGAGAAACGTCATCGTAAGCTCAAGCGGACAAAATTCAAAAAATTGCAGGTTTGTTAATTATATATATATTTTTTCCTGCTTTTCCGATAGAAAATTTTCCAACAACCAAAAGGCTAAAGGAAAAATCGTATAATTTAAGGGTGCCCATAAAATTTTAACATAATTTTTTTTCGACAATTTAAATTTCACCGAGTAAAATTAATGCAAATAATAAGCCAGTTGCATATATATTGGGAATTTCTTGTAAAATAAACCCCCTCGTGACGATGGTAGAGGGAAACATTTGGTGAGGAGAATGAGCGCAGAGTGTGGCAAGAGCCCTTAATCGAGAGATTCTCGTGGTTGCGCGCTCATCATCGATCCTTTCCGTCTCCGGGGGTCTCCTCGGGCAAGCAAATGTTGGGAATGTGTGACCTTGCATCGACGTCGAAATATTCACACCTACCCTCTTCCTCGCGTACTTTGCGCCCGCTGCGTGCTTTGCGCCCGTTCCGCCCTTTGCGCCCGCTCCGTACTTTGCGCCCGCTGCGCCCTCTCACACCTCTTAACCTCTCGGAACCCTCTCGGTCTGGGATTATTGGACCGCAGGACTGCTGAGATTAGCCGGAAGTTTGGATGACCGACCATAATGTATATCACAATTTCCTGACCTCTGACCCGGGCCGCAACAAAATCAGAATGACCACACACACACGTGTGTATTCGATTTTATAGGCGAGAATGAGACTCACTTTTGCTTCCCCCCACCCTTATAATACCAGCACAATCACATAATTTTCTATGGAATGAGTAGAAAAAATAATAATAATTTCTATGCCCTATGAAATGAGTAGAAAAAAAAATAATAATTTCTATGCCCTATGAATTGAGTAGAAAAAAAAAAAATAATTTCTATGCCCATTTTATTCTGGCCCAGAGTACATCGTGAGAGATTGAAATTCTCTACGGAAATTGATGACGTCACGGAAGATCGACGAGAGGGTCATCAAGACTCGACGATGGTTCGTCCACCTCGTGCTCTGCCATTTCACGATACGAGCGAGCCAAAATTTCATGTTTTTTCAAGTCCCATAACGATTCGCCGCGAGGCCGAGAAGAGATCAAAATTTGAGGCACTTCAGGCAGCTTCGAGAAGTTTGGAGAATAAATTATTGACAAGCGGAAGAGAAGAAACGGGACATCAGAGGCTTCAGGAGATTGAGAAACGTTTTCAGGCATGTGGATCGAGTAAAAATGAGGATCGAAATGGCCAACAGTCAGTGGAGAGCAAACGATATCACGAGAGAATGATAAATCCATTTGAGCAGCCGCAGCAGCAGCAAAACCAACCGAGAGGAAAATACGAGGCTGATATGGAAAGAGCTAGAAATATGTTGCAAAATAATCAAAAGAAAGATACAAAAATTATAAATGATAATAAAACGGATAAGCAACTCGTCGACAAATTGCCAAAAGCTACGCAAACAAATTTGCCACCACCCTTGAGCGCAATGTGCCAGAGTCCAGTCCCAAAACCCATGAGTGTCAGACAGGACAGTAATGTTTCCTCGGACAGTTTTAGTCAAACGAGTTCACCGAGTTACACCAGTAAAACAATGGAAGCTCCTCTTTTGCCTCACAAGCACATCAATGGAAAAGTACCGGGTCAGTCTCGTCGTTTTTTTTTCTAATTAATTAAATTTTAAATCCAAGATAGAAATTCTCGTTAAAGTTTCAAAAGTTTTTTTTTGTTTTTTTTTCACTCATTTCTCGTCTATCTACTGATCAGGAAGGGCTCTTGTACCGGAAACTGACAATCCACCTGGCAGTCCAATCACAAAGTCTATGAGCACACCGGCCAGTCTTCAGACAATTGTCAGATTTCAAAATGGCAGCAATATGTCGTTACATCACAGAGTGAGTTTTTAAATATTTTAATTGTTTTTTTTTTCGAGCATAAATATTGATAGTTTGGCAAAGTTTTTCCTTTGGCAAATTAAAATTCCTCTTGTGGAAATTCCTGATGATTTTTTTCTTTTTTTTTTCCACTCATGATGATTTTTGGTCCTTTGTCGTGTCTTTTTTATTATCGTCAAAATGTGAGCAGCCATTCAAAAGCCTTCAAAAGTTCTGAGATCAATTCATGATGATTTTTGGTCCTTTATCCTGTCTTTTTTATTATCGTCAAAATGTGAGCAGCCATTCAAGAGCCTTCAAAAGTCCTGAGATCAATTCATGATGATTTTTGGTCCTTTATCCTGTCTTTTTTATTATCGTCAAAATGTCAGCAGCCATTCAAGAGTCCTGAGATTATTTCAATTAAGTGAGAAACCTTAGTCTCTCTCTTCATCCCTCTGCGTCTATTTTCACCATTCGTGTGTACCCATGAAAGAGAATTTGCTCAATCTCAAATATTTCACATTAAAAGTTTCATGACCTCACGAGTGAGCATTGGGCTCTGACGATTTTTACTCAAAATTTTTATCTCTTTGATTAATTCCTCACGTTGTATCGCCCTATGTAGGTCTCTTCATCCCTCTGCGTCTATTTTCACCACTCGTGTGTACCCATAAACAAGAATTTTCTCAATCTCAAATATTTCACATTAAAAGTTTTATGATCTCACGAATGAGCTCTGACGATTTTTACTCAAAAGTTTTATCCCTTTAATTAATTCCTCACGTTGTATCGCCCTATGTAGGACATAATAAATTTTTGACACTCTCGAATGCAGATAATCAGAGACATGAGACGACCAAGCAGCCATTATGTGACTCGTGGAAGGCTTCGATTTCGCTTCGCTCAAGTACTTTTCAATGCAATTGTGCTTTTAGCAATTGCTGGTGGACTTGCTGCATACTTGAAATGTGAGTCGATACACAATTTTACGGTCTGGGGGTTTTTTTTTTTTTTTTTTTTCGTAAATATTGAAAAAAGACTGAAATCATTGGAATAAAAAAATAATATTTTGGCTAAAGTTAATGAAAACGATGAAATATCATTTTTTTTTTCTTTTATTTATTTATTTTTAGTGCTTTTTTTTCGTAAATATTGAAAAAAGACTAAAATCATTGGAATAAAAAAAAAATATTTTGGCTAAAGTTAATGAAAACGATGAAATATCATTTTTTTTTCCTTTTATTTATTTATTTTTAGTGCTTTTTTTTTCGTAAATATTGAAAAAAGACTAAAATCATTGGAATAAAAAAAAAATATTTTGGCTAAAGTTAATGAAAACGATGAAATATCATTTTTTTTTCCTTTTATTTATTTATTTTTAGTGCTTTTTTTTCGTAAATATTGAAAAAAGACTAAAATCATTGGAATAAAAAAATAATATTTTGGCTAAAGTTAATGAAAACGATGAACTAGCATTTTCTTTCCTTTTATTTATTTATTTTTAGTGCTTTTTTTGTTTTTTTTTTTTGGCAATTTTGTATACGATTTGCCTGGAGCTATTTCGGTCTTCTAATATCTCGAGGGTTTTTTTTTTCTTCCTTGTTTGGTGGAAATTAGCTGTCGGGTGGTACTTTATACCTTTTTCCCTCTTTCCCTCGTCGAGAAATCGCGTGGCACATTTTCCCAACGTCTCGAGTTTCTTCAAAAGGGGTGGGGTGGGGGGGGGGGCAGTGAAAGCTCCTCGGCATGCCAACTTGACGTCGGTTTTCCCCAACAACGACTTTTTCTACACATCATTCGAGAGCTACGTAAATTGAACTGTTTCGTCGAAATAAGTTGCTTTTAGGGGTGCAAAGCTTTTTTTTTTTTTTTTTTTTTTGCTTCCGGGCGGGTGAAAAAATAAGAAAAATTTAACCATCGTAAAATTTAAATTCTTTGCAAATATATATATATATATATATATATATATATATATATATATATATATATTTAAAAATAAAATAGAATAAAAATCTCGTTTTTTTCGGGCCATTTCTCGCCACCAGACACTTTTTTTTTCTAAAAATTTTCATTTTCAGCTTATCCACGTGAGATTACCAGAATTGAGAATAAAACGGTCTACGCCTCCACGGTACTTTCCGTTCCCGGGCAAATGAGAACATCCAGCGAGCTCAAAAATCCAGCACCGGGAATTTGTCTTCGTGTCATAGTGAATTTTTGCATCTACCACAAGGTAATAATTTTTAAGGAGTGAAAAAAAAAAAAAAAAAAAAAAAAATTCTCATTCTTTTTTCACCCTCAGCCAAATGCAGCCGAGTACATAAATGATTTTTTTTTGCTGCCTCGACAAAGATTTAAAATTCATAAGATTCTTCCATAAAATCTGAAAAAAAAAAAAAAATTCTCACCCTTTTTTCACCCTCAGCCAAATGCAGCCGAGTACATAAATGTTTTTTTTTGCTGCCTCGACAAAGATTTAAAATTCATAAGATTCTTCCATAAAATGTGCTGGGAACAATGGACGCGCCTGTGGAAAAAAAAAGTAGCCAATTCTCTCCTCTCGCCATAGGAGGAAAAATGAGTCAAAAAAAAAAGAAAAAGAAAAATACGCGCCATTTGTATTCCCTCATATGATAAACGATATTGCCTGGCGCTCCAGTTCGTTACGAGCTTAATTACGCTCTCTCTCTCTCTCTCTCTCTCTCAGCCCCTCGTTATTCATCCCTTACAGTACGAGAGGAAAATGAGGAAATTACTTTTCCTTTAATTTCCGCCATTATATAAAAGCAAAAAAAGGGCCCCAATAGTCCAGTAAAATATTTCAGTGTTAATTATTACTTGCACATGATCCTTTTTTGATAAACGAGCTTTTTACCTCAATTCGTGGGGGAGAATTTTTTTATTCCTCCGGGTCACCACCAGATGGATGTTCCATTTTCGAATTGTTCGCTAGTGAGGACTGAAGCGAGAGAGAGAGAGAGAGAGAGAGAGAGAGAGAGAAATGTTGGACAATTGAATTGGTGGGCTGGCGATGATTACATTTATAGCCAGCATCGATTTACAGCTGAGCCCAATTCGCGACAATCGAGAGGAATCGCGAGGGCTTCGGTTCGAAAATTTTGTTGCATCGCGTTGTGCAGTTTACGTTGAAATATACGAGAGAGATTATTGCTGCATACTTTTGCCCAGTTCTGCCAATTTCTTTGTGTCTTAAAAATCACATGAATATAATTAAACAAATAAAATAAAAATAAAAACGAGAGAGATTATTGCTGCATACTTTTGCCCAGTTCTGCCAATTTCTTTGTGTCTTAAAAATCACATGAATATAAATAAATAAAAATAATAAAAAATAAACGAGAGAGATTATTGTTGCATACTTTTGCTCAGTTTTGCCAATTTCTCTGTGTCTTAAAAATCACACGAATATAAATAAACAAAAAAAAATAAAATCATCAGGACGAAATCCTTTTCCCCCTTTTTCAGATCCCCTACAATTTCACCGTCTTCCCAAACTATATGGGAAATTTTGTCCAGAGAGATGCCCAACACGAGCTTGAGCTTTACGATGCGATTGTTGACGTTAGATGTTACGAGCTTGCAGCTCTCTTTCTGTGCACTGTTTTCGTACCAAAATGTGGCACTCGGGGTCAGGTCGTTCCCTCCTGCCGAAGTCTGTGCTCACGTAAGTCATGAATTTTATCGTTTTTTTTTTTTTCCCCAGTAGAAAAGCCTCGTGAGAAAAATTGTTGAGATTTACCGAGTTTTTTTTTTTCTCTTTATTTTCCAGAGACCATAAGACGCTGTGGCTTTTTTCTCAGAGTTTTTGGTCTTGGTCTGCCGGATTACCTGGAATGTGATCTTTTTCCTGAGAATGCTGATTCGGACGTTTGCGTTGGTTATCACGAGGTCCTCGAGGCAGCCAGAAGAGCTGAGAAGCCTGGTGAGTCGAGATTATGAATAATAATAATAATAATAATTTGCCATATTTTCTCTCTGCCACGATAGGTGACAGACCACGTGACTGTTCATTCAGTTATTTAATACTCAAGTTATTTTGAGTGGGGGGGGGGCGGTAATTGTGGGAAAATTTGATATTGAGGGAAAATATTAAATGTGGCCAATGATTCGATTATCGAACTCAATTGAGTCCTCGAATCGCTGACATGTTCCCTGTCATGTTTTACGCGAAATTTTCAAATCTTTTAATTTTTTTTTTTTTTTTGGTTTTATCTCTCGACGAGTGAGAGTGAAAAATGGGGAGCTCAAGCGACGAGGGTTGCGCCCCGTCGAGGAACGATGAGTGCGGAGTGAGCTGGCGCTATAATTGACGGATTAAAATAATCTCGAGATGGCAGTTGAACGGAGGGTGGGAGCGGGGGGGGGACGCGAAAGCTCGTGAGCTCACTCAGCTTTAGACAGATAACGCTACAGGCTCTTTATGTTTAATTCAACAATTTTTTGCTCATCCCTCTCTCTCTCTCCCTCCTTATTATTTGACTTAGGTCAAAGTGCACTGAAATTTCTTGCCAAGTTGGCAAAATTTTTTCACAAAATTGAGACAAAAAAAAAATGTTTCTTAGCCAATATCTTGTTTGTTTTTTTTATTAAAAATTAATTCGAAAGCTCGTGAGCTCAGCTTTTAGATGAATAACGCTACAGGCTGTTTATGTTTAATTCAATTTCTTGCCAAGATGGCAAAATTTTTTCACAAAATTGAGACAAAAAAAATGTTTCTTAGCCAATATCTTGTTTGTTTTTTTTATTAAAAATTAATTCGAAAGCTCGTGAGCTCAGCTTTTAGATGAATAACGCTACAGGCTGTTTATGTTTAATTCAATTTCTTGCCAAGATGGCAAAATTTTTTCACAAAATTGAGACAAAAAAAATGTTTCTTAGCCAATATCTTGTTTGTTTTTTTTATTAAAAATTAATTCGAAAGCTCGTGAGCTCAGTTTTTAGATGAATGACGCTACAGGCTGTTTATGTTTAATTCAATTTCTTGCGAAGTTGGCAAAATTTTTTCACAAAATTGAGACAAAAAAAAATGTTTCTTAGCCAATATTTCGTTTGTTTTTTTTATTAAAAATTAATTCGAAAGCTCGTGAGCTCAGCTTTTAGATGAATAACGCTACAGGCTGTTTATGTTTAATTCAATTTCTTGCGAAGTTGGCAAAAAAAATTCACAAAATTGAGACAAAAAAAAATGTTTCTTAGCCAATATTTCGTTTGTTTTTTTTATTAAAAATTAATTCGAAAGCTCGTGAGCTCAGCTTTTAGATGAATAATGCTACAGGCTGTTTATGTTTAATTCAACAATTTTTTGCTCATCCCTCTCTCTCTCTCTCCTTATTATTTGACTTAGGTCAAAGTGCACCGAAATTTCTTGCCAAGTTGGCGAATTTTTTTTCACAAAATTGAGACCAAAAAAAATGTTTCTTAGCCAATATTTTGTTTGTTTTTTTTTATTAATAATTAATTGACTCTTGAGAAAAATTATGAAAAAAAAAACTTGCAATTATGAAAAAAAGCCGTAAAATTTTTTTGGTCCTTTGCCAGTTTCGGCAAAGGATGCGAGGGTGTCAGCCCCTATGAAAATCATGCTGGATCCTAACGCGAGTTTATCTCTCTCTCTCCCTTCCCACCTGTTTCTCTTATGGCTCGATATCGTCATCATTGTTTGTACGATGAACAAAAGCCGAGGGGTGGGGGGATTTCAGTTTTCCTCTCACAATCGAGCAGAGGGAGCAAAGCTCGAGCTTTTCTCGCGACGGTACGAATACTGAACGATGAGAGAGAAGCGCGTTATTTATATATATATATATATATATATACTGGCGAGCACGGTGAGCAGTGGCGTAGGGGCGAAAGGGAGGGGAGGGGGCGGGGGAGAAATAAAGCAGAGAAAGCTTTTTCGATGTCTCGCCTACTCGAATATTCGTGTGTGTGTGTGTGTGTGTGTGTGTCTTTTGTATTTTACACGGAGGTGGTGGTGAAATTCACGCCCTCAACTTTTCCCACATTTCTCTTCTATATATATACATATATACCTATATATATGTATATATATAGATATATATATATATATATATATATATATATGTATGTATGTATGTATGTATGTATGTATATATGTGTACATAAAGGGGTAAAATGTGGCTCACACCTCACAGTTTATTAAAAAAATCGTATTTACATATTTTCTTGTTTGTTTATTGAGAAAATAATAATAATAATAATATAATATTATTTTTATATAATAATGTTTAATAATGTTTTGGTCGTTAAAACTTTTTCGACAAACACGGAATAACAAAAATTTGTAGCTTCAACCACAAATTCTTGTTATTCCATGACAATTAACTTTTTTCAACAATAACTCAGCTAAAAATCCTCTCGTATTTTTTTGCTTTTCCAGCCATCTCGTTTTCTTCATTCGCGTCATGCATATTTCTCGCCGACGACGCTCTGTGCTGCTCTCGGCATTTCATTATTCTTCCCCAATTTATCTTTGGCAGTCTCATTTATTCTAAAATGGCGGTGTGAAAAGGAACTCGAGTTGTGCAATAAATTATTCTGTCAAGGATTATATCGTGTGACGTTTCATCTCTCAATCATATTTTCCACGATAATCTAAATAATAATAATAATCTGAATAATAATAATAATTTGAATAATAATAATAATCTGAATAATAATAATCTGAATAATAATAATAATCTGAATAATAATAATAATAATCTGAATAATAATAATAATCTGAGTAATAATAATAATCTGAGTAATAATAATAATTTGAATAATAATAATAATAATAATATCAGGAAAGATCGATTGAGTTGCGGGGATGCACCGAAGCATTAATAAACGATCGCGAATATAGTATATGAGAAGCTCGAGAAATTTAATAGCCACGATCAATCGGATCTCATTATTTTCCCGGACCATAATAATATACAGCTGGACCACATTTACTGCCCTTATTGCACACAGCAACGCGTGCACACGTTCTATATATAAATTCAAATTAATCGCTCCGTTTGCGACTACAATGCCGAGCAATTAAGACTAAATTGTTGGCTAAAATTGAGAAATCTCCCAGTTTATAAGCTGCCCGCGAAGAGGGCCCGAAGGAAAACAAAATATATTTGTAGCCCCTGAATGAATTTTTCGCAAATTCTACGCTATGGCGTTTTTTTTTTTTTTTAATTTCATGTCTTTGCTCGATGACTATTCGATAATTTTATCTCTCTCGTTTAATTAAGAGGGACGCAAGAGATTTGCAAAGTTATTTCCGTTTTCTCTCTCTCTCTCTCTCTCTCTCTCTCTTTTTCTCTCTCTCTGAAATTCGTAATTCTCACGAGGGAAATCCTCCCCCTTATTCTTAAATTAGCAGCTTTTCGAGGGCGAGTTACTCGATTAAATGCTCTCTCTCGCTTAGCCTTAAATCGTCCCTTTCTCCTCCCTGATAATCCAATGAAATAAGAAAGGAAAAAAAAAGAAAAAAAAAAAACGTCTTCTCTTTTATTTACGAACGACGACTTGATACCCGGAAATTCGAATTAAACGTTTCAATGCGGATTTATTTAAAAATACGAAATTATTCTTCATCACTTTCTCTCTCTCTCTCTATATATATATATATATATACTGGTCGACGCTCTACGCTCTTTGAAAAAAAGTTTCCTTTCTCTATATACTATTTCTTGGCAGAGTCAATTTAATTTATTTAAAATACTACAAGCGATTCAAATTGTCCTTTGCTGTTGGAATTAAATCGAATGGTTCGAACTGAACGTTTCAATGCGGATTTATTTAAAAATACGAAATTATTCTTCATCACTTTCTCTCTCTCTCTCTCTCTCTCTCTCTCTCTATATATATATATATATATATATATATATATATATATATATATATATATATTTAATTCGAGATGGATCTCTTCAAACTCCCGAGCAAACTTGAGTGCCTTGAATTGTCCCAAAACAATTCTCATTCTCGACAACTAATCTATATATTTCTCTCTCTCTCTCTTTTCAGTATGCACCAGTGGTTTTCAATGCGACAGTACCAGATGCATTCCAGTCGATTGGAAATGCGATGGGCATGTCGATTGTGCCGATCAGAGTGACGAGATTGGCTGTGGTAATTGTGTAATTAACAGTAATGGGACTCACATTGCGACTGGCAATGAACCAACGACGACGATGACGACGACGACGACGACGACGACGACGACGACAATGACGACGACAACGGGAATTCAATCGTTCATCGTTAATGGACCGAGAAAACCGAAAAAATTTAAAATAAAAAATTACGGTAATTCTTACTCGAGGCCAAGTTTACACTGCGGTGAGGGACGATGCATGTCAGCTGAGCACGTTTGCGATGGTGTCATGGACTGTCCTTGGGGCCAGGACGAAAGAAATTGCTGTAAGTTTAATTAATTGAAAGAAAAGAAGCGAATTTAAAAACAAAAAAAATCATATACTGCTGTTTAATTGGCATTAAAGATTTTTTTTTTCCTCGATTATTCATATTATTATTAAATTATTATTCACGAGACACGTCACGAAATTTATTTAATTATTTTTTCTCAATAATTGGCATTAAAGATTTTTTTTTCCTCGATTATTCGTATTATTATTAAATTATTATTCATGAGACACGTCGCGAAATTTATTTATTTATTTTTTCTCAATAAATGGCATTAAAGATTTTTTTTTCCTCGATTATTTGTATTATTATTAAATTATTATTCATGAGAGACGTCAGGAAATTTATTTATTTATTTTTTCTCAATAATTGGCATTAAAGATTTTTTTTTTCCTCGATTATTCGTATTATTATTAAATTATTATTCATGAGAGACGTCAGGAAATTTATTTAATTATTTTTTCTCAATAATTGGCATTAAAGATTTTTTTTTCCCTCGATTATTCGTATTATTATTAAATTATTATTCACGAGACACGAAATTTATTTATTTATTTTTTCTCATTTACATGACTCTGCAGTACGATTGAGCGAACGAAACGGTGACATTGGTAAAGGACGCTTGCAAGTCTACCATGCTGAGAATGGAAGCTTTATACCAGCCTGCATACATCAATGGGAAAATAATTCGGCCCAAGAGATCTGCAGTCTTCTCGGCTACAAGTGAGTTTAATAATTTACGGTCCTCCCCCTTTTTTTCCCCCATTCGATCGCTTTCTCTCTCCTTCTCTCTCTCTCGATAGAGTCGACAAAAGTTTGAAAAAAAAAAAAAAATCCACCCTCGAGCTCGAGTCAAGAATAACCGGCAAAATGAGAAACTATAGAAAATTGTAGAGAGAATTTCGTCGTGTACGGAATTACGATATTGGAAGCCACTCGAGCGCGTGACCCTTTTGACCACAATTCGATATATCAGGCATATATATCGATATCAGACTTGCCCGACGCCTATCGCATCATCCCCTATTTTTTTTTTTTTTTCCACCAAAGAGAGATAGAGGGGGGGTGGGGGGCAGCTCGATTTTGACGATAATGCAAAAGTCACCGCGAGGGTCTAAGAGCAATCTCACGGTGGTCGAGCACAACCCTCAAAAAACTTTCAAGATTCGATGACCCTCATTTTTTTTTACACCCCATTCGCTCTATACTGTTCTATCTCATCCCGGGCCAAAAATTCAGACTCGAAAAAAAGAAAAAATTTATCGTTACAATTATACTGATCTGTTTTTTTTTTTTTAATTTCTCCGCTCGGTGATATGACAGCGTCGTGAATTCGTCAATGCTGTCGATGAAGAATAATATTTTTACAACGATAAAGCCGACTGTCGACACTGTGCTAGGCTGGAGACTCGATCAAGAGGTCAATCTTCTGAAGGAACTTCAAAACTGCACAGATCGAAATGACTATCAAACGGTCGAGTTGGCTTGCTCGGAATATGGTGAGTTTTTTTTTTTTTTTTTTTTTTCAGGGGGTTGTTTGTATTTTAAGGGTTGATGGGGATGATGGTTGGGTGGGGTGATATTTAATTTTGGAAAAATATCTCTTATTTTTTGGCTGACCTTTAGCGTGTGGACGTATTCGTCGAGTTGACGGACATGCCAAAGTACAAAAGAGAATCGTTGGGGGTACCAAAGCTGCTCCTGGCAATTGGCCATTTCTCGCAGCACTTCTTGGCGGTCCCGAGCAAGTTTTTTACTGTGCGGGAGTTCTGATAGCTGATGAATGGGTCCTGACAGCATCCCATTGCGTTGGAAAGTAAGTTTTGTCTTATAAAAAATAAATGAGAATAATTTTATGGAAATTTAAATAATTTTTTTTTATAACAATAATAATAATAATATTAATTGGAAATAGCTTCAGTCATTCAGAGGTCTCTGACTGGACGATACAATTGGGAATAACGCGACGTCACGCTCACAGTTATCTCGGGGAAAAAGTGAAAGTGAAGAGAGTCGTGCCACATCCAAATTATAATTTAGGGGTTGCACATGACAACGACGTTGCATTATTTCAATTACGAGAACGTGTTAATTTTCATGATCATTTGAGGCCTGTTTGTCTGCCAACAGCCGAGACTAATTTGCAACCGGGAACATTATGCACGGTAATTGGTTGGGGTAAAAAAGAGGACACCGATGATTCGGAATACGAGCCTGCGGTCAATGAGGTCAAAGTTCCAGTATTGGAGAGAGAATTATGCAACTCATGGCTCGAGCACAAAGATCTCAATGTTACCGATGGTATGATTTGCGCTGGTTATCGGGAGGGTAAGAAGGATGCCTGTCAGGGTGACTCGGGTGGTCCATTACTCTGTCAGGATGATTATGACAAGGAGAGATGGTTCGTTGGTGGAATTGTTAGCTGGGGAATTAAATGTGCTCATCCAAAGTTACCAGGTGTTTATGCCTATGTGCCAAAATACGTATCATGGATCAGAAAGGAAATGGCCAAATATTCGGAGCGTGATAAGGGCTAACGGAAAATTAACCTCGTTGACCTCCCCAAAGGGCTCGGTAAAAAAAAATCATCAGCTGGTAAGGGATTTAGAAAAATGTTCCTCGGCCAACCATCCCTTAATACCACTGATAAGAAATACGAGCCCTTTTATCGAGGAGGTCATTAGAAAAATCCTCACATTCCTTGGAAATTTACAAAATTCCAAGAGGTCAAGTGATTGGGGATGCCAAACAAAAGGGATTAACTCGATCGGGCTCGGTAAGAAAAAATCATCAGCTGGTAAGGGATTTAGAAAAATGTTCCTCGGCCAACCATCCCTTAATACCACTGATAAAAAATACGAGCCCTTTTATCGAGGTCATTAGAAAAATCCTCACATTCCTTGGAAATTTACAAAATTCCAAGAGGTCAAGTGATTGGGGATGCCAAATAAAAGGGATTAACTCGATCGGGCTCGGTAAGAAAAAATCATTAGCTGATAAGGGATTTAGAAAAATGTTCCTCGGCCAACCATCCCTCAATACCACTGATAAAAAATACGAGCCCTTTTATCGAGGAGGTCATTAGAAAAATCCTCACATTCCTTGGAAAGTTACAAAATTCCAAGAGGTCAAATGATTGGGGATGCCAAAGAAAAGGGATTAACTCGATATTGATAATTTCAATCCTTCCACAAATATTCATACTATGGCTCTCTTTTTTCTTTTTTTTGCATCAGAGACAAACTAGAGAAAACGAGGCAAAAGTTAATTCGTCAATTGGACATTTTCGTCACACAAATCTACGAGGAAATAATATTCCAACAAGAATCGTTTTTTTTTTAAATATTATATTTTTTTATTTAATTTCAAATCGAAAATTAATTCTTTGGCTGATTTAGCTGCCCTAAAATAAAATATTTGAAAAAAAAATGAAAGAAAAGGGAAAAAAAACTGAGGATAAAATAAAATAAGTCTAGTGCACAATTGAGAGTCGTCGTTTGAGTTCGTTCTTCTATAAGAGACTCTACGATGACGATGATGATGATGAAATACTCGGAAACATAGTAAAATATTTAATTGCATGAAGAGAGAAAAAAAAAAAAAAGAGTTAATGGACAAGAAATAACAAACAAACAAAATGCCTCATTTCACAAACATGCACCTGTTGAATATTTGCACCGACTATATAGTAATAGTAAAGTTGAGTCAATGGCCATGGTGTTGATTATTTTCTATGGAATTTAACATTAGAGACGAGCTCGTGCATGCACTTGTTAAACTTGAGAGCACCCAAACACACATTTTTCGTAATTAAACTAGAGAAAAATAATAATATATATATATATACTATGGACTTGGGAAAACGAGAAAAAATAAATAAAAATCATGCATGTGATGCGACAAAAGACATTTTTCATGTCGTGAAGATAATAATCACGACGATCCACAAAGTGGTCAAATATAATTTTTTTGTGTATAGTTGAAGCAGACGACAATATATATATATATATATATATTAAATTTAATTAAATTATTATGGTAGAATCTTGATAAAAATTTCACAGAGCTTGACACGAATTGATCAATTCAACTTTTTGAAACTCTTGTCGATTTTTATTGCGAGTCACTGAATAAAAAAAAAAAAAAGGAAAAAGAAAACAATAGACGAGACAATAAATTTTCCCTCTGCTTAGGGATCACAAGTTCCAACCCTTTGTAGTTTATATATATATACATTAATAACGCATGTGATGCGGTATATTAGATGAGTAATATAATTGTCTATTTATTACAAGAGGAAAATAGTAAGAAACATAATGATGATAATAATAATAATAATAATGAGAGAATTCCTGCAACGTAGCTTTAAGCCCCAAACTGTGAGTATAGGCTTATCCATATATCCATTTAATTGTAAGAATAATATATTTACTGTACATATACATTTTAAAGCTTTAAAATTCATTGAATCGAGAAACGTCATTTAATATAATCGTCCAGTGCGATTTTTTCACATTTCGTTATTCTCGATTCAACATAATTATTTTGCAAGCTTGTAAATTTTTTTTTGAACCTAAAATAGGGTTATTACGATATTATAAAATAAATCATATAATCTTGTAGATTAGATGGAAAAAAAAAAGAAAGAAAAAAAAACACGTTGACTGAATTCTAGGGATAAACTAAAGCACCAGCACTTTTTTTATTCGCACTCTAAAATGAAACAAAAAAAAAAGAAAGAAAAATAGTTTTTAAATGAATATACTTTGTACAACAAATTCTTTGTAAAATTTAGAAGCCTTATTAACTGACTTGGAATTTTCCGAGTGATAAGATGATCGGTGGTATTGTTGGTGGTGACAGCTACAACAATTTATATATATATATATATATATATATATATATATATATATATATATATATATATTTTTTCAGATTCGAGTAATTTTCAATTTTTTTTCTTATGCTTGCAACCATATGAAAATATTTTCCGGACAATAATCGAAGAAAAAAAAATAAAACAGACAATAAACTTCTTCCTTAGTATCCAGACAACCAGAATAGTTGTAAAAAAAAAAATTAAAATTAAAAAAAAAACAATATGAAACTTAATAATAACCGACAATACTGTGTGAGCAGACAATAAATAAATAATTTTAGGCAATGTTCCAAGATGGACAATAAAATTAATCTTTAAGTCATAGCCGTTAAGAATTTAAAATCGTATTTAAAAAATAATAACAAATGATGATAAAAAATAAATGATAATTTTTACCGAGTTTGGAATTTTTTTTCTCGGAGATGACTAGAACGAACTTTCACCCATAAGTCAAGAAATAATGGCGATATTTTACTCTCCCCTATGACCCAAAAATTCTCGTGGAAAAATTATCAAAAAATACAACAGACAATCAGATTAGACTTTGCAATCTCGATGAATTTTAAATGGCCGTAAAAATTTTTTGTTGTGTGTCAGCTCCGAGTATAAAAAATGAAGAAAGGATCAGCATGCTGCTTTGTACAGAAAAAAAAAAAAAAAAAAAAAAAAACACATAATATCTCAATAATGTATTATATTTTAAGGGATGAAAAAATTATATATTATCGATTAAAATAAATTTCAAATTAGCAAATTAGATAATTAGTATAAGGAGATATATTTTCAAAGATTTGTCAAAAGTTTCAATTATTCATTTTCACCCAGAAATAATTATTCTTGATGCATGAAAAAAAATATATATATATTTCTCCGAGTCGTCTGAGTTGTGTTTGAACGGTGATAAGGGAAAGTAAAAGTTTAATTCAATTAATGCCAAAGCTCAAAATCACAACTGAATTAAAAAAAAATTGAATCGACAGTTTTGTAAATTCTCGCGAAAGATTTACACGATAAAAAAGTGTCAAGAAGATAAATAAAAATAAATAAATAAATAATAATAAAATTATTCGACGTTAAACAGAGATGTAGAGTTGGAATATAAAATGTGACAATATAACTTTGTTGTGTGCTATATAAAACAATAAGAAAAAAACAAAAAATAAATGATGTACTGAATAATGAAAATTATTTTAATAGAACACGATGACATATATATATATATATGGACAAATCGGACAAAGATATCGTAAATGATACACGATCTCAATTTGTAAGCCTTTTTGGAGGAGATTTTTAACGAATGAAGTCAATATCGAGGTAGTCAATGTAAATTTTAGTGCGTGTATAAAAAAATTAAAAATAATAATAATAGCGTGAAAGAAAAAAAGTCTCGAAATTAGTCAGATACGTACTATCAGCTTAAGTATTAAAATACACTGCGCACAAAATACACATATGTCTGTGAGATGGACGAAACAAAAAATAACTCCTGTCAAGTCAATGTCAAAAATCAGTCAAATATTATATTGTACACAGTAGAGCTATATATATATATTATATATATTTATTATATATATAAATATATATATATAAATATATTATATATTTAAATATATATGTAAAATATATATATAATATATATAAATATATATAATATATATATATATATATTTGGGCAAGATAATTATCTTAGGCTTATTTCAAGATGAATAAAAGAGGCGTTTAAAAACACACACACGTAGTGCACATATACATGCATTACTCAGCTAAAAGAAATTTAGAGTAGCGAGAGATTATTGGTAAATTAGTACTGATATAAATTGGTAGAAAAAAAATAATAATAATAATCATGTACGTGTTACGTTGTAAGAATTATCATGGAGATTGACCTCCATTACAATTGTTATTATTGAGCTTGTTAACGTATGAATTTTTACCAAAAATTCTCACGCCAAAAATATTTTTAAAAATTGTTTCTTTATTTATTTTCTCACGAGATTTCCAATGAATATTCAAAACTGAAAAGTCGTTTTTTTTTTTAATAGAAAAACTATTACAACAGGAGGACGAAGTGAAATTGGCACATTTTTCGCCTCTATAATTTTTTAATCCAGAATTTATTCGATTTCACATTTCAGTTCTCTCTCTCTCTCTCTCTCTCTCTCTAATTTGCACCTCGATAAAATTGCATCCTCCATCCATACCTCAAGAGAGATAGCGAGTGAGAGAGACTACTCTTCTTTCCTTCTAGATTTTTTTGACAATGCCAAATTTTTTAAAAATTATCGAATTAATAAAACTCTGAAAAAGTGAAAAAATTCGAATCGTACAATCAATGGTCGACACAATTTTTTTCAAGTCAATGATAAATTGAAATGATTGAATATATTTTAGGCTATAGAGTAAAAGGTCAAGTCTTTGGAGACGCGAAGCAAATTAAAAAAAAAAAAAAAAACATTTTTGTTTAATTTGTTGCTTATCTTTTTTGTTGTTGTTAAAAACCAGATTTTTGTACACAGATGAATAATGCACGTATTTTATTGCGTTTAGAAAGGCTTGTACAATCATGAGACATGTGGGTGGTCCTTATCGTGACCCCAGTTGACATGTAGAAGGCAAACAAAAAAAAAATGCAGTTCGTACGAGTATTATGTAGACGAATTAATTATGCAGAATTAACGAAAGGGCCTTCATTTCGAGTAATTCAAATCGACGAATTAATGTTATTGAAAATGTAAAAAAAAAAAAAAAAAAAAACAAATAATATTGCCTCGTTCAAAATGAACAGGATGAAAATTAATGTTTCTATGTTGGATTTAATACTTAATGTTGGATATATATAGAGAGTTATGTTGATAATTCGATGTGTTTGCTGTGATGGATAAACTGCTGATATAGAAAAAAAAAAAAAAAATGACGTATCCCCATAGCGATGCTAAATTTATAAGTGTGATAAAAATAAAAAAACAAAAACAGCTGCTACCAAACGCTTATATGTGCTCGGCTTCTCTATTCGTCGAGTCTATTCAAAATGGGTAAATAATTTTTTTTTTATTTCATCATCAGTCGGATAAAAAAAAACAATCAATCTCTTTCTATTAGCAAAATGGTGAGAAAAAAAAAAAAAAAAATGATTCGCCTCCGGAATGATTTGGTAGTGCGTCGATGCTTGCACTGCCTTTCCCTCTGTTGGTATAAAATCGTCAAGCGAAATCTATAAAATGCTGATTAATAAATTGTGCTGTAAACTACATTATATATACATCTATACATATATATATTTATATATACATATATATATAAATACATATATATATAAATATATATAAAGATATATAAATATATGTGTGTGTGTGTGTATAAATAAAATAAAAAATATATATAATTTTAATTACTAAGTTGCAACGTCGAGGGAAACTCCACTCTTGCGGGACAAGAGTTAGACAAGTTTGCAAACTGTGTACCACTGAAAAAAACTATATATGTATATATATATATATATATATATATATAGAATTAATACACTGATGATGATTTAATTGTGAAATCGAGAGACTTGTCGAGGAAAAAAAAAAAAAAATGAGGGGGTTGTAAAACTCGTGTGTATTTTTGCAGATTTTAGATTCAGCTTAATTTTGCATCATTAATTATTGAGACATAATTGCAATAAAAGGAAAAAATTTGACATATCCGACACATATCATCTGTGAAGAAACGATGAAAATTCATAAAATGGTAAAAATGTTTTATGTGAAGATTTAGAAATCAACACTCGTAGAATTGCTTCAAGTTTCTGCAAAAATATATTACGATGAATATTTTAGCAGTTTGAGGGGTGGGTAGAATTGTCTCAGATTGGTACAAAATCTTTATTAAGAAAATTATGAAAAACACGATATATATATATATATATACATATATATATATTACATAAATGGCAAAGTATATGAAAAGAAATACTAAAAAAATAAAAAATATATATAAGATGAATATTGATATATCATATATTTATGGAAAATGCATGTTGGCAAATAAATTATGTATTCAGAACGTACGATATGGAGGTGTGATTTATTATTCTCATTTAACCGTATCCCGAAATAATAAATAAAAGTAGTAAGGGTGTAAAAATAATTCCAACTTTTCCAATAATTTCATGATTTTGTCAAATAATCATAATATTGTATAAAAACTATAAAAATGAGTTTCTTTACCGTTTTCAGTAGGGAAATTTCCAATCCCATAGGATCATTGAGAGTAAAAAAAAAAATTCACATTTTTTAAATTAAAAAACGAAAAATCACGAAAACTACGAATTTTCAAACAGCGATATCTTTGCGACCGTTTGATCGATTTACATTTCTAAGGTGGGTTTTGAAAAGGTATCGAGTAGACTTAGAGAATGGCGTTGGTTTCATCCAGATATTTCAATTATTTCTATTCCTAAAGGCACTTTGAAAATCAGGAAAATAAAAGGCAAAGGGAAAAATCGCTCGTCCAATTTGAAAAATCTTGAAAAAATATTTTTAAACATGCCAGCTCAACGAATCCAGCGGCATTTTAAAGCTTGAAATCTTGCGATTCAAATAAAAAAATAATAAAGTCGCTATCTCTTAAGGGAGCCAAACCCAAACATTATAAAGAAAGATAAAAGTCGAAGATCGCTAATGGTTTGTCTGTCGAATCACTGATGGTGCGCCATCTAGCGGTGGCGCGCGCAGCCCAGATGGTAGGGAACCCATCAGAGTTCGCTAAAACCGTTCACATGCTCTTAACGGTTTTTTACAACGGTTATTGCGATTTTTATCGCGACTTTTGCTCTTCAGGTGAGTTTACATTGAATATCTTTTATTATCAGTCATAATCAAATCGTGAATTAGGTTTATAGCGAATGATTCGTACACATTTGTGTCTTATCGTCTGAGACATGAAAAAAATAGCCGGTTTAAAGTTTTTTCATTCTCAATTATTGCGTTCTTTGGCTCGATGGTTTTGCGATCTAGAAAATTTAAAAATGTCACAATAAGGCGAGGTAATAATGTCAATTGATTTAGGGGAAAAGCTCATTAGGTGTAAAATCGCTGAAAAAGCCTATTTGCTCGATGTAATTTAAGGTTAAGCGTTTTTTCTCTTACTATGACCGATTCGTGGCGGTAGTTTCGAAACATGCATCGGAACTGTGACATCATCTGTATGTGTCAAACGGCCATTGCACTAGTGCTGGTTGTCGTAAATCTTTTCTCTAATTTCTTCAATAATATCCTATGAATATTTTTAGTTGGGTATAAAATTTTACCATTGGGCATCTTTTAAGCTTTGGAATTTTACCATTGAGCGTTTTTACTAATTTATTGATCGCATTGCCCATTTCTATTGTACATGATAATTGTAATAAAAGATATTTAATTTCTCGCAGCTTTTGCATTGAAAAGAGCCAATTTTGTCTTATCTACAGATGTGGATACGTTTGTTGGTGAATTCTTCTTCATCGGACTTGTAAAATAAATAACAAAAAAAAAGCCAAAAGGATGCACAGACGAGGTGGCAAACGAGTCCGTTTGGAGGATTCCCTCCCTCCAGATGCCAATAATTTCGAGGATGACGCGAGTCTCTACAATGCAATTTTCAATAATCGCTCATCCCTCACAGACATCGTCAACGTTTGGATTAAAAAATACAAAATAAATCCCGAGAAAGCTCTTTTCATGCTGATACAATTTTTCATTAACAGCAGCGGCTCCAAAACTCAAATTAGCCCAGAAATGGAAGCGACCATGGACAATGTTGCGATTATTCGTCGTATGACTGAAGAATCTGACAGAGAAAAGGGTGAATATCCGTTAATAATGACCGGACAAGTTTGGAAAAAATTTCGTTGCAATTTTAGTGAATTTATGAAAATTTTCGTTCGCCAATGCCAATATGAAATTATTTATGAGAAATATCTCATGGATAATATTATTTCTTTTCTCACTGAACTTTCTGACTCGCACATGAGAGCTTTTCGTCACACAGCGACTCTCGCAGCGGTGAAATTAATGACCGGGCTCGTTGATGTTGCTCTCAAAGTCACCGTTAATCTTGACAATGCAAAAAGACAATATGAGGCTGAGAGACAAAAATCACGAGAAAAAAGGGCCGTTGATCGTCTCGAGTCTCTAAAATCGATGAAAAAAAAATTTGATGAAAATATGGAGGAGATAAAAAATATGCTGACTTACATATTCAGCTCAATTTTTGTTCATCGTTATCGAGACATTCTTCCTGATATTCGTTCAATATGCATGCTTGAGATTGGCATATGGATTATGAAATTTCATCAAATCTTTCTCGATGATTCTTATTTGAAATATATCGGCTGGACTCTTCACGACAAAGTCGGCGCAGTTAGATTAAAATGTCTCGAAGCACTTGAGCCTCTTTACGTTTCGAAAGAGCTCAAACCAAAGCTTGACCTTTTTACGAGGAAATTTAAAAATCGAATCGTCGCAATGATCTTGGATAAAGAATGCGAGGTTGCTGTTCAAGCTGTAAAACTCATGATTTCACTTTTAAAGTATCATCGTGAAGTTTTGTCCGATGAGGATTGCGAGGGTGTTTACGAGCTCGTGTATTCGTCAGATCGTACAGTCGCTCAGGCTGCTGGAGAATTTTTGATCGAGAGACTTTTTACACGTGACGAGAACGAGGTTGCTGCTGTTGAAACAAGAAGAGGAAAGCAAAGATCGCCAAACACTCCACTTATAAGAGATCTCGTACTTTTTTTCATTGAATCAGAATTACCCGAGCATGGAGCTTATCTCGTTGATTCGCTCATCGATAAAAATCCAATGATAAAAGATTGGGAATGTATGACGGATCTTTTGATCGAGAAAGCTGGCCCGAATGAGGAAGTTCTGGATAATCAGAAGGAAACTGTTTTGATCGAATTGATGGTCTGTGGTATCAAAGAAGCAGCAACTGGTGAGGCTCCAGTTGGTCGTGGACCAATTCGAGATAAACTCTCGGCGAAGGAAAAAAAACAAATTCACGACGATAAGGAACGTTTGACCAACCATTTTATTCAGACTTTGCCAATTTTGTTGGACAAATATCGAGCTGATCCGGAAAAATTATCCAATTTATTGGCCATTCCACAATATTTTCATCTCGCAATTTACACGACATCACGAAAAGAGGAAAATTTGAAATCTTTGCTAAAAAAAATTATCGCTATTGTCGAAAAAATTCACGACGTCGATGTTCTCGATACAGCAGCAAAAAGTCTCGAATACATGTGTAATGAGGATCGCGCAATTTTCAATATTTCCAATCTGGCACGTTCGACCCTCATTGACAAAATTGTCCACAAGTACAAAGTCGCGATCGACCAGTATAGAAATATCGTTAATAATGCTCAAATTCCCAATGAGAATGAAATTTTCAATGTTGTCGAGTCACTGAAAAAAATATCAATTTTTTACAGTTCTCATGATATAAATCCTTGGAATATTTTCGAATCGCTTTACAAAGATATTGAGAATGTTAAAGATCTGACGAGACGTTTGCCAAATGAGGGGATAAAATATTGCATACGTTCTTGCTTCTTCTCCATTTTTTGGGCAGAACATAATTTAACAGAATCAGAAGATTCGTCAATGAGAGTTGAGGACGAGGCGAGAGAGTTGAAAAAACGTTTGCACAATTTTATGCATTCTATGAGATATATAATTGTTGGCGATACTATAGGAATTTTGGCAGCTTCGATATTGCGGGAAGAAGCTTATCTTAAGATTTGCGATTTTTTGGTCATTTTTTCGAATCAACTGAGCAGCCATCCAAATACTCTGCTTCATCAATTGATCTACGAGCCCGATCAACATATGCAATCGATACTCAATCGATTTATTCAACAATACGTTTTTTTCGAGGAAGAAGAGGACGAGGAGGAGGAGGATAAAGACTCGAAAATTGAACAATTGAATAAGAAGAGAAATTTTTTGGCTGGTTATTGCAAACTCATTATTTACAATATTATTCCCATAAAAATGGCTGCTGATATTTTCAAACATTACGTAAAATATTACAATGATTATGGGGATATTATAAAAACAACAATGGAAAAAGCGAGAGAGATTAACAAGACAAATTGTGCACTGACGATCCTGCGCAGCTTGAATATTCTCTACAATGAAATTATCCCTGAGAAGAGAAAAGTTGATAGAAATAGCCATGAATTTTCCACTATCAAAGAAGTTGCGAAAAAATTTGCAATCTCATTCGGTTATGATGCTGTGAAAAATCGTGAACCCATCACGGCTTTACATCGAGATGGAATTTTGTTCGCTGTCGCAACTCCTGATGGAATTCCAAGAGATCCTGCCAGACCTCCGCCGTGCTTAACGTTTCTTGAGATTTTGGCACAATTCACGAATAAACTGCTCGAACAGGACAAACCTGTTGTGTAAGTTTCGAATTTCATTGTGAGAGATGATTAATTTGGAAAAATTCATTTTTATTATTTTTTGAGTCTCCATCGTAAGAAATTGGAAAAAAATTATATCGGTTGAATTTTTTAATAAACAAACATAAAAATTGAATAAGTTAAGTTTTGATAATTTTAATTTTTTATGAATTCGTATTATTTTGGAATAAAACAAATATCAATATTTTATTATTGATACATCGTCTAAAAAAATACTTGATCAACATGTTTTTTTCAAATTTTTTTCAGTCTCAATTTCCTGGACAAAAGAATTCAAGCTAGAATGCCATCGCCTCCTGGCGAAGATTGGCAGCCTCTTATGCACTACAGGAACAGCTTGTTGGACGGTGAGGCGGATCATGGGTCAGTTACGAGTAAACGTACGTACGCACGACGCCAAAAACATCGCGCAGCCAGTAATTACCATTTAGAAAAAATATCTAAACGTTTTATCGGATTGTAAAAAAAAAAAATATTTTTTCAGAGCAAGGAGTGGAGGAGACCGATGAACCCTCTGATCACGAATTAATCGGGTACGTTTAACGAATAATACAAATAACAATTATTAATAATAGGCTTGAACGCTCTTTATTTTCAACTTTTTTACAACGCATTATCGCATTTTCAACTCTTTGTCCAAATATTTATAAATTTCTTTGACTTTTGTCTCCTTTCTCAGTATCTACTAACCCGCTCTCTTCGCAATGCCTTTAGTTCACTCAAATTATTAAACGTCGTTAAATGCCGTTGATGCACTTATGAATATTTGCTGTTACTTTGGTCTTGCACTCCGACGATCATAATTTTTTACACAAATGAATTAAAATATTACTAATAAAAAATCATTAATATTAGGAAAAAAAAGTTGAAATAAAAATATTAGTGATGATCGACTGTGAGAGGCAAAATAAATTTAAATTAAAAAATCTCAACTGGATTTGCTACGTAAAATTATAAATTTCACAGGATCGAACACAGATTCGAGAATAAATCACGAAAAAAAGCAAAAAAGAAAAAAGAATTAATTATACAAACAATGTAACGATCGACATTCTCAGATATTCTTCTTGATATCCTAATATTATTATTTTTTACGTTCTGGTAATTGTAGAAGGATGAAAATTGGAGAAAAAAATGATTTTCATCACGTTTATTTGTTTTCTTCTAGGAAACAAAAGAAGAAGAAGAAGAAGAAAAGAGGCACGAAAAAAAATCCGTAAGTCTAGAATTTAAATAACGATTTTCGGGTAGATTTATTTGTTTGTTTTTTTTTTTTGAGGGAAAAAATAGAAGCAAATAATATTCTCGCAGATTACCAGTTACCAAAGTCAGATATCAGCGTGGACCAGAAGATTCGTCGCTAGGTCCGTCTACCGATATGGGAAATATATTCAAATCTATGGAGATCCATTCGAGAATGTAAAAAAAAAAAATTGTTCTCACTGAAATTATTAGATTATTTTTTTTAGTTTTTTTACCAAAGAGAAGTTCTAAAGTAAAATCGAAAAGACTGAATTTTTAGGGCTTAGGAAAAACAACGTTGAACGTTGACGTATTTTGATAATAATAATATAAGATGAAAGACGAAAAAAAAACAACAAAGTATTATCGTTTTTTATTACTATAATATTTAATGGTTCCTTTAAATGATAAAAAAAAAATACACAGATTTGTCAACACAACGTTGTTGTAAACGAAAAGACAACATTAAATGTTGACGTATTTTGATAATACTAATGTAAGATGAATGGAAAAAAAAACAAAGTATTATCGTTTGTTATTACAATAATAAATATTTAATGATTCTTTTTAAATGATAAAAAAAAAAACATGAACAGATTTGTCAAATGGGCAGTTATCATTGTTGAATCGTAAAACGCCATGTTGATTATTTTCCAGTACACTTTTATCGATAGTAGTTATCGCTCAGTAATAGCCCAAAGGGCTTTGCACCCTTTGCACTATTACTGAGACTCTTGCCCTTTGGCGTATTTTCTTCAAAAATAATTACAATCACATTAGCTATAATAATTATTAATCTCAATAATCTGTGATTGAAAATTAATTATTATCTGCATTAATCAGTAAGAGGAGGAGGTAAAAAAAAAAAAATTAAAAAGCATTTAGTTCGTGTTCTCACCTTGTCCAGATGTTTCGACGTCAAATTACCAAAAAGATTCTTCAGCCCTCTTGAAGTTGCAGTTGTGCGTCTATCACTTGTTCGACCACTTGAACTCTCGAGCTGGTTGTTATATATAATAAAAGATAATTATATAAAATTGTTAAAATGTTGAAAATAAAATAAGGATAATGGATAATGGATTTGTTTTTTTATAATTTCTATATTTTTGTATAAATTTTTATTTCCCTTAAAAAAAAAATTCGTTGGTGAATTCTTCAGTTTTCATTAAAAACAACAACAATAACGATATTGACGTAACGATTTGTTACATTTTGGATATCATAAATTTATTTTGTTACAAGAGATCAGCTCGAATGCGAAATGGCGGGCAAAAGTTGCTTCAGCGCCATCTGCCGTGTTTATCGTGAACCAGCCTAGTATAATTTATCTGGTAACTTTTCGCCCAACCAACACACTCAACGTATCGGGAACGTCGGTGTGAAGCTCTGTCATTCATTCACATTTTTATTCATCGAGCGGTGAACAGCGTAAACCGTCAGCAGACCACAAAGTTATTCAGTTTTGACAGACGTTGACGTGTAATTTTCTTTTGAAACTTCTATCTCGTTTTAACTTCTAAATTAACCGTTGAATATTCAAAATGTCTAATCCAACATTTGAAAATGTGACACACTGCATTTTCGACATGGACGGTCTGCTCCTCGGTAAGCGAGAATATTCAACTTGTCCCAATTCATTCATTTTTTTTTTTTCTTTCATACAAAAATCTATGCTCTACGTTCAATAAAATAAAACATGTGAGCGTATTGTGCAATGAGACATATATATTGTGTGTGCCCATAATATAGTTATAGATAATTTTATGATGTAATTTATCGTCAAAAATGTAATCACACACACGTGCACGTTGTCATCGTTGCATATATGATCTGGTCACGTGATAACGGTGGTTTTTTTTTTCCAAATACTTATTGTATCGCTGATTGCTGTATTTAATGAAAAAATGTTAATAATAATCGTATAACTTTCATTGCAAAGTTGCGTTTTCATCGCAAACGTACGTATATATCTATGTACATATATATATCTATATATCTCATAGAGAGTCAGTTTTGTCGTATTTTGAATATTTAAAAATCAAAAGCATGGAAAAATAAATTTGATGAAGTTTGCCGCGTGGTGGCGCTGTACTCAGACGTTCGAATTTTAATTTTTAATGAGACAAATATTTTTCCGAATGATGAAATATTACGTAATAGCCGAAAAAAATTTCATGTGTGCTGAAATATATTGATATATATTTTTTGCTTTTCTATCCACATAGAAACTCTTTATTTCTACAATGGAGAATTTTTTTATTTTATCCTCACTGTTTTAAAAAAATCATTCGAGTTACATATTTTTGAATTGTTGAGGCTTTGAGGCTGCATTAATATTCAGAGGTCAAATGAAAAATTACATTTTTTGTGTTACGGTTGAGATTTCTCGCTCATCAGCAGAGCTAGAGAGAGAAAGAGAAAGATGGAATTGGGAAGAGCAATAATAAAACATATCGCTCGTCTCCAATACTCATTGATGGTGTTTCTCTGGTGATAATAAAATGATTGAAAATGATTTTAAAAAATCATTCGAGTTACATATTTTTGAATTGTTGAGGCTTTGTGGCTACAGTAATATTCAGAGGTCAAATGAAAAATTACATTTTTTATGTTACGGTTGAGATTTCTCGCTCATCAGCAGAGCTAGAGAGAGAAAGAGAAAGAGGGAATTGGGAAGAGCAATAATAAAAGATATCGCTCGTCTCCAAAACTCATTGATGGTGTTTCTCTGGTGATAATAAAATGATTGAAATTGTTAACAAACACACACACAGATACGGAAAATTTGTACACACTGGCTTTTAATCGTATCGCTAATAAGTATGGCAAAACGTTTACATGGAAGCTCAAAGCGAAGACAATGGGCTTACATGGCCACGAGAGCGCCATTGTAATTACGAAAGAGTTAGATCTGCCAATGTCACCCGAGGAATTCATCGATCAGCTAACACCGATATACAACGAATTGTTTCCACAAGCTGAGCTCATGCCAGGTACGCCATTTTTGTCAAATTATTCAAATGGTTTTTTTTTTTCTTCTCTATTTTCTGCAGATACTGAGAGCGTTTACAAAAAAATATATCATAAGATAGTATCGAAATATGGGCATACGTATGGCGGTGATTTGGCCTATCAGGTTCTTGGACGTCCCGAGGTCGTAGGCGCTGAACTTGTTATAAATCATTATAAACTACCGTTGTCCGTTCAACAATTTCAAGAACAATATCATCAAATGCAGCATGAATTGTTCACTGACGTTAAATCCATGCCAGGTCGAGAAAAATACAAAATTTCCCTGTTATGCATATCTTTTTTTATCTGGCTTTATGAAATTTTTTGCCTTAGCAAATTTTGGTAAATAAATAAAGAATATTTATCATATATATATATTCGCCTTCCATTGCTTTCAGACACTCGCGGGTCTTTGTTTAAAAATTTTTTTTTTACCATTTTACACAACTCGCTCCCACCAAGTTCATAATTTTTTCGTAAAAATATTATCATCGCTCCGTATGCCTTGATACAATTTTATCGTAACCCTTTTTTTGATAATCATTCATCGAAAAAATTAAAATACACACCCACATATATTGTGATATTTTTGTCAAGCATGATAAATGGTCAATGGCAATTTGCATTATTATTATTTGTAAATATTTTTTTGCTAAAAATATAATCGTCGCTCCATATGCCTTTGTACAATTTTATTGGAACATTTCTGATAATCATTTGTCGAAAAAAAATCAACATACACATATATTGTGATATTTTTGTCAAGCATGATAAATGGTCAATGGCAATTTGCATTATTATTATTATTATTATCATCTGTAAATATTACTCACAGAGTGCTTCTAATAACAATGGAATGTGAATAGCGACTGTGTAATTGATGCTAACATATACGTCATCATTGAGTTACACATAAAAGTCCGATAATGATTTTAGCAAAATTGATCGAATTAAAATCGATCGTTGATGAAATTTGCGAGTATGAGCCAATTATTATCGAGTTTAGATCATTATGTTTTTTAATGAATAAAATTAAAATAAAAAAAAAACCTACCACGATGTACTACTGCTGGTTGTTTGGCCAATTGGGAACCGCGTGCTGCTATGGATATCGGACGTGACGTCATAAATTTTGTTGATTTTGTATTATTTATTTTTGTTCTCTGATCCGACAATTTATTGTCAATGCTAGTTTTGATTAATTGATTAATTAATAGGTTTCATTTTGATTGCAAATTATTCATGTGCACACACATCCCATTATCATTATATAGCGCCTCACACTCATCGTTGGTGTGTGTGTGTATACACGTGCGTGATTATACATGTATATAGCGATAAAATATTGAAAAATAAAATGAGAATATTTTTTTTCGTATTTATCATGTTAATAACGGAACACAGGTGCGGAACGAATTTTGCGACATCTCAAAGAGAACAATATACCAATTGCATTGGCAACAAGCTCGTCAGAGAAAAGTTACGAACTGAAGACACAAAATTGCAAAGAGCTTTTTGCACTTTTTCATCATCGCGTACTGGGTGGTTCAGATCCTGAGGTTAAAAGTGGAAAGCCAAGCCCGGATATATTCTTCGTTGCAGCTAAACGATTTCCCGACAATCCTCATCCGTCCAAGGTACGTTTTGCCTCGAAACAGATTAATCCAAAGTTTTATCGTCTCTGATAATAAAAATGTTGCTCGGCTGATTTTTTAATGTTGTGATTTGAATTTTTTTTTTTTCAGTGTCTCGTCTTTGAGGATGCTCCAAACGGTGTGGAAGCTGCAGTTAACGCAGGTATGCAAGTGGTAATGGTGCCCGACGAGAATCTACCAAAACATTTGACCGAGAAAGCTACCCAAGTCTTGACGAGCCTCGAAAACTTTGAGCCTGAAAAATTTGGTCTACCATCGTTTAAGAAAAATTAACGATAATCAGACTATAATTGAAGAGAGAAAGAGAGAGATAAATTCTGTGTATATAATATATATATATGCAGTTTTGTGCCTCGCAAAAAGACAACATAAATGTGCGGCAGCGACTATTACAATTTTTCATTTCACAAATGATTATCCTATATTTTGATAAAATAGCTGATATGTTGTTCAAAAAGTTGTACGTTTCGAACTACCGATTCACACTCTATTCTGCACCAAAGATGAGATGAATTTATGCATATTACGTATAAAAATTTAAATATCCCATGGAATAATGGTCGAATGATAAATAAAAAAAATTAAAAACCCGAACGAAATTTTTACTTTTGTTTCTATCTAATTTTACCCAGAAAGTTACACAAGTCTTGACGAGCCTCAAAAATTTTGAGCCTAAAACATTTGGTTTTCCATCGTTTAAGAAAAATTAACGATAATCGGACTATAATTGAAGAGAGAGAGATAAATTCTGTGTATATAATATATATGCAGTTTTGTGCCTCGCAAAAAGACAACATAAATGTGCGGCAGCGACTATTACAATTTTTCATTTCACAAATGATTATCCTATATTTTGATAAAATAGCTGATATGTTGTTCAAAAAGTTGTACGTGTCGAACTACCGATTCACACTCTATTCTGTACCAAAGATGAGATGAATTTATCCATATTACGTATAAAAATTTAAATATCCCATGGAATAATGGTCGAATGATAAATAAAAAAAAATAAAAAACCCGAACGAATTTTTGTTATTATCTAATTTTTATTTGTCAATTCTAATCAATCATACATAACAATAGTTTGCTATTTGCAGTAATTTGTTTTTTTTTTCCCCATCATTTCGCCGATGCGAGCTGTTGAATCTTTCCTAGGATATCATCGGACTGCAAATTAGCCAAGGGCACGCACGTTTCTTTACCAAATTCTGAAATATCAAATTTGAAAAATAAACTGGCATGTTTTGGTTGATACTGTGATATGGTGTAAAAATATCACATTTTAATCCTATGTCCTATATGACAAATCGATCAATAAATCAACGCTTAACCCTAGAAAGAATAACTGGGGGACAAATATGCCCCAAGACAATTTCAAACTAGGGCAAAAAAAATAAGTTATCTTTTCTAGAGTTAAGAATCAGCCAGTGACTGAATAACCGTGTTAAAATTCACTCTATATAGTTATACTTTGCGTGCAAGTGTTCATTTTCGTGTTCATTTACTGGTAAAGTTTTCCTATCTCGTAAAATCGTTATATAAAATAACGGGGTAATGAGGATCATGCTTGTTATAATTAAACTTACTGATTATACATAAATGTTTGGATTATTCGCGAGATTGCGTAATCTACGATTTGATGTAAGTGGTTAGTGTTTTCCCATTAGTATTGAGCGCTTTCACCCCCTCCCTGCCTATTTCTAATCGATTCGTATGATGTAATATTTACATACCATATCGCGCGTAAAGTTTTGGCTCAATCGACGAACATTCTCTTATCAACACTGGCAATTTCGGATTATTTAATTTTAGAGGCACGTATTGTTTCTCGACAAAGTCTCTGAAAGAAAGAAACAAAAAAGAAACAAACATTTTTGTACATGTCCGATATTTTGCATTGTTTTCAAGCTCGTTGTGTGGATAACCTCCAAATTTAGATAAATGTCTGTTTAAATAAATTCATACAGGGTATAGATCGTAGTCGGGAAAGATTATTATTCTTTGTTACTTTACCTCACGCCTTGACTAGATTTTGACGTCTGACACAATAGAATTCGCAATTCTTTTATGTGCGAACCAAATTTTATCGTCGCCATGTTGAATAAACTTGTGAGTCTGTTTTCATCAATGACTTTCGAACTCTTTCGCTCTCTCTCTCTCTTTCTGGACCTCTTCCTCGGCTCTCAAAAGACAGCCAAAAAGGAGGGATAATAACAGCATGCTGTATTACCGAGCTCATTTTATCAATTTTAAAGAACGATAGGAAATTATTAACTTTATTTCCAATTGACAAAATTAAACAAATCAAAGATCGCATCGTTGATTAAAAAACTTGGAAATTAAATATTGCAAATTGCTTCTTTTCATATTATAGAGGAATCTTTGTGAATGCGATGAAATTAAAATTTGAAATCTCGAGGAATCACGATGGAGAAATGTGAAAGTTTCAATTTGGATTATTATTTTATTTAAGTTGTTAAAGGTATCAGCTGTGTCTTGAATTAAAAACTTATCATTCGTTATATTCAGCAGCGAGAAAATGTTTTTTTTATCTGAAGATCAGATTCTTGAAGCTCGTTGATAAAATTTGAATTATAATTACCAAATTTTGAGATTCATTTGTTAATTTTTATGTCAAAACATTTTTTTTTGACAAACGTCATGATTCCAGATGCTTTGATATCTTGCGGTTATCTTTTACTCGGTTCTGGCTGGTGTATATATCGTCTAACTAAATATTCCAATGATTCATTATCAAAAATTTTGCCCCAATTTATCATCGCCTCGCTCGGTATTGTCGCTATCGGGGCCCGATCGACCCATGCACTTTTTTACAATATTTTTTGGCGAACTTATCGTACGTTTTTTTATAAATATTATTGACAACATTTATAATTGGCAATGTTATTCGATCGAATGATTTTTTCAGTAATTAATAATTTTAGTTATCAATATTATATTAGCCATCGATCCTAGACTGATTGCCAAGGAATTGGCCGACGAAAAAAATGAGAAGAATATCGTGGATTCATTTCTTCCCAAAGTTGGTATAGCCAGTCTCGTTTATTCCTTGTATTATCATTGCAAGTTTATCACAACTGGAACATTAATAGTCGTTACTTTGACTATATATGAAACATTGTGCTTTATACAAGAGATCGCGTCTACTCGACAGGTATTCATAATTATCTATAAACCGGAAGTTGTATTCATCTAACAAAAAAAAAAAAAAACCTATAAAACTATAATTTTTGCAAATTAAATTTATATCTGTGAAAAAAACAGTTTCAATGTCTTCATAAAATTATTTGAAATTGAAAAAAAAAATCTTCAGCCTGAGCATATTTTTTTCTTCTTTTTCGCCAAGATTTTTTTAAAAAAATTCCCCACAGACAAACGCTGATAATTCCCAAGTCGAAAGTTCAACTCGACGAATTTTCACATGTATCAAGAATTCGCCTTTGCCTCCTGCTATGTTCTGGATTCTCTCCACAGAATTTCTCGGGTACTAATTAATATTTTTACAATGTACCATAAAAAAAAAAATTAAAAAAAAACCCCGCAATTACAGTCACAGAATTACAAATAATTTTTTGTTTCTCCAGCCGAGCAGTTGAGAATCATTACAGTCGATTAGCGAACGTTCCCTATGCGATATCAATATGGGCATTTTCACGAGAAAATTTTTATCAAGGATGGTCAATCGATGACTCAATCAACGATTACATGATGCTGTGCTACCTAATAATAATGACCGAAGCATTTTGTCAAATGTCCATCAATCCTTAAAAAAAAAAATCAGGAGCAAAAGAAAAACATTCCAAACATGTAAGGAAAAAAAAAAAAAAAAAAATCATACTCACATTAGTTTAAAAATTATTTATTCAAAGGGAGAAAAAAATATATTCTCACTGAATGATGAGCCATTGAGGTGCGTGCTGAGTATTATTAAGTACGCTATTATTTTTATAACGCCCCTTCAACTTTTTTTTTTTTTCCCACGATAATTCTCGAATGTTGTAAAAATTGCAATATTTATAACGCTCGTGGCAGAGAGCTAATGGGTGGGGAAAAAAATTCTTACTTATTACGTATGTAATACGCATCATTATTACAATTGCAATTATTCTTATTATCATATATATAATTTCATTCGGGAAAACATTCACAGCACTCACTCGTTCACAAACGACATTCTATAATTAAATAGTCCGATATGGATATATCACATACGAAACGTGGAGAGTTGTTCACGTATTAGGTAATAAAAAGAGAGAGAGAGAGCGAAATAAAGAAATAAAGAAATAAAGAGAGAGAGAAAGAGCGAAATAAAGAAATAAAGAGAGAGGGAGAGAGATAATAAGCGTAATCTCCGCGCATTGTACCCGTTCGTACGGATGATACGTTTGTAATAATAATAATAATAATATTGGTACCTAATTTTTTCGCAATTATAATTTTGCTACACCGGTGTGAAATTTACATTTTTGAATTGGGATCGCGCCAGCCAACTTGAGACATTGGCTGAAGTCTCAAACTGTTTCGAGGGCTTTCCTCAGTCTCATACGCCGGATTAACGTGGCCAGCATCGGCAAATACGTCTTTAACAGAAATTTGACTGCTTCGGGTTGGTCTCGGCTGAATTCCCAATGGATTTCCGGCAGCTCCGTAAATATTATTTGCACCGAGTGTCTGCATCTGGGATTTTCTTCTGAGAGCCATTATGCTGTTTCTACGACCCTCGAATGCCTTAAAAGCCTTTGTCGAGCGACGTGTCGACATGTTACGCGGCAATCCTGAAATGTTAAATAAATTCGTGATATTAATTGAAGGGGAAAAATAAGAGGGGAAATATGGATCAGTGAAATTACGAAATATAATGAATGAAGAATTACTTGAATCAATAAGAATTATTTAAACGATTTAAATAATTCAAATTATTCGAATGATTGAAAAAAAATAAGAAAAATTAATTAAATTAATCAATCGATGAGTTAAAGAAAGAAAAATTATCATCGGCTGATAAATTCTTCACCATTGCCCTCGGACATGCTGAAGAAACGTTGCCGGAAAGCGACGTCGAGTGTGTTGATCGCCTGAGTTTTTCTTCTGCTCTTCTCGAGATTTCTAATCGTCTTTCGTCTTCCAGGGCCACTTCCGCTGCCCTCGTCGTAATCTCCCTCCATACCGTCCAAACGTTGAAGGTCACGAACTATTTCAACCGCGTGTTTCGACAGCAGAGCCTCTTCGGAGAGATCTTTTGCCTGAGATCAAAAAAAAAATTATCGTAATTAAATATTGACTAGCAAATAATAATAATAATAATTAATCATCGAGATAAATTAATGAGAAATTACCTTTTTGCAACAATACCAATCGAGAACGGTACTCGCGAGAATATGTGCCAATGTGCCAAAACGATGAAACAACATAGCAGTGAACTGTATGACCAGAATCAGAGCGAAGAAAAATACAAAAACGAGACCAATTGGCTCGAGTTGCAAATATTCTTTCGATATGTGTACCTGGAAAAAAAAAATTACCAATTATTATAATATTGTACAAAATTATAATCGTTGAACAAAATCGTTAAGCACAGAAAGTCCCAAATCGAGTATCATTAGCAAAAATTTGAATTCGTATTTTCGTATTCTGGTAGATATTTTTTTTTCTTTGTATTTTAGCTCAATTTACTTTAAATTTCAATTTAAATTAAATTTTTTGCCAATGATTCTCGATTAAGTAAATATTTTTTAACAACAAAGAGAAAGACAACATTTAACGTCGTTATTCGTAAAATTATTTTATAGTATTTACACATATGAACATGTAATAATTTTTTTTTTTAACGTTTACGTAGTGTGAAGCGACACCGTGTTTAGTTAGACCGGCTCACGCTTTTTTAACGGTGCTCTAAAAATATATATATATATATTTTTTTTCATTTTAACCAACGTGTGTTTTGTAGCCAGAAAAGGAGATCAGCGTATCGACGCACAGTGCACCTTACAGTTAGACACAAACACTCATGGAAACCAAAAGAGTGTGAGGATTTTCTCTTTCGGTCATTCTCGTGCCCCATTTTGACGAACATCCAAAAGACTTCTGTGTCAGAACATCACCAGTAAGATTAATCGAGTGTTGAAGAAAAATAAAAATTACAACATAAAAGTTCTTCGGCGTAAACAAAAAACCAAAAAAAAAAATAAAGAAATATTGAAAATATGCAAATTTTACTTTATCGAGGCCAATGAGGCGCCCAAGATTTTTTTTAATTTCAATTCTTCGATTTCACGTTTGGGAGAAATTTCATAAGTTTTATTCTTTCGTGATGATCAAGAAACATAGAAAAAAAAAAGCACACCGGGAATATCCGATTGCCCTGAAGATAATTTTTCACTACCCAATGCAGAAATTGGAAAAAATCGAGGAAATGATTATTCACAAGGACGAATCGTAATGAAAAAAATATATAAAATGTAAGACTGAATTATGGAGTAAAATTTTAGAGAATATTGCAGTGTGCCCTGATTCTCAATAAATCTCTTATGAAAGTCCCAATTTTTCTATTTGATTTTTTTTTCTTCCTGCTGTAGTCGCAGAGAGAGAGAGAGAGAAAGTGAAAGTCATTTTTTTCAAATTTATATAAGATAGAAGATATTTATGAAAAATAAAATTTCATAATATTCCTTTTTCGATTTTTCCCAAAGTAAATAATTTTTCACTCGTCCCTTTTTTTCCACACGTGATTGATTTTCTCATAGAAATTAAGGAGATTCAAGGATGTGCATCGTCAATAGTTTTGTGTTAGTTACTCGGAAATTTTTCGTACATTTTTTGTGAGCCACAGGAGGATAATTTTCAACAAGAAAAATAAAACCAAAGAGAGTGAGAGGGTAGTGACAAAGATCAAGTCAGTGTGTGTGAGAGAGAGAGAGAGAGAGAGGGTGAGACACGTAAAAAGAGAGAAAAAAAAGAGGAGAAAAAAGAGAAAAAAAAAGAGGCCGGAGTGCCGGTACCTCTGAAGTTTCCTCAACGAAGGTGATGTTGGTCTTGATGCCGAGAGGCCACACAACGTGAAGCTGATCTTTGTTCAATTGTAGTAAGAATACGATCAGAACGAACAGAGCATTGAACATTAAAAACGCGAATACACTCTTGTTTCGTAGTTCAATGAGGTCAGCAGCGATCCGAGCCTGTTGTCATCGTCGATCGTAATAAACAAAACGAGCAGCGAAAAAAAAAAAAACACACACACACACCCACAACGAAATATTATTAGTTAAATAATAGAAAAGCTCCACCGATGTTCCTGTACTTGCTCTTTGAGTTCTTCAGGATGAATGAGAAAAAAAAAAAGCATCGACTTCCGGTTTCGTTGACAATTTTTCCATTTTTTTTTCTTCTCAAATACCTGAATTTCACTGTGAAAGAGAAAAATACTTTGACAACGGTGGAGCGGTTTTTACCTCTTGCGAAGTCTCGTCATATGTGATGTTCGTCTTGATACCAAATGGCCATTTGATATGAAGCAAATCTTTGTTTAACTGTAGCAGGAATACAATTAGGACGAAGAGAGCGTTTATCATGAAAAACGCAAATACACTCTGGTCTCGTAGATCCTTAAGGTCTCTCGCGATTCTAGCCTGATGATTAGCAGCGTTACATAATTAATTTACAATATTTATTCGAGTCAATTTGTATTTCATCGATCTTGACAATACGAATCGACTCGAATTCGACTATAAAAATTGTTAATTTTTTCTTGTTTTTTTTTCAATACAATTTACATTAAATCGTGTATTGTGTCTGATGTAATAATTTATTAATCTAATAAAGGAAAAATTGACTCAAATTGGACGACAAAATGGTTAAATTTAAAATTTTCACAACTTTTTGTTATTTCTCGATTTATGATTGGGAGAAATTTTGGTGAAAGTATATTTAGGTAAAGTTACGAGTTATTTTAGGTCGGCAAGTTTTTTTCTTTTTTTTTAATAGAATTTACATTAAATCGTGTATTGTGTCTGATGTAATAATTTATTAATTTAATAAAGGAAAAATTGACTCAATTTGGACGACAAAATGGTTAAATTAAAATTTTTCACAACCTTGTGTTATTTCTCGATTTATAATTATTGGGTTTTTTTTCTTTTTTTTTTAAATAATTTGGGGATGAAGAAAAACGTATTTTACCTTTTCGGCTTTGTCTTCATCGATAGGATACAAATACTTCTCGAGAAGATCTTTCCAGAATAATTCTTCCTGCAGTGAGAGCACCTCGATTTCGCCCTTTTTGAGACCTTCGTCAGTTATCCAATAAGGACGAGAGAGAAAATTATTCTCTCGTACTCCATCGTTTTGCTGGCTCGCCTCGGTCTCTGCCTCGCTGCCACGATCCTCCTCTTCGCCAGGATCCTCGTCAATCCCTCCAAGACGATCGGCACGTGAACCAACCGACGAGGCTCTCCTACGTCCCGATGTGTGACCATGAGGATCTACAGCTCTGCTCGATCAAGAGCAAAAAAAATATCCATTTTCACCAAAAATTCATAATGGAAAATATTTTCGAAGAATCTTATCAGTTAATAAATAATTAATATCTACGAGCTAATTTTTCCATTTTTATAATTTCATGAAAAAAGAAAGAAATTTTGTGGGTCGCTTTTCTAGTTATTTTTCTACTTAGAAAAATTGACAAAAAAATTCATTAGGAAAAGGAACTAATTGTGGCAGAATGTTGGATTTTTTTTTTTCCGAGTTAATAACTTTGCGAATATGGTTTTGTTACTTTGATAAATTTTAAATCGAAATGTACGAACATTGTGAGTCTTTTTTTTTCTGAGCATCAAAGACACATTACGTCCCGTAAAAAAATAATTTACATACGAAATATATGGAAAAAAAATTAAAATAAAATACCAGAATGGCAAAAAAAAAAAAAAATAGATATCAGAATATATTTTGGCAAATATTTTTTGTTTTCTTGGGAAAATCGATTAGAAAATATGACTTGATTTTTAAGGAACGATTTGAATGCCAAGGTAAAAAAAAAATCATCTTTTTTTAAATATTTCGGACAGCCTGAAGGAGGAAAAAAAATCGTTGAGTGGAAAAAATCATTAAAGGACGAAAAAATGAAAATATTTTTCATCAAGAACCTCTCGATCGTTTCCAGTCGTTTTCCAAGCTGCTCCAGTGATTCGGCAATCGCAACGAGCTGCTGCTTCTCATCCGAGGGTTTACCGTGTGTACAGAACATACATTTGAAAAGTCCAGCGAGTGATACCTCGATGGAGCCCTGATCGTCATCATTATTGCCAGCACCATTTTGAAGAAATCCCAACAAAGATTTTTGCTTGGCTTTACGCTTTGCCTCCTCAGCCTCTTTTTTCTCTTGCTCGATTTCCTGACGCAAAAATTCATTAATAAAATTCCATCGTACTCGGTCAATGAAAGAAAAAAAAACGTTTCGTTAGTGAGTGTGCAATTTTTGCTTAGTTTTGCAGGAAATTTAAGCGTTTCATTCACCTTGGCGAGACTCGTGAAAAAATTAACTAAATAATAAATAATTCTTTCTTTACAAGAGGAAAAAAAAAAATAGAATAGAAAATAATTTCAAATAATTGAAAAGAGATAATAAAATAATAGAAGAATTTTACGCGAATTGAATTCAGTGAATTTATATAAACAATTTCAAATGTAATTGTTGTCTGGAGAAAAAAAAAAAAAAAATTAAACTAATGAAAAAGTCGATGAAATTTCGGCTTAAAATGGTCATCAAAATTGCACAAATTTTATTTTATACTTAATATCACCCAATTATCAACTACTCCACTGTTTGTTAATTATATTTTTTATACTATCAATTATTATTATTATTATTCTGATTAAATTAAATAATTTTAATAATTCTCGAGGGAAGCAAATTAGAAGAAAAAAAAATGGATAAGTTTTTCTTGTTACGAGTTTGTTGTGTTAGAAAAGCGGTTAATTGAGTTAATTACCGCAGCGGTTTTCCTAGTACGAATTTCCCTCGTGCCCCACGTGATATCATTGAGATTGAAGAGCGAATATATTATTAGTATGCAGTACATCGATGGTATTGTCACGTAGTACATTAGACCGTGAAAAAGACACCCAACTTCACGTGGATGTAAAAATCCAGTTATGGTCAATTGGCCAACAACCAGAGCTAGAAATAAGCTCGATGGTGCCAAAAAACCATCTTCGACAATATTTATCGATATGGCAGTTATGACAGCGACCATTACCAGACCATAGATAATACTGATAACTCCAGCTACGAAGACCTATTTAAAATTTCATCATTATGGAAATCGTTGCTCGATTTTACTCAAAAATTTTTTTTAAAAAAACAACAAAAACCTCGCAGCAAATTTTCCAAATTTCAGTCAATTTTTCAAATCACCATCACCACAAATACAGCAAAGTGAGTGAGAAGATAGCCAATTTTTTTCAACCACCAATTGCCCACGTTGAGTCTTTGGAACAAAAATGGAAAAAAAAAAACCAGAGCTAGAAATAAGCTCGATGGTGCCAAAAAACCATCTTCGACAATATTTATCGATATGGCAGTTATGACAGCGACCATTACCAGACCATAGATAATACTGATAACTCCAGCTACGAAGACCTATTTAAAATTTCATCATTATGGAAATCGTTGCTCGATTTTACTCAAAAATTTTTTTTAAAAAAACAACAAAAACCTCGCAGCAAATTTTCCAAATTTCAGTCAATTTTTCAAATCACCATCACCACAAATACAGCAAAGTGAGTGAGAAGATAGCCAATTTTTTTCAACCACCAATGGCCCACGTTGAGTCTTTGGAACAAAAATGGAAAAAAAAAAAACCAGAGCTAAAACTAAGCTCGATGGTGCCAAAAAACCATCTTCGACAATATTTATCGATATGGCAGTTATGACAGCGACCATTACCAGACCATAGATAATACTGATAATTCCAGCTACGAAGACCTATTTAAAATTTCATCATTATGGAAATCGTTGCTCGATTTTACTCAAAAAAAAATTTAAAAAAAACAACAAAAACCTCGCAGCAAATTTTCCAAATTTTAGTCAATTTTTCAAATCACCATCACCACAAATACAGCAAAGTGAGAGGGAAGATACCCAATTTTTTTCAACCACCAATTGCCCACGTTGAGGCTTTGGAACAAAAATGGAAAAAAAAAAAAAAAACGAACCTTCTTCGTTTTTTTTACTGCGACCTCTCTCGTACCCCACGAGACAACATTCAAATTGATGATCGAGTACAAAATTAGAAGCAAATACATGGAAGGTATCGAGAGAAGATATATTATTCCTGGGACTATACACCAAAATTCTTGTGGATGCAAACAAGCAGCTATGACGAACGATGTTGTGAGTGATATCAAAAATATTGCTGATGGTGAGCCTATCCCATCCTCCCCTAATTGTAAGGCAGTTCCCACAATCACAGCCATCATTATCATCGCGTATGCTGTTGATAATATTTGGGCGCAGAGAAGCTGAAAGGAACAAAACGGACAAACGTGTCATGGACGTCACAATGGGGATGGAATTTTTTTTTGTTTTTTTTTTTTTTTAATGCACAATCAGACATCAATAAGACTTGTGACGAAATTGGAAAATTGATTAGTAGCTTTGAGGCGAGGAGGATAAATTAGAGAGATGAAAAAAAAAAAATCGATGAGGATCAAATGAGGTGAATTGAGATGAGGATGAGGAAGAAATTACAAAGGAAATTTTTCATCACAGACACAAATAAGATTTGGGACGAGATTGTTCGAAATTAATTCGAGGCTTCGGGGGGATGAGGAAAAATTAAAGAGGATAAATTACTCACTTGAATGTTTGCCTTGCAGGTGAAACAAATTAACATGAAAAAGAGAATTGGAATAATATTGTAATAGAAGCTTGTCCAGTTGTCGATTTTAAAAGCCGCGACAAAGGCTCCGACCAACATGAGAAATATCGTTCCAGGACCAAGAACTGTGCCACCTGTATACGTTCAAATGAAAAATAATAGAGCTAAATTATGTATGAATAATGTAGAAAAAATTTAAGAATTTCAATTTCACAAAAGACACAATTATTATAATAATTTCTTAAGATTTATGAGAATCCATTACAGTTCAATTACGGAATTTTTGGCATTTCGATCGTTCATTAACTGAATATTTTTTTTGTTTCACAAGAAAAATATTTATAATTTATAATTTCTATACAAGATATGAAAAAATTGTGTACGTTTACGAACCCATGAGAAGAATTTGATAGGAGATGTAAGGAAGTGATATATTGTCGTTGATCTTGATAGTTTTTTTCGCGTCCATGAGCAAATCCATAATGTTGGCAATTGTCGAGGGAACCCAACGACGACGTTGATTGTAAAATTCATTGAAACCTTCGGGTGCGTGAGTATAGGCGTCACTCGCAGCAGAATATTCGACCTTGGGATAAATAAATGAAAAAAATTATAAATCAAATTATTCGTATAAAAGTGTGCGAAAGATTTTTTTTATTCCTTTTTTTAAATGAAAATAATATTAAAACTCACTCGGTAGCCACGTTGCAATAAAAGTGTACAGAGCCAACGATCCTCTCCCTGATCGTACTGGACGTAATGTCGAGCCTCGTCAGATCTCGTTGTATATTTCTTCATAACATTATCGTCCATAAGAGCTTTTCCACGAAAAAGGGAGAAACATCCAGGACTACAGAGTACACAGCCGATCATGTGTTCGGTTGCTTTTTGTAGCCAATGACCAATCGCATATTCAAACATTTGATACCAAACCATCGGACCTAAATAACGAAAATTAAATTTCGCAAAATTCCTTATCTCAAATACACGAAATTTATTGGATAATTTTACACTACAATCGTATTTGTCAAAAATATAAAAAATTGCAACAATTAATATACCGATATAAATATTTGCGAGATATTTTTCTCGTGACAATAAAATTGAATATTTTATAAAAAGGTATTTTGTTATCTGATATGGAGAAGAAAAAAAAAAAAACAATTAATCGACTTACCTGATCCTACAGGATGTATACGACCACAAGCAGCACCAAGATTTTTATTCTTTTTCATAAGATCGACCAGTAATTTGACAGCAGCTGGTTGAAAATCAATGTCACCGTCCAGTGTCAGTAAAAATGTATTTTCGGCTATGACTTCCTTTCTATCGACGCTTAATGGCAATTCCATAAGACGATGGCCCAAAAGATAGTACATGTACATGACCTAAAAAAAAAAAAAAAAAAACATTCATTATTATAATTGCATCAGCCAATTTTATTAAATTTTTCTTTTTATTTTCAGCAACGAAAACTTTGTTTTTTGGTCACAACGAGGAAAATTTGAATCAAATCGCTTCTCACTTGACTCCAACGTTTTCTGTGACGAATTTTACTCTTGTCCTTGAGATGAGTTATCATTTTTGTTTTTCCAGGCAAAGTCCATACGAGTCGACCTCCATAAGGCGTGGGATATTTCTTTGGTGCCCTGACGTGCATTCTCGTCTGATGAACGTCCGAGGCAGCCTCGTCGAGTGTACCAACCAATAATTTGACAAAACGATTAACCTGCGACTCATTCTCGTCGTGATCAGAGAGCTCAAAGGCATCATCGAAGAATATGTGAGCTGGTGAAGAGCGTGAACATTTATGAACAAATAATTCATGATAAAAAAAATAAGAGAGAAAATCATTTTTTATAATTTTTTTATTTAATAATTCTTTTTTTTTTTTGTTTATTCATTAATTTTGCTAATTTTTCAAACTTACTCTCGAATTCGTAGTAATCTGGATCGACGACCTTGAGATATTTTTGTGCAACTCGTCTCGCGCACTGATCCTCATCCAGCCTTAATATACTCTTCAAAAATTCTATCATCTCCTCCTTGTTCTCGTGCCACATTGTCGCGCAAGCATAAATTCTTGTTACATGATCGCTGTTTTTGACCGCCGATGGCGGAGTTGTCGAACCGTCAGTTTGCTCGTATATCGTTTCGTAGTCACCGTCGCCCTTTTCTCGCTCGATTTCTGCCAAATCCTGTCAACGTGGAAAATTGAGTAATAAAAATTTTTATCCTGGACAAACGGAAATATTGAAACTTAACGAGTTCCAGTAAACTTTGAATATTTTTAGGATTCTGTCAAGAATATTATTTCAAAATCTGTTTTCCTCGAAAAATTCTTTGTCAAATTTTCATTATATAAATAATAATTAACGTTTTTTTTTTTTTTTTAACTATTTTGATGTTGCAGCAGTTGCTTACCTCGACTTTGACTTCCGGTTGATCGTCTCTTTTCCTATTTAGACCCATCGACTGATCAATGAGCAAAGAATCGTACATTGGCACAACGAAGAGTTTTTCGGTTGCTGCGAGTCTCTCGCACTTTGGCGTCCATATATGAAGTGTTATCCAGGTCTGTGAGAGAAGCCAAAGTAGCCAAATCCAAGCATATTGCTTCGACACGAAATCATTGAGGAAATAAAGGGGTGGTGACTCGTAAAATAAATAATCGGGTATAGTGCCATGAAAAAAGCACGGATCACCATTTCGTATTCCACATGCAGCGATGAGCAGTGAAATTGAGACGGGAATTGTCAGACTGACCGGAAATGCATAACTGAAGCCCTGAATGAGAATTTTACAGGCGAATTTTCCTGATAAACAAAATCACGAAATATATAAATTCATTATTTAATTTATTATGAATTTATTTACATTTTGATAATAAAAAAAAAAAAGTATTTATGGCTCAAAGGTAATTTGAGTCAATTGAATTTTTTCTTTGGCTAAAGAGTAATACTCGAGAGAAAAATAATATTGGCAGTTACAAGTATTTCGCAGTAATGTTTGAAGATAATTTTGGGCTTGAATACTTTTTTTTTCGTTTTATCTATGCAAATAATGAGGATTTTTTTTTTTTTTTACACTTACCGAATATATAGGCAAAATAGGCACCAAAAATTTGTAATAACAAAACGTGAATCGGGGTGTAAAAATCAGCTGTGACCGTCTCTGTCTCGCCGTTTGGCAATATATCCGACAAATCTGGAATTGTTCCAGCAGCCGATTGACGTATTGACGTTACCGTTATTTTGTGATCACCGAATGCAGTACCGAACATCGTAAATAAATGCCCAACTGACTCGCCTTTTATGTGAAGAATTATTATCGTACTGACGAAAAAAGCAATTATTTTCCAAACGGATACAAACACGTATGTGAAATATCTCGTGAGACGAAGTTCCTTTTTTACACGTCCGAGAGTCTTGACAAATCCTGAAAATGTTGAGAAATAAAAAAAAATCACCGATCAATAAGAATTGAAGTGAGTTAAATATTTATTATAAAATACCAAAATAATTCTATTTTTGGGGCACAAATATTTACTATTAAAACTGCGCAACTTTTTTTATTTCTCCTTTACGAATAAAATTTTTTTAAAATAATTTAGTCTCAAATTTTCGAATGTTTATGAAAAAAAATGAAACTGACAAAAATCGAGATTTAAAATAATTGTATGTTGGAATAAAATTAATCAATTTTTATTCGAGTATTGTCAATGAAGTTGTTTGATAAATTATTGAGAATTTTTAAGATTATATATTTTTGTGTAGTTATTGAGATAATTAAAATTTGCTGGTATAATTATGGAATTTGTCTGTTTTCGAAATTTGTCTATTTGCTATAATTTTTGAGCCAAGTAGCCATTTTTCAAGCAGAGGAGGATTAATTTTTTTTTTGAGCTTATTAATTTTTCAGCTTACCGATCGGACTCTGGGTCGAGACATAATTTTCCCACCAGCCACACGAGACGAGAATCAACGAGGGTGGTATGAGCCAGAGTGAATGCTTCGAGCTGTCCAATAAAGGCCAAACGACAAAGCCCGTGGCTTGCGCAGCGAGTGCTGCAAGATCGACGAGAACAAGAACGAATCTTCTCGATTCGTCTTTGCTCTTGTTACGCGATAATAAACCTGCGATAAATTATTTTTGCAATTAACACAATTTTCCTTCGTCATAGATGAAACTTTGTGAGTTAAAAAAAAAAAACAAACAGCGATTTATTGTATTAATTAAGAGAATTAATTTTCTTCACTGTTGTTGATTAATTTATTTATTTTATTAAATTTCATGGCTGCAATTAACATTAAATATTTCTCGTAAGAGGAAAATTATTAAATTTTGTAATCGTGGAAATTTAGTGAATTATGAAAAAGGTAATTTTTAGGTTAAATTTTGTTTACTTTTTTTTTTCACAGTATTTTATCGAGATGATAAATCTTGGAAGAAAAATCGACTCACCAAGAAAGCCAGGCACGAAACACACGCAATTGGTCAACATCGCACCCTTGACGACATCGAGTTCTGGCAAAACAGCGAAAAACATGAGAGCTAAGCCAATAACATGAAATGATTCCATCAAAAATACAAGAAGAAAGTGCGACGAGAGAGGTTTTTTCCACGATTTGAAAATGCACATTCTGACACTTCGAAAGAGAGTTCCGAATTCAGGAACAGCAAAAGCTATTATGATACACCAAATCCAAGCTATTCTCTCCTCCTCTGGTAAAGTAACGACAAATTCCTTGTCGCGACCTAAAAAAAAACAACAAATTCATCAATTTTATCGTAATAATTTTTAATATATTTTTTTTTCACATTTATTATTTTATTTCAATGAATTTTTAAGTTAAATATATTTATAATTGTGCAAATTTACCTAGCTGCTTGTTGCAATAACGGATAACTCGATCTGGCCTTAATTGCGAGGTCATGAAGAGTATCGTACCCTTGGCAATGACACCGCTGCCAAGTACAATTACAAAAACGAGGAGATAAACAATTACTTTAGTTATTTGAACTGTGACGTCGAAGCATTTTTGATTTGCCATCGAGCCCGAATCCGTCTTGGGCGGTGGATCTCTGAAGACATCCCATGCTTTTGTCTCCACGAGAGTCCGTTGACTTGAAAACAACAAAAAAATAATTTAATAATTTTTATTTAATTATTCCTTACAGATGCTCGAGATAAGATTTTGTTTTTTTTTAATTTTTTTTTTTTTTTTACCTGCCACCGTACTCTTGTGTCAACGGGGTCGTATCGTCGTCAGAAAAATCATCCGGGCCACCTCCGCCACCCGGAACCACACCGTTTTGCTGCTGATGCTGCATCTTTGACATTTCGCTGAAATTTTGTCTCTGTGAAGCAGAAATGATAAAATAAATAATAAATATTTATGAAAAAATTTCAGTTTCAGTCATTTCAATTTTACGAGAATTTCTGTATTATTTCTGATAAGATTTTTTTTTTTAATTATTACCTCGAGATTTTTCAATATATATATTTTTTTTTCATTTTTCGAAAAAATTTCTAAATGATTTTTCCGATTTCTTCAAGAGACCTGCCTGTATACACTGTCAATTTTTACCCATTGATATTCTACAAGCTTGAATTGTGACTAAAATTTCTTCTTTACGAAACAAAAATCGCTTCAAATAATTCAAAAAAAATAAAATTCTTATAAAGTATTTAACAATTTTCATGCAATCATATAGTTCGAGAAATGACCACCAGATGGTGTAATCGATTCATAAATCTCATATGCAAAGTAAAAATAATAAGTATCTACATAACGGTATATAATACTTTTTCACAATTCGTCCTTAAAGATCTGTCAAGATTGAGTCCACGTGTATTGAAAATTATCTCATATCTCGTGGAGTCAATTGTAAATAGTCATAATGCATATATATAGATATAGACACACACAAAATACTGCTTGATCGTTGTCATGATTGATTAGGGGAGAAAGCGTGAGACATCGATAAGAATAGATAGAGAAAGGAAGAGAGAGAGAGAAAAAGAGGCCTCGAGGAATAATGGAAGTTGATGCTATTATTAAAGGAGAAGACGATTCAAACGTGGCAAATTTTCGTTCCATATGGTCGATGAATTCAATCGGCGCCTCCGGCTCCACACGTATCTTTGTTCGCAAGAACTCAAGAGGGAGAGTAAGAGAGCAAGAGGGAGGGAGGGTGGGTGGGGGGTCAGGGATTTTTTTTTCTTCTCCCGGTTCCTCGAGAAGTCTCTTGGAAAGTGAAAGGAACGAAACGAGCGTAGATAACGTAGCAAGGACGTCCACACTGCAATTCTCAGCGCAGCGTGTCGGTAACCGCCCTCGAGAAGTCCCACTGGTCACGCTGCGTTCTCACCCTGATCGCCCAACACACACCTACGAGATGTTCATCTCTCTCTCTCTCTCTCTCATTATCTTTTCGTTCATTACATTCTCTTTTTATTTCTCCTTCTCCAAAAGGTGGAATGACCGCGTTTATTTTTAGAGATGAAATCTATCGAATTTTTATGAAAATTTCTTTACCGACAGAGTAAAGTATTTGTTAGTAAATATTGGTGATGTGATAGGATGAATTTTAACAAATGAAATCGATGAAGAAAAATATATTTGCTCTTATAGAGATTTGAGGACATTGCCTTAAGGGCTAAAACGAATGATTTTTGGGCAAAAAAATATTGTTTTTTTTCATAAAAATAATAAATATATGAAAAATTGGAGTAAAAAAAAAATTAAAAAATATCGATTACAAAATGTTTAATGAGATGTTATAAAATTTATGATTTTAATCGCGGCCCTTAATTGTAGAACTCAATATTCGGCTCGAGTTCCTCGAAACGCTTTTACTCATACCGTCCATGAAAGAGAATGTGCTCTCTCGTTTATAATAACAACAATAACGTCGTAGCAGAGGGAATGGAAAGAGTCATATACCATGTACACAATTTTCTTCTTACTGGCCAAGGCTGAGGACAGCCTAAGGCACGAAAGAATACACGAGAGGAAATCTTCGGCTTGGGGTATACCGACCGTGGTATGACTTTCACGAAAGGACCATCGACATCTTTTAATTCTTCCTGTTCGTCTCGTTATTTCGTTATTAAGCAATTAAGATTTAAATTTGTCTGTTTTTGTTTGTTTGTCTGAAGATTGACCGTTATAAATTCTTTAACGAGTGCGAGGACATTCGATACGTCTCAGATTCGTTGAGAGGCACAAAAATTGTTATAATCTGCAAAAATTTCCAATTTTCGATACCACAAAATTCGATTCTTGCACAATTTATATATCTGTCTCGATCGAGTACATTCGACGAGGACATTCGATACGTCTCAGATTCGTTGAGAGGCACAAAAATAGTTATCACCTGTAAAAATTTCCAATTTTCGATACCACAAAATTCGATTCTTGCACAATTTATATATCTGTCTTGATCGATTATCGAGTGTGTGGGGCTAGTCGATTTCTACAAGAAGATTGACCGGTATAAATTCTTTAACGAGTGCGAGGACATTCGATACGTCTCAGATTCGTTGGGAGACGCAAACACGTACAAGCGATGATTTCGTTTTGCTTTCTTTGATCAAAAGCAAAAATGCTTCTTCTCTTGACTTGAGAGAAAGACAGAAAGGGAGAAAGAGAGAGAGAGAAAGAGAGAGAAATCGGTACATTATTCGAGGCATTGTCCTTGCTGTCCTACGTGTGTAACAACGCGAGCTGTTCCCTCTCAACTTCCTGATCGGCGCGATACCCTCGAAACGATTTCAACGAGTCTTTCTCTTTCTCTCTGTATGTGTGTGTGTGTTTCTTTTTTTTTTCTCTCTCTCTCGTCGTTATGTATCGTTTTGTTCCAGTTGCTACATGCTGGACAGCAAAAACAGGCGTGTCCGAGCAATTCTCTTTCAGCCACGCTCAGACTTGGTACTAGAATACTAGAATTTATGTCTATTGCATGTATAATGCCGTAGGCCGATTAATATGAAAAAAAAAAGAAAAAAAATATTGCAAAAACTCAACGGTGTTTTGAAATTAAAAAAAAAAATTATATAAATAATATCGCTCGTTCCGAAATCATTATAAAAAGACATTTTTTTAAATTTCATTTTTCCCCAATAACAAAGAATTTTTTTAACCTCGTGTAAAATAATAATAAAATGGTAAAATTATTTCACCATTTTTAGTTGGATGATAATAAAATAGTAAAATTATTAGACTATTTTTAGTTAATTGTTTGAGACAAAAAAAAAACTTATGAATGAGAATTCTCTCTCTCTCTCTCTCTTATACATGACGTGGCAAAGCATGATTTTTTTCTCCTTCACATTAGAAAATCATCAGACGTTCCAGGAATTTCTCCAAGAATTAAATTGCTCATGAAGCAACTTTTGCCCAGACGGATATGGGAATATTTAATGCTTCTCTCGTCAGAGAGAGAGAATCCTGAGATGACTGAGCGAAAGAGAAAGGGAGAAAAATGTTGCACAAAGGAAATATCCGTTTATCATAGAAACAGAGAAAATGGCTAATCCGGATTCTTCATCATTTCAGTCTCATGACCGTGAATAGGTTCGTCCTCGTTCATACCATACATCCCTCTCTCTCTCTCTCTCTCTCTTGATTCACAGGCTTTTGTAATGATACGAGGTGGCGATTTTTCTGAATGAAAAAAAAAAAAACAAAGATTAGAATTATCGATGATAGTTGAACGATTTTAGGTCTTATCAACTGTGAAAATATAATCTCCAACTATTCACTCTTATCGCAAAAATATTCTTTAAGTCTTATCAGTCTGATGCATCCTGATATGAGAGTAATGATGTTTTTTTTTTTTTTTTTTTATACGACATTGTTTGCTCGAGTATATCGATCGATTCATGCACTTAATCCCTGCACGTATGATAGTGCGATAAAGGCTTCGTAAATTCGATTTAAAAAAAAAAAAAAGAAACATTTTGCTCCTTCGCTCTGATGTTGAATTGTGGCGAGGACGCAGCAGCGATAGCCACCAATTAATATGAAAAACAATTACGAATAAACTTTAATGGAGAAAATTCTAATTTTCCATAGATAATTTGTTCAACGTTGTAATTTTAATATTCGCGAAAAGAAAATAATTTTATATTTCATTTTATGAGTGAAAAAAATTTTTTTGATTAAATTTTTTCATTAAATTATAAATTTTCTTTTTTTTTCTGTGCCATTAGCTAATTATCAAGAGTTGAGGATTTTTTTTTTTTTTATTTGCCAAACGTTGGTCAAACTTTTCTCAACAACAATCTCATAAAATTTTATCGCCTGGAAAAGCAGATTTACGATTTTCTGCTTGTACAATTATCGCATATCAATGTAAGAATGTTTGAGTTATTTTCTATAAATTGCGATATAGACGCAATTTTACCAACACACACGCATATATATATATACACACACACATATACATATATATATCACACACGTTCAAGTCAAGCTTGTATTACTTTACTGGCACGTTCGTGAAACTTTCTCGGTTCTGCCAAATAAGTCCAAGTGAACGATAAAGAATCCTCGATTTCTTCAGCATGCATTACGTGTCAGACCGGTCTAATTTTTAATTCTCTTATGCGTGCAGAGAAAAAAAGAAAAAAAAAAAAGTAAGAAAAAAAAAAACATACAAACGAGATTCTTATTTTTCTCGTTGTTTTGTTTGATTATTAGCTCGTAGCGTAGGTGGATGAAAGAACGAGCAACGAGTCAGATTCGATCTATAGGGACAATAAATTTCGCAACGATATATTGTTCAGTCTCGTTTCCCCTGAAAAATTAAACTTGGCATTAACAGCCATCAGAGTTGGGTAATTTTTATTCAAAGAGATTAATCCGAATGAATCGATAAAAATATTCTCCAACAAGCTCGTTATTTAATTATTTCTTGATTGGACATGATTATTATTATTTTATCGTTTACGAATTAATAATGCAAAATCCTCCAATTTATTAGAATATTAATATATTCGTTAGAGTATTGAAATTCTGAGTTTAAAAATATTAATTAAAAAATCGAGAAAAAAAAAAATGACCTTGTCAGTTTGCGAATGAGTATAAAAATAAAATTTAAAAAAAAAACCAAGTTTTTAATTACGATTATTCGTCTGTAGAGAGTGGGTCGTTGAATTCGACATAATTATGTAATATTATGTGGGTACTTAACGAATCGTCTGATTTTTTTATTTTGTTTCAGTGATCTATGGGAGAACCTTTCGTGGGACAGGCCAAGTTTTATAAATTGCCGCTGGCTATTTCCTTTCTAAAAGCGGAGCTAGATTGACCTGGTCTCTCTCTCTCTCTCTCTCTCTCTCCCTCTTTCGTTGCTTGACGAACAGTGACCGAAAAAAACTCGCTTACAGTTCCGCGGAGCAAAAATCTCGTTGATCAGATTTTTTTCTGCGTCAACTCGTTTATGCAGATTATTAGATGAAGAAGAAAAAAAAAAGAAAAAATCTCCTTGGGCAAATTTTACGATTCACCCGAGAATTGTTCCCCTTATAGGCGTTTATTTCTCCTCGCACTGACTAATTCGTGTCGAATAACGATTTCGAAACTCGAATTTTGGTAAAATTCCTCTCGTGGCCTCGTGAGAGTCTTCTCGCGATTCATTCTCCCTTTCGTTGAATTTTAATGACGATTCATCAAAGTTCGTTTTTTATTTCCAATGTTATTTCCACAAACGAGCATAACAATGGAAAAAAAATGGAAAAATTCACACATTAGTAATTTTTTTTCTTACTTTTTTTTCTTTGGTATAAAAAAAAAAGAAAAAATCTCCTTGGGCAAATTTTACGATTCACCCGAGAATTGTTCCCCTTATAGGCGTTTATTTCTCCTCGCACTGACTAATTCGTGACGAATAACGAATTCGAAACTCGAATTTTTGTAAAATTCCTCTCGTGGCCTCGTGAGAGTCTTCTCGCGATTCATTCTCCCTTTCGTTGAATTTTAATGTCGATTCATCGAAGTTCGTTTTTTATTTCCAATGTTATTTCCACAAACGAGCATAACAATGGAAAAAAAATGGAAAAATTCACAGATTAGTAATTTTTTTTTCTTTGGTATAAAAAAAAAAAGAAAAAAAAAATAATCATCGGTACAAAGACTATTTTATTGAAATTCGCACGCTTTCATTCCTGATTCCATAAACAGTAATTGGGGTCGTAACTACTCACAGATTCTCACAACTTCGTACACACACGATATATTGTTTTTCTATCATTAGTAGGACAATTTATTTTTACGCGATTCAAATAATTCGACAGATACAACTAAAACTGGAAGATTGTCGAAAAATTTCAATATATATATATATATAGATATCATTTTTTTTTTAAATAGCCTATGAAGAAATACAGTAAATTCTCAAATATATATTTCATATCCGGATATATAGCGATAAAATTTCACATTAAATTATTTTGATCCTAAAAATATTTCATTTGTAAATATCTCGTATATTTTTGCAATATATCAAAGATACCATCATCAGATAATTCAATATTTCCGGATATACAAAATCTATATTTAAAAATTTACTCTACTTTTTTTATTGGTTTATCGTGAAATATATTTCACGAAAAGTTTATCTTTCATTCGAACAAACAATTTTTTCATTCCCACAAACAATTGCAATCGATCTTTCACCAAAATTAACGAAACTTGCAAATATTCAAAACATTTTCTAATCGTCTTTATAAGGAAATGCAGTAAATTTCCATATTTCATATCGTTATATGGAGCGTGAAAAAATTCCTTCATAATTTATTGATCCTTGAAAATATTTTAATTCTCAAATAATTAATTACCTCGAATATATTCGCGATATATTTAAAATTTACAAAAAAATTTTATACAAATTGTATAAAATTAATATTTGAAAAATTAATTATATTTTTTAATCGTGAAATATATTTTACGAAAATTTAAACAATTTTCATACACACACACACACACACACACATATATATACGAAAAAAAAATTAATTCTCAAGGAGAACCGTAATCGACCTTATTTTTATAAAAATCAAAATCACTCCTCGATCTCTCGAATTTGTCGTCCGAGCGGCATTTCAAACCTCGACGTATGGAAACTCGAATATTTTCGCGATATATTTAAGATTTACAAAAAATTTTATGCAATTTGTATAAAATTAATATTTGAAAAATTAATTATATTTTTTAATCGTGAAATATATTTGACGACAAATTTTAACTTTCATACACACACACACATATATATACGAAAAAAATACTTAATGCTCACGGAGAACCGTAATCGACCTTATTTTTATAAAAATCCAAATCACTCCTCGATCTCTCGAATTTGTCGCCCGAGCGGCATTTCAAACCTCGACGTATGGAAACTCTCGTCGAGTTCTCTATATAACGGTAAAATAAAAGTTTCAATTTGCCCTCGATTGATGTCCGTTCTACTACCTCGTATAATCGTTATGTGTATTTTACCAGAGCCGTCTCGTTACATGAAAAAGAACAAAAAAAAAGAAAACCAAGAGACTTTTTTTTCTTTTTTTTTTTTCTTACCTTCTGTTTTACTTCAGTGGTTTTCTCTCTCTGTCATTAAACTGGCTCTCCAGGAGGCCAGGATATTCGCGTGATATTTAACGGGTCATCGCGAGAGCGATTTTCCTCGGCTCATCCGCAAAAAAAAAACCAAAAAAATTTCCTTGTTTTTCCTCCTCCTTTTTTTTTTTTATTCCTTGTTATCCAAGAGCTCGTTCCTTCACTCGCAATAATTCACCCTTTAGCACTGTAACTGTTTAAACTTGTTTAAAAAAAAAAATCATTAAACAATTTACGAATAAAATTAATATTGTCAAATAATAATAATAATACTGCTGAAAAAAAAAATTAAAAAAAAATATTATGCGGATTAATTTAAATGTTTTAAGACATCCGGGTCTACCTGGCAGTCACCAAGAACGCGCGAGGTGAAAGCCGTGGAGGAGGACAGCGTTACAACGCGCGACTGTCCGATACAGCTCAAGAGTAGAAAAAGGCGAATGGTCTCTTTTTACCCCCTCTAAAAGTTGCTACTCTCTCTTTCTCTCTCTCTCTCTTCCTCCCTCTTTCTCTCACGTCTTGTATCTCTTCGCATCCGAGCTCTGTTACTTTCACAAGAGTATCCTCGCAATGTTTCTCTCTCTCGCTCTCTCTCTCTCTCTCTCCTCACAGCTCTAAGAACGATGCCGGACTCCCTCGTGCACGTTTCAATCCTTCCACTCCATTCCCACACACAAACACACAAACTCATCCTCTCGCAGTCACGCATTTCCCTCTCTCTCTCTCTCTCTCTCTCTCTCTCTCTCTCTCTTCTCACTTCGAGGCAAACGTGACGTCAGGTGAAAAACTCGACTCTCAGTCTTTCTCTCAACTGCGTTGGTGGGAAAAAACAAAAAGAAGAAAAGAATCGCATCGAGTGAGGCTCTTTCGAGGGTCGACGATCTCGAGTCAACCGATCCATCCTCAAGGTCGTCCGGAATCCTTGAGGAAGGATCCGGATAGAGGACACAAAGAATGTTTGTGAATCTCGATAAATCCTCGACAATTTTCCGGATGTCCGACAAAAAACGTAAGAAAGAAAAAACAAAAAAAAAAGTCATATTACATTGTTGTGATTCAACGCGATGATATTTTCCTTCAGATTCCTCATTGGCGATTCTTGGATAGATTGAAAAATTCTCCAGACTTGTTTTGCCATTTTTTTTCGCTCTTCATCGTCGTCACATCGAGATGAGAAATCTTGTTTGACCCTTAACATTGAATCTCGAACGTTCTAAGGCCCCGTCATTGATCGACTTTGCTTCGTTTAATACGATCGATCTGTCGAGCATGTGATTTTTTTATTTATTTCAATATTCATCGTCGAATCTTTACGAAATATTGGCAATTTGGCACATTCGAAAAGAAAAATTCCTCTCGAATTTTAATGATAAAAAATAAAATGAAAAATTACTTATTGGCGATCCTTGGATAAATTTAAAGATTCTCCAGGATCATTTGTGATTGTTTGTTGCTTTTTCATGGTGGTCATGTCGAGCATGGCACCAAAATCTGGCCTGACGCTTGATATCGAGAGCTCCTCGGCCGTTGTAAAATCTGTCGTTGGTCTACTCGGTTTAATTAACTCGATCGTTCCTTCCATCGATGTTTTTTTACGATCGATTGTCAAATCTTCTGATCTGGTAATTTCCGTTGATTGTGAATTTCCATAATTCGTTTGCATCGAAATATCGGGTGTGAATTCATTTGGTTTTCGCTCATTGCAAATAGTCAAATCGTTCGATGGACATTTGGCCAAAGGACCAAAAAGATTTGCGATATTACGAGCGTAAGCGGTAGACGAGGCTTTTGTGAATTCGCTCAGCGAGAAACCCGACAATTTTGCTAAATCGGCTGGAGTGAAACTGGTCAATTTGCTGAGATCGGGAATTCCCGTTATTGGCTGAGAGAGATCGGCAAGTGGAAAATCTGGCGGAAGTGTCGAGCGCATTTTGTTTAATGCATCGGACGTTAAGGGAGTCGCTAATTTTGTAAAATCCGTTTGCGATGGCTCGAAATCGATTTTAGCATTTTTCACAGAGACTGTGAGCTCGCCCGAGCGAAATGTTGGAATTATCTCTGGACGATTTAATTTAGTGATTTGGCAAGCTCGTGAATCTTTCATTTGCATTGTCGTTACCGAGGAAACGTCAATATTATCATTTTTTTGGCAAGGGTCACGCGATGAGGTTGACGGTTGAATTCCAAATGGCTTTGTCATCGATGTTACAATTGAATTGTCAGGCTTGAAATTTACAGGAGCGAGGAAAACATTGTTGGGTGGAAGAACGCCCGAGGCTGAGGTCAATCCATCGGGAAGACCCATAGATGGAAATTTTACGGTCACGAAACCCTCGGGAGGTGGATCTGTTGGCTCCATACCTGGACAAATCATCTCACGAATTATGTCCCAGTATGAAACGTTGGCACGGTTTTGACCAGGAAGCTTTGAGACAAGAGAATTCTGCAAAAATAATAAAACGAGAAATTCCATTTTCAAGTGCGATAGCCAAAAATTTCATTCAATTTCAATTTTAATAAATTGCAAGTCGCAGTTGGCACAAAATTTGAGAATAAATTAAAATCCGTCTAATTGCAACAAATTTAATTTTTTCATAAATAATTTTGTCTCGAATTGATTCTGAATCTTTTCGAGTTATACTCACTTTCAGTCTTTCAAGATAAGTTGTCGTACTGTTGAAATTTGTACGAAAATCAATGCCACCTTCGCTTCTGTAATAGTCGATGCACTTTTTCTGCAATAAAAAAAAAAAAAAACATACGCCGAATAAATTTGATCATTCACGTTTGTCTTTTTAATGAGAATAATTTATACAAACTCACAATCTCGTCGAGACCATCCTGAGAGATAAAAGGTTCTTGTGCGAGTGTGTAACTCAAAAGCATCGGACGTGGATATTCGTGTGGTCGATTTTCCGGTGGTGGCATCGACCAAAAAACATTAAAATTCGACTCGTAACAATTGCTATCCACATTGTAGGGTGCTAAAAAAAAAAAAAGCCTCTTTTTCAAAATTGTTCATTGACAAAAAAAAAAAAACTGCTGAATTTCAGCGATTCGTTAAACCTGAGACCTAAAATTCTTAGCAATTCGTTCAATTCTCTTCTCTTTATTAAACGAAACATGATATAAAAGTAAAAAATGTTTAATAAATTTTAGTAGTAATCGGAACTTTCATATTGAAAATAAATAAATAAATAAATTCTGTACTCACAGCAAATTAAACCAATGCAAGGGGTATAACCGTTGTCACTTGGTCCTTTCATTCTTATTTGATAATCGAGTTGAGAATCGACATCGCGCAAGGATGGCGAGGCGTGAGAACGTGGATGTGAATGATACCAACCGACCAAACTAACTCTTTGCCATTCCATCGCTTTTGAAATTTCTGCCTCTACCATATTCGCGGATGTTTTATCCTTGCCGGCGTAACGACAAGGAAATGCACTCGTTATCGCCAAATCTACAACGAAATAACAATTTTTTTTAATGAAGAATTCAATAAAATATTAATTCAAATTAATTGAAGATGTAAAAATTAGTTGTTACTTTCAAAAAATTTTAATTTTAATTTTTTCAATTCTTACTGTGAGCGTTTATGTCCCAGTGACCTCCCAGATAGCCGCAGACTTCCTTGTCAGTGAGATGGCAGTGAAGATCGACAACAACTGCTGCGCTTGTTGCTATCGAGACCAGAAAGGGTTGTATTTTTCCAAGTGTACTGAACGACGTCAATTCTACCATCGTGCTCATGTCCCTTGAAAGTGAATTTTTTTATTTTATTTTATTTTTCTTTCAATAATTATCCTTTTAAAAAGTGATGTCAAGGTCAAATATATTAAGTAGTATTTTTTGTATATTTGTAGTCAATATTCGTCAATAATATAATAAACCCTTGAGTGTGAGTGACATATAGGTAGAAAAAAATCCTCACTTATGCTTTACGACACATCGCCAAACTGTAAAGGGGCTAAAATTATACTGCCAAATTTGAATAAGATTTCTCTCATCGAATTTCCGTGATATTTCAAAACAAACTTTACGATTTTATTTTTCAACATTTTGGGCTTGTTCGGTCTAAAAAGTATTTTGACAATGTTTGGAGATTCAATAAAAATATGTGAATGGAAAGTTGATGGATTTTAAGTTGATGTTGAAATTTGAAATTATTGGCTCGTTCAGTTTTTTAGGATTCTTCAAAAGAGAAATAATAAAAAATTCTGTATTGGTACAAGATTTGACAATAGAGAAATGTATTTTGGCCACAAAACTAAAATTAAAAAAATGGAATAAGACAAAATTCATAATAGTTGTTCTTTAATCCTCTAAAACAGTTGGAAAAACATTTTTTTTTCAAAACTTACATCGCGTGGCTTCGTATTCCCAAATTTGCATGTTTAACAGGTACACGAACAACGGTAGTCGGATTTATCGTTTGCAATGTAACAAAAGCTTCTTCCACAGTTTCGCTCGCAGCATCCGCCGTGTCTACCTTTGGCGCCTGCGACGCCAAAAACAAACAAATTTTCTTATTAAATAAACATTGTAAAGAAAAAATCTCGATTTCATATCTCACCAGTAATAAAAAACTTTCATAAACTTACGGGAAACATCGCTGTACTTGTCATTGCTGCACCGTCTGCAATTATTCCAAATTATTCAAAACTTTTTCCACTTTGTCGCAACTGGACTTGTGCGACGCTTCAAGATAACGACAAACATAACCTCAAAATTTTTATTATTCCTTTTTTTGACAGCTATCGAATTATCGAACTATCGATCTATCGATATATCGAATTTTGTAATGACGCCACCGTCGCAAACTTCACGCCAGTAATGGCGGCTGGCGGCGGGTGGGGCGAAAAGAGCAGCTGTTTTCCGGTCACACGGTGAAGCTGACCAGCTCAATACCAGTTTTCTTCGAAAGTCTATTTCCCGGAAATCTTAGGAATTCGATCAATTTCACTGTGCGATCTTACACTGCATGATATGCACACATTGAACATATCTATGCGTGTATGTCTAAAATCATTCTTATTCAAAATGGCGTCCGGTCAATAGACGAAGCTCCGCTGTGCTCGATGGTGGAGCTTTGGGTCGGAGTCTCTTTGCTCGTGGGTGTGTAGCGTACCTATGTTAGGTAAACCGGAATTGCGGGGACTCGTTGACGACATTTTTTTTTTTCTTTCACGACGAAAAAAAGAAAGTCTGTCTCATAGCGGAGTGCGCGCGTGTCTATGTGTGAGTGCCTGTGACAATATTCGAATGGAGCCCTTGCCGGGCTTACGGAGCGAGAAAACTCCGAGCAACGATCCGTCAAGATCAAACATGTGATTTGATATAAATATTACGACAAGTGTGTTCTTTTCTTTTTTTGTTCTTGTTGTTGTTGTTGTTGTTGTTGTTGTTAAACCTGTCAAGATCTCGTGTCTCGGCGGGTGTGTTTGTGAGTGAGAAAAGAAAAGTTTCTCTGCGAAGGGCAAGCGGGGCAGGGGCCAGGAGGATACAAAATGGCTTCGGGCGACAATGTGGATGTGATTGAGGTGGTCGAGACGAGCTTCGGTGGACCAGCCCGGGGCTCGGACGTACCATCGAGAACCGATGATTCTGGAGATGAGGATGGTGAGTCAAAAAAAAAAAAAAAGCAACCAAAAGAATGAAACTCTTCATTCGCAGATTTTTTCATCTCGATTCATAACCTCAATTTTCGCAATGACAGTGACAACTCTATTCGATTTTAAATTCTTCAAATGTGTTGAAAAAAAAAAAAAAAATCTTTCTTGAGTTGGAAAAAAAATAAAATGGCGAATTTAGCGAACATATCAGAAATTTGGCTGAGATCACGCCTGTCATGCGTGACGCGTTTCACACGCAATGTGAAATTTCCCATATCGGCTGACACGGGTGTGAACTTTGACAGCTGACGTCTCTCTCTCGCTCTCGCCCTCATCCGAGCTAAGCGTGATTCACGATTCTTGGATTCGCGATAAGTCACGTGCTAATTTTAAATCACGATCGTGTTTGAAACGGAATCATTTTTTTTTCTTTTTTTTTTTTTTCATTCATTCACTTGATAAATATTTATTTTAATGTTGCTCATCGCAAGTTTTAGAAAAAATTACTTTTATGCTGACAGACAAGTGAAATTAACTTGACTTATTGTGTCCTTTCAGATAAATCAACTGGAGAAAAAGTTACTGCCTTTGATGTGAGTATAAATTGCCCTTTTTCTTTTTTTTTTTTTTCCCTCCTTTCACGAGTGAGTCGTTTTAATCGAATTTTATTCAATTATCCTTTGATTAATTAAAGGATAATTGAATAAATGGATAAAATTCGATCAGAGTTTTTTTTTCTTCAACTTAATCGAGATTGTAACCGTATTTTACTCTAAAATGGTCATTTTTTAACATTTTAATTACTGATCATATTTGATAACAATAAAAGTTGAAAAAAAAAAAATGTATAATTTTATCGATCGTTTTTACAAACTTTTATTGATTACACTTGCACTTGGCTGCACTTGTTAAAAAATAATTAATATAAATTGCCCTTTTTCTTTTTTTTTCCCCTCCTTTCACGAGTGAGTCGTTTTAATCGATTTTTTTTTTTCTTCAACTTAAACGAGATTGTAACCGTATTTAACTCTAAAATGGTCATTTTTTAACATTTTAATTACCGATCATATTTGATAACAATAAAAATTGAAAAAAAAAAAGTATAATTTTATCGATCGTTTTTACAAACTTTTATTGATTACACTTGCACTTGTTTAAAAATAATTATCTATTAATTTTTTTTTGTTCAGGGCAACCCTTAATACTCAAAGTTTGTCCCTTAAAGTTAGTAGAATGAATTAAAAAAAAATTACCACTCATCTGATGAATTGGTAACATTGTAAGAATTTTTTTCAATCTTTATATAATATTTTCTGAAAAAAAAAAAAACAAGAATGTTACAAACGAATTAAAAATTTTGAGCTCAAAATTTTTTGGTAATCAATTTTGTCCTTGACCTGATTTTTTTTTGATTTCGATACTCGTATCGTGCGATACTCACCGATAGCCTATTTATATTATTATTATTATTGAAAAGATCAAATATTTGACTATCTCGATCACAATACTCGTCACAACTCAACTCAATCGTTCTCAATCTCGTGCGATTATTCTCGTGAATTTCTCGTCACGCAAAATCAAGTAAACACACGAGTGACGTAGAAGAAAAAAAAAAAAAAAAATTTTAAACATCGTCGATGTAAGAAAAACGTTGGATATGTCGGAGCTGCATCGTTGTCGCATAAAAGGTTGTGACTTAACGCAGCACGAAGATACGGATTCTAGTTCAAAGAGTCAAATTTCCAATATCGATCATGTAATTAATTCCATAAAAATTTAATAATATAATTTTACATATTTGTCTAATGAAAATTTAAAAATTTCATTTCGCTACAGAATTCGGCTATTCAGCATGGCAGTGGCGGTCCAAAAACTCCCGCGGGAGTTGCCAGGAACAAATCGGAGCGGGAGAGAAAAATCGGCCATCGAAGAGTTGGCGTCGGAGGAGAAATTACATACAAAAAGGTAAACGCGGACGAGAGTACAAAAAAAAGACTCGTTCGTTGAACTTTTCGATTTGTGGAAAAACCCACTTGACCCTTTTGGCGAGCTGCTAATTGTCATTACAAATAATTCGCAATACGAAAAATAAATTACTTCGATATTTTGAACTCCCTGAATTCGTCGTATCGCTCATTCAGTTAGTCTCGAGCTCTCGTATCGAGCTGTTTGCTTTTTTTTCTTCACACATGTCGGTAAAAATCATGAAAAATGGTTCACCAAGTGGAAAATATTGCAGAAATGGCATTGACCCTTTTAGAATTGGAATTAATAAAATATTTGCAATGGGTATGAAAAGTTCTTAGGCTGTTAAATATTAATTTTTCGAATAAATTATTATTATTATTATTTATTATTCAGATCCAAACGACCCAAATTATGGGATCTATACAGTTGGGAATACAACATGCTGTTGGTGGTCTCGCCAGTAAGCCGGAGAGAGATCTTCTTATGCAGGATTTCATGACAGTGGAAACAACGAATTTTCCAAGCGAAGGCTCCAATCACACACCAGCTCATCATTTTTCCGAGTTTAAATTCAAAAATTATGCTCCTATAGCATTTCGATATTTTAGAGATTTGTTTGGCATTCAGCCGGATGATTTTTTGGTAAGTTTTGTTCGATTTTTCTCACACGCATTATCTTTTGTCAATTTTTATTTATTTTTTTCGTTTAAATAAATTTTCTATCCTCTTTTTGTAGATGTCTATGTGTAGTTCGCCATTACGGGAATTATCAAATCCCGGCGCTAGCGGAAGTATCTTTTATTTAACGGAGGATGACGAATTTATCATAAAGACTGTACAGCATAAAGAGGGCGAATTTTTGCAAACTCTTTTGCCAGGATATTATATGGTTCGTATAAATTTGAATTAAAATAAATGATAAATTATTGAAACTTGTAAAATCGTTGATTTATTAAATTAAAAAAAAAAAAATTTATTACAGAATTTAAATCAGAATCCGAGAACTTTATTACCAAAATTCTTTGGTCTTTATTGCTATCGTTGCAACAGTAAGAATGTTAGATTGATCGCAATGAACAATCTTTTACCATCGGCGGTTAAATTACATCAGAAATACGACTTGAAGGGCTCGACGTATAAGAGAAAAGTACGTATGAGAATAGCTGAGTCAGCTGTGCCAATGCTTGGACACGTCCCAGTCACTGGACGTACTTCGTTTATTACGAATTTCGTCAAAATATCAATTAATTCACAGAATAAATTTCACATTGTCATTGGCTTGGACAAGAATTTATTATTCATTTTCATCAAATAGTTTCATTTTATTCAAATTCCATTTACTCTTAAATTTTGCATATAATTTTTTAGACAAATTCGATATTACAAATGCAAATAATGGATGAAAAAAAATTAGATCATCGAGTGAAATAATTATTTGTACAATCTGAGGATTCGCCTAATTTTCCTAGCACTGGTACTGGACTTCATCTTAAAATCACAATTAGTTTTATGAATTTTTCTCTTGTATGAACGATTTTAACGAAAATCTTCTTCAAAATAAAGGCGTCGAGAGGTGAAAGGTCAAAATCATCGCCAACTTACAAAGATCTCGATTTTATGGAACATCATCCTGAGGGTATATTTCTCGAAGCCGATACGTATGGAGCTCTCGTGAAAACGATACAGAGGGACTGTCGAGTTCTCGAAAGTTTTAAAATCATGGATTATTCACTTCTAGTAGGAATTCACAATCTCGATCAGGCTGCGAGAGAAAAAAGCGTGAGTTGTTTTTGTTTTCGAATATTTTTTAAGATTTTCAAAATGCAAAATATTCTCATCTCAAAATTTTTCCTCCTTAACAAAAAAAAATTCTTTGGCTCTCTCGATATATTTATAAATAATGAGAAAGAATTATTGTTCTTTTTTACCCCATTTAGAATTTAGCATAGAAAATATTTCGCTGAACTTGCCTCGAATTATAAATCTTTTTAAGAAATGAAAAAAAAAATTATCAGGATAATTTTTTTTTTATTTCTCAGATTAAATTCCAAGCTAAATATTTTCAAATGTTATTTGAACAATTTTTTCGACATATATTTTGGCTCGACGAAGTTTGAGTTCGCCAGTGAAAAACAGACGAATTTTATTTATTTTTTAATTTTTTTTTTTTCCTTTTATCGTCCTTTTTTTCAGGAACAAAGATTATCGGCGAGTGCCGATGAGGAACCTGGTGAGCCTGGCTACGAGAGCAGCGGTTTCGTTCACTCAGAGCGTGAAAAAGAACGCGAGGATAGAATAGGCGCAGCAGCTTTAAATCGTTCGAAAAGTATAAATCGACAAAGGCTCGTTGCTCATAGCACAGCAATGGAGAGTATTCAAGCTGAGAGCGAGCCCATAGACGAGGAAGACGACGTACCGTGAGTATTTTTCACCAAATTTCATTTTTTTTCTTTTCCCTCATTTATTAAAAATTCATTACGTGTAAATTTCCAATCGAAAATTCGATCAAAATTTCATTTTTTGAAAAAATTAATCATATTGACGACACCAAAGGCCCAAATTTTTAGTCACAAGTTCAAATTTGAGGTCAATCTTGAGATCAAATTTACGATTTGAAAAATCGAACCTAACAAATTTTATTTCAAACAAAAATAATGCCAAAAAAATAATAAATAAAATAATTGCATGATCTCTTCAAAGTCTTGAGGAATTTTTTACAATAATTTTTTTTTTCTACCTCGTAATCTCGGATTTTGAATTTTCATAATCTTTTGGAAAATTCTTTAATTGAAAAATAATACGACAAGATCGTAACAATTTCACAAGTGTAAAAAAAAAACAAAACAATGGTAATTCCAACGAGATCAATGTCAGAGGCCTTTTTTCATTAACGATGGTGACCTATATATCCCTTTTCCTAGCAGTCCAGGCGGTATCCCAGCGAGAAATGCGCGTGGTGAGCGCCTTTTGCTCTTCGTCGGTATAATCGACATATTGCAGAGTTACAGACTCAAAAAGAAACTCGAACACACGTGGAAGTCCATGATACACGATGGGGTGAGACATTAAATTTTTATGAAAAAAAAAAATTAAATAAAAACAAATTTATCGAATCAGCAGTTGGAGATTTTTTTTTTTTAAATCTCTTTTTCTTTTTTTAACGATGAATCGATTTTTTTTCAGGACACGGTTTCCGTGCATCGACCGGGCTTTTACGCTCAGCGCTTCCAGGATTTTATGGCCAAGACCGTATTCAAGAAGATTCCCTCACGTAAGTACCATCCAAATCAACCTCTCCTAACGAATTTGACTTCGATGCTAGCACTAAATAAAGCCCATTCCTGAATATTTATCCTTCCTCCGTCTTTTCTTCCTTCGACCCCTCCGCCTCCCCGCTGCCTAAGAAAATCAACCTCTCCTAACGAATTTGACTTCGATGCTGGCACTAAATAAAGCCCATTCCTGAATATTTATCCTTCCTCCGTCTCTTCTTCCTTCCACCCCTCCGCCTCGCCTCCGCCTAAGAAAATCAACCTCTCCTAACGAATTTGACTTCGATGCTGGCACTAAATAAAGCCCATTCTTAAATATTTATCCTTTCTTCGTCTTTTCTTCCTTCCACCCCTCCGCCTCTTCTTCCTTCCACCCCTCCTCCTCCTCCTTATCCAGTAGCACATCGATAATTATTTTTAAATAATTGAAACAAAAAAAAAACCACATTTTTTTTTCCTTATTTACGCGCACAATTGATCGGATCCGCGTTCTCGTAACTTTTTCTTCCCGAAAACTCGAGAATTCCGTCAATCAATGTTTTCCAATAGTATACACAGTATTAAAAATATATATATATATATATATATATATATTTAAAAAAAAAAACACACACACAACGTAGTATAAACGTAAATGAAAAAAAAAAAAAGGGTTGTGCAAGGTTTTTTTTAGTGTAGGAAAAGTGATATTCAGAAAAAAAAGGATACTATCGGTTCATCAAAGGAATTGAAAAAACTTCGAACGATACGTACAATTTTAGTCGAACGTTGATGAGAAATTAAACAAGAAAAAAAAATAGACGAGTCCGTCGTTGGAAAAATCGTAACAGGCTAGTCGAGAACTACCGTGTTGTTTTAAGGCGGATATGATTCTCTAACTGTTGTAGAGAAATGTATTATTATTATTATTATTATTATTATTATTATTATTATTATTATCATTATATAAAGAGCAGTACGCCGTAAGCTAGCTGATAAATATTCGTTAGTTAAAAAAAAATCATTGCCATTGCGAGATAAAATTCATCTCGTTCATCATCACTCACGAGGTATTTAACCGAAGCATGTAGCCTGCCAAATGTCTCATTCGATTCAACGGTCGAGTCTGATTATGCTCAAAAAAAAAAAACTTTTTTTAATGCTCCGATCTGCACGAAAGATCTGGAGCCAATTTGCTCGAATTTTCTAGAATTTAAAATTTTTCCAAACATCGCGATCGGTTTTTCTTTTTTTTTATCGATTTTTTGGCAATCGTGAAACAAATTTGCGAAGACTTTTTTTTTCAACTTTTTCTGTTTTTGTTTTTCTCTCTCATACTTGAAAAAAAAATAGCTCCTCAATTTTTTTATTTTGTTTGATAAACAAGAATTTTACAACTTTTGTTTGCTACTCCGAGTGAAAAAAAAATAAAAAAAAAAGGGATGTAAACTCTCGAAGTATTCAATCGAAATGAAGTCTGTTCGAGGCAAAGTGCGTGAAAAAGCAGTCGATTGGTGTCCACAAGAGATAGCTGAGTATTTTCTTGTAGTTAAAAAAAAAAAAAAAAAAAAAAAAACGAAACGATTTCACATGTTGCTTCATAAAAATCACCGAATCATGCACAACACACGTCAATCACTCTGATAAGCAAAGATCGTTCGATCAATCTTTGTCCTGCAAGAAAATGTAACGTAGCGATATACTTTCGACTATTGTTTTTTTTTTTTGTAATTTTTTTTTTACTTCTTACATCGTCGTAAATGCTAGCTAACAATTCTACGATTCTTTTATTTTATTTTTTTTACATCGTAAATGCTAGCTATCAATTCTACGATTTTTTTTTTTTTTTTTTTTTAAATTCTCGAGAATAGGCGCAATAGAGTGGGACGAAAGTACAAAAAAATATACGGAGCCTTTTTATTTCTACTCTGGAATTTCTAATCCTGAGATTTGCGAGGCTGACGGTATAAAAAATCGATAATGATCAATTAATATATAACGAGGAGAATGGATTAAATTTTTGTGCAATTTGTGTCGCTGACGACACTGGACGATATATTAGTAATTAACGAGAGAAATCATTAATGTGATTATTCATGATAGATTAGAACAATCATTGACGAATTAAATTCCAGCGCTAAATTTTTTTTTAATTTTTTTTCGTTTAGTGCTTTTTTTTTTGACGTTTTACAGTAAGGGCGAGGAAAAAAAAGGCAATTAGTTGAGAATGCAAGTGAGAGTAAGTGTGAGAGAGAGAGAGGGAGGGAGAGAGAGAGAGAAAAGGTGAGAATTTGGATAAGAGAAAGTTAGAAGTATTTTCTTATTGTGCAAATATTCAGCTATAGCGACTGGATGTGGACACCAATGTAAATATTTTAATATTTTACAATAAACACTTTCGCTATTTACAAACCTCATTTCATTTATAAGCCTGTCCACGATCCAATTTCTATAACTACGTCGCTGCATTTCTCCCGGGCAATTAAGATGTTTTTTTTTTTTTTTTTATTCTAAACTTTTTATTTTTTTAATTTTAGTTCACTTCTACACTCACAAATCCCAAATAGAAATTTACACAAATCTATAACTGTGACTAATTGTAATATTTATTGATTATCATCGTGATTTTCATTTTTGGGCAATTTCGTCGTGACGAATAACGATCATGAACTTTGATAATTTTTCGTCATTTTGTAGATTGTCGTTAAATTTGTGATTTTGATTTTTTAATCGCAATATAAGAGAAAATTATTGAAATTCATAGACAACTAGGAAACAAAACAAAAACATTCATCCTGCTCCCTATAATTTAGCTAAAGTTTTATTTTTTCAATTTTAGTTCATCACTTCTACATTCACAAATCCCCAAATAGAAATTTACACAAATCTATAACTGTGACTAATTGTAATATTTATTGATTATCATCGTGATTTTCATTTTTGGGCAATTTCGTCGTGACAAATAACGATCATGAACTTTGACAATTTTTCGTCATTTTGTAGATTGTCATTAAATTTGTGATTTTGATTTTTTAATCGCAGTATAAGAGAAAATTATAATTATTAAAAATCATACTGCTCCCTATAATTTCTAAACTAGCGTTATTCCGAGTCGACCGATTTTTAATCGTTTTATTTTCTCTTTTTTTTATCGGTGTAATCAAATGTTGAGTATGTATGGGGCATTCCAGGCCAAATCGACAGGGCACTGTCACGAGTTTTTTCCTTTCAATCCGTTGCAGAGCAACAAAAAAATAAAATAATTCAAACGAATTTTCAGATTATTGAAAAAATCGACACGGTCGTTATCAACGAATTTTTGACGTGGCTGATGATTAGTCTGAAATTTTCGCAGTAAATTCTGTAGGGAGAAAGGAAATTTTTTGGACCCTGGAAAAAATCAAAATCAAATATATTTGACTGATATAAATAATTTTATAAAAATTTCACAACTCTTCGGCGCTCTTTATATTGTCATATAATTATTTTTATACAGGAAATAATTTCGGACAATTCTCAAACTCAATAATGATTAATTATTAAGAAAGTTTTTTCTTTTTTTTTTTTTTCACATTAAATAGTCCCAAAATTATTTCACATTCTCATTTGTTTTTGGAAATAAAAATTATTTCTATTTATGCTCAATTTCGGGTCAGTGGAAAGAATTTTTTTTTTTCCAACGTAAAAAATTCATAAAAATTGATAACGATTTACATTTATTATTAATAAATTTTTCGATATTGGTCACGTGGATTTTTGTTTTTCAAATCTGAAAATCAACCTAAATTCTTTTTTGGTGGGTTGAAAAATTCAAAAAGAATAATGTCAAAGGTCACAGCTTTGCTCGATTTTACCCAAAATGCTTGATAAATAAATAAATATATATATATATACATATTGCGTTAGCTAAATGTTAATGTTTCTGTGTCCGTGCACTTCTTACGTGTCGAACCTCCTCTGACCTCGTCACTCCGCTACCGAAAAATCGTTAATAACGATTATCGAATACCAAAAGTGGACCTGCCTGAGATTAAGGGGAATCATCGCAAATTCCGTAACCTCGTCACCAGCTACATAGGTAAAATTTTGTCTCTGTCTCTGTCTGTCCGTATCTCTGTGTTTTGTTTGCTCGTATTCGTCCAAAAACAAAAAAAAAAGAAAAAAAAAACGTTTTTTTTTTCTGTACTTGTCGTAGGCTTGCGTTCCGTTTTTCTCACCATTTCTCATCGAAATACGACAGAGCAAGACGGTCGTATGTATAATTATAATTTTATTCTCCACCCCCAATTCCGCATCTCGCTATAATAATTTATTTATCATCGCTAATCCAAATGACATTTGACCCTGTAATTAATTCAATTTCCCAAATTAATTCATATTTTTAGTCAGTTGGCACGAATTTATTTTTTTTTCTTTTAATTCCTAATGATAGATATTTTTTTAACACTTTTTTTTTCCAAACACACGCAACGATGAAGATCCAGAAGGAATTTTTTCAACTATATCAAATTATTGAATTGAAAGAGGAAGAAAAATATACATTTTATTTTTTTTCTATTTTTTTTCTTCCATATAATCGAATTTGTGATTTTTTTTTCAATTGCCATTGTATTTTTAGTGTGGTTTTATTTTATTTTTTGTTTTGTTTCGTCAAGTGATAAATTTACAATAATTTGTACAAGTTTTTTTTTTGTTTTTTTTTTAATTATAAAAAAAAAATAGTTTTTTCTCGTCTAGCAATGATAGATAAAGATTGACTATTCGATTAGCGATTATTACGATTTAAAAGCGAAAATTTCGCATAGTTTCGAAAAAAAATGGCATCATTAAATTTGTGTTGCAGCTCTGAAACATTCCCCGTCGAAGAGAAAAAGCATATCGAGGCCATTGAGGCCCCTCGAGGGTGATTTCGATTCAACTGGTAAGTCAAAAATTTTCACGTCCTTTTGGCGATACAAAAAAATAGAAAAAAAATCCTTCAATCCTTTTTTTTTTTTTTTTTTTCTCATCCCAACTATGATAATTTTTATTATTATTAATTTTATTTTATCGTCTAGCGAATCGGTTCGAAAAATTATTTCAATCAAAAAGAAACTCGAAAATTTTCCATATTTTTTCCTGGCGTTAAGTTTTTCTCTCTCTCGTACAAAAAAAAAAAAAAAAAAGAAGGCAAACGCGGTGAGAAAAGCGACAAGTGTCACGTAAAGGTCATAACTGTCTCAACCACGGCTGGCCTTTCTTCCCTGTGTGGCACGACGAAGATTCCTGCTTGAATGCATAAAACGACTTCATCTCGTCATCGATCGAATTCTCGCCCCGAAAAAAAAAAAACAAAAAACAAGCCAGTAAACACTTTTGTTTTTTTTTCATTCTTCAAATTATCATTGTTATATTTTTCTCACATATTTCCTCTTTGCACACAAGAGCAATTTTTTTTTTTTTTTTTTAATATTCATTTCGATATTGTCTCTCATTGTCAAAAATCTTTGTTTTTGTTATTATTATTATTTTTTCTCTCGTTCCTTCTCATTAACGTGCATACGTGCAGCTTAATTTGCAATATACACTTCTGGTATATATATATATGTGTATATATATATATATATAAATCTATGCATATATATATGTATATATATATGGTGTTGTATGATGGTTTAGCGGTGGCAGCAACCGGAAGTACGGCAATGCATGCAACATCACCCACGAAACTTGGTGAGTCGCCTCCTTACACTTCATTAACCTTTTCTTTCATCCAATCACCCAAAAAATCCAAATCCTCGCTTCATTCATTTTTCGTAAAAGTCATTTTAGCGATTACTAAAAAAAAAAGAGAAAAAAAAAATATATATTATATATTTTGCCACGAGAGTATTATAATAAAATTATTTTTCATCTATCGGAAATTTTTCGTGTACAAATGAGGCGAGTCGATTTTTTTTCTCTTATATATATATGAGAATTTTTCAATTTTTTTTTTGTATATCGCTGATCGCTATTCATCTCGATCCTACGAGCCACGTGAGATCGAGCTGAATTTTTTTTCCTTTCCATCTCATACATTGATGGAAATTTGGGTCGTTCTCAATCGCGAGCTCTGCTCCAATTTTCATTATTTTTTCTACGGATTCGTTTGTTCAGCGATTGCCTGCTGATAATTTAGATATTCGGAATATAAAAAAAAAAAAAAAATAACGCATGGATTTATTTCGGTGGATGACGATAAATTTTTTGGACAATCCTTGGTAAGCTCGATATTGTTGAAAGTAGCGAATCCGGGATCGGTGAGATGCGTGTTGATTGGATTTTTTTTTTAATCGCAAATTATTCGGAATCTCGAATACATTTTTATTTTCCACGCTCAATATTTAATGAGAAAATCTTTTCGCGGGATTACAAAAAATAATTTTATATTAAATGGAATTATCGTCGAATTAATTAGATACTAAAAATTAATGAAATATTCGTCTCTGATATCGAACAAGGAAATATCGTATTTTCGAAAATTTATAAAATATAAAAAAAAAGAAAAAATATATATTGTAAATATTTGGAAATATATTTTTTCTCGTTGGGTTTCATAATAAATAATGAAAAGACATTTAACGCGCATCTCGCCATTTTCTCATGCTTGAAAAATCTCTCTTACCCTTCATTGGCCCTTTTTCTAAAATAGTCTGATGATAGCTCGAATGAAATATCCTCCAATCTGTGTTCTCGTGATAACGAAACGAATGAAAAAGAAACAAAAAAAATGGCCACTAACATGAGTGACCCAAAAATCGAAATTAGCGAGTCCAACTGGGATCGAGATGGTCGTAAGCAGCAGCGGTGGTGGAAACGTCGATGGAAATTCGACGAGTTCGGTGCCAATAGCGACATCAACACCGGTAAATCTTCCAACATCCGGTGCTATTGTATCGGTTGCACCGCCGCCATTATCAGCCGGTATAATTTCATCGGATGGTCCACTTCGTGTGACGAGTTATCCAGCCGTTCTGAAAGGACGAAGTGGCGCCAGTCCACCAAATCCAAATCTCGTGCCATCAGGAAAAATTCCACCGCCTGTACCACCAAGAGGCAGCATCTCCTCGGGAGCTTCAGCTCGTCCAAAAAACGACGAGCAACGAGGAGGAGGTGGAAATGCCTCATCATCCTCGTCAACTTCCGGTCGAGGTGATGCGAATAACGCGTTAAAATTGCATGCCCCTACAAAGGTCACGCCTCTTGCGTCGAAAAATAATAACGATTATTTTATTAATAACGCCAGTGGTGAACCTTCGAGTCGAAACGTTCGTACGCCGTTGCATGAAAATAATTCCCAACGTCCCAAATGTCCTCAACAACATACAATGACACTCAATGATAAAGAATCACGTGACAAGTATTATTATTATAATAATGAAGATTTAACAACAGGTAAGGCAACAACGACGGGAATAACAAAATTATTGCCAATGCCTTACCAACAGCAGATAAAACAGTTACAGCAGCAGCAGAAATTTATTTGTGATAATCGTCGCTACAAAAAATACGAGGAAAATGAGGAATTTGTCAGTGTCGAGAGATGTAATGACAATTATATTATACGAACGAGTCCATGCCCATTCAGGCCTGAGAGAGGCAGATTTCGTTTTGATAAATCATTTATCAAGGAATCATCGATAAAATCTGATACGAGTGTTAAAAGTTTCATTAGTACAGAAAATTTATCGATCAACTCAACAGCCGAACGATCAAATGAGACTATGAAAAAATTTACATATTTCATAAATCCTGGTGGTAATATTTATAACAAAATGTCAAGAAAGGACAAAAAACACTCTGAGACTTATGCGGAAAAATTGCGAAGAGAGGAGATCGAGTCGAGTGGAAAATTAAAGCTTGAAGTGATAAATAAAAATCCAGATATATTTATCAAACCATCAACTTTTGTCACACCTTCGATACGATTTCTTAATCCAAATAATGAGAATAAAAATGTTAAAAAAATTGGCAAAATGGAGATGAGAGATGGGAAAAAATTTCCTACACCTGTGAATTTATCTGAGACTCAAATTTTAACGACTGAGTCGAGAATTGAGAAAAATTCATTCGTTCGAGCTGAAACTCGTGGATTTGTTCGAAAAAGTGATGAAAAAATTGATTATTTGCGTCATGCTGAAAAAAATCTCGTCATGTCAAATATCGATGATCAAAGGATCTTTGAGAGAAAAAAATTTCATGTTGATCATCAGTCGATACAACAGGCTGTCTCAGATTCTTCATTGACTAATTTACGATTTAAACGGGCAAATCGATTGTCCGTTGAACGTGTGAAAAAAAGAGAAAATAAATATTTCACAAGACGCATGAGCGTTAAAAATTCAACGCCTAATATACGAATGGACGATAAAGCTTATCCAGAAACACTGAAAAATTATTTATCTGATAACGAGTACAGAGATTATCTCAATGATACGTCGAGTCACGAAGATTTGAATGATAAAAAATCACGAAATTTGTCCTTCTTGCATGGCTATGCGAGCACTCGCTAGTACAAATGATCATCACTTGGCATCTCATCACTAAATCTCACTCCATTTTTCTTATTATTCTTGTCCCTCCTTGGAAAAAAAAAAAAAACCAATGTTTTTTCTTTTTTTTTTTTTATCACTCTAGCGTTGTCGAATAATTGTGAGAATTTTTCCTTTGCTCGTCAAAATAACGAATAGTCGACCAATATTTTGTGTAGTCGTTGATAGAATTGTACGAAGGATAGAAAAATTCCATTTGTCCAATATTTTTGTCTTTTCGAGTATAAATTTTTACCTTATTCCTCGCGACAAAGTTTTATTTTTTCCACGTTCGTATTATTATTATTATTATTATCGTTTGGGTTTTTCTTTACGAATTGCTTGCATTGAGCAAGCAATTCGTAAAAAAAATTTACTCCAATTGACCAAATGTGAATTAACGCGAATAATTTTTTTCTCAGTCGAAAGAAAATTTCAAATTTACATTTTTGCCAAACCCAAACATTTTTTGGCGGATCTACAAAAGTAAAAATGTAGTTTTTATTCACTCTTGTGTTCACACAGTTGAAAAATGTAATGTAGAAAAATTGTGCTCCCTTTTTCCTGTCGCTAGACGATTCGCTCTGTGTGTGCTTAGTCGAAATGATTTTGAATAATATTTTTTACGATTATATTTTTGTGATATCGTAAAAATGAGCTCTTTTTACCGTATCTTCTATTTTTTTCGGTAATTCCGTAAAGAAAATTAACATGGAAAAAAAAATATTCCAGTTTTTTCCGATATTTGCAGTTTTTTTTTTTTCTCGTGCACGATAATTTTTTTTTTTTCCTATTGCGCGTCAGTTGACATAAAAAAAGAAAATGTAGTTTTCGTTTTTACTCTAGAAATTTAATGTAGAAAAATTGTGCTCCCTTTTTCCTGTCGCTAGACGATTCGCTCTGTGTGTGCTTAGTCGAAATGAGTTTGAATAATATTTTTTACGATTATATTTTTGTAATATCGTAAAAATGAGCTCTTTTTACCTTATCTTCTATTTCTTTCGGTAATTCCGTAAAGAAAATTAACAAGGAAAAAAAAAACATTTCAGTTTTTTCCGATATTTGCAGTTTTTTTTTATCTGGTGCACGATAATTTTTTTTAATGATTTTTCTTTCTTACTATCGACGTAGAGCTACGTAGAAGTATCGAGAAAATGTTTTTTTTTAAATTAATACCGAAAGAAATGAAGAAGAAGGGAGAGAGAGAAAAAAAATGAAAAAAAAATGAAAAAAATCTTACGATTTAGGGCTAATGGTAGTGCGCTTCTTGTAGGTGGCACCCTTCCTTCAACCTGCTCCACTCCGCCCCCGCCCTTTGACGATGCAGTACGCTCGAACGACCAGACACTCGCATCAGGAGGCGGTCATCATCATCAAGGCACCACTTCGATTTTATCGACCAGTCACTCCAAACACAACAGGGTCGTTCATCATGTTACTCTGACCAAAACTTATCACGATTCCGTCAGGTAAAACAATTAAAAAAAAAAAACAATTTTCACTCTGGCCTGAATTTTCAGTCATATTTTTGATCATAAAATTCATCTTGATTTTGAAATTAAGACCTAAATTATTTTTATTAAGATTTAAGTTTGACCTTTTCATATAAATAATAATATTTATCTGAAAAATATATTTTAGATATATTGAAAATTTAATCAAAGGATCAAAATTATTTGGCACAATTAAATTATCTTTAATATGTAAAAGATTTTTAGTCAATTATTCAATTATTCTCATTTTTTTCATTGAGGTTTTCTTTTCTATCTTTTTTTTTCTTTATTTCAATAAACGAATTTTTGTTAAGACCTAAATTGCCTTTATTAAGATTTAAATTTGACCTTTTCATATAAATAATAATATTTATCTGAAAAATATATTTGAGATATATTGAAAATTTAATCAAAGGATAAAAATTATTTGGCACAATTAAATTATCTTTAATATGTAAAAGATTTTTAGTCAATTATTCAATTTTTCTCATTTTTTTCATTGACGTTTTCTTTTCTTTTTTTTTTTTTTTCTTTATTTCATTAAACGAATTTTTGCTAAGACCTAAATTGCCTTTATTAACATTTAAGTTTGACCTTTTGATATAAATAATAATATTTATCTGAAAAATATATTTGAGATAGATTGAAGATAATATTTTCGATATATAAAATTACGAATAATGAAGAGAATTTTGTACATCGGATATATTTTCAAATATCTTCTCCTTCAATGTTGTATTAAAAATATAGCAAATTAATTTTTTTTTTCAAACGATTATCAAATTAAAAAAAAAAAAATTTGCTTGCCACAATTCTAGAAAAATTTAATCAAAGGACAAAAATTATTTGGCACAATTAAATTATCTTTAATATGTAAAAGATTTTTAGTGAATTATTCAATTTTTCTCATTTCTTTTTTTTTTCTTTTCTTTTTTTTCTTTATTTCAATAAATTTTGACTATAATATTGTTTTAGCAGCATATCGGACGTTCACTTGGAAAGCAGCGGAAGTGGCAGTGGAAGTGGCGGAAGAGAGACAAAATCTTCGCTGAGCGTTGAGAGCGGCGGTAGCAGTCGAGGAGGTGGCGGTGGTGGATTAACGTGGACACCACCGACCGGAAGTGCTGAAGGTTCAACACCAACGTGGACCGAAGGAACGCCATCATTCACTGAGAGTTCCAGCAGCGGTGATATTGGTAAGTTTCTGTACGCGATGCATCTCTACTTCAAGTCCTGAAGAAATTTACATGTGGAAAATTGGAATGGGCGAAGAAGCGAATTTTCAACCAGACGAGTGAAGAATCGGAGAGAGAGAGAGAGAGAGAGAGAGAGAGAAAAAAGCAAAAAAAAAAATGAAAATTCGTCAATAATCGTCAAGGGATCGGCTGTTTATTATCCACAACTTCCATTTTGTTCATCGATCTCTCACGATTAATTCGTTCGAATTCTACGAAACCAGTTTTGCCTTAGTAATTAATTAATTTGTTTTTTTTTTAATTAAATTATTTTGTTTTTTTCTTTCACGCAGATAATTTATTCAAAATAAAATTAATTTATTCAAATTAAATTTAACACGTAATATTTATAAATGTATAAATCACTCAGGATGTAAATATGATAAATGCTAAATCGACGAGATTCTGAGAGAGAGAGAGAGAATTCTGTGCCTAAAAATTTTAATCAACTTGTATGCGTTTTAGATTATCAATCGAAGCTTCTTCTCGACTTTAATTTCTTGAGCATAAAATTCTCGAGCTAAAATTATTTCCGAGGAAGATTTGCAGTCCTCGAAAGGATTTGTCAGTTTTTAACTAAACGTGAAAAATAAAATAAAATATGATTGATTGGAGGGTAAAAATTAAATTTCGCGAATCCTTTCGCAGCTGCCAAATTAATTGAAAAAATATTACAAAGCAGAGACGTGAGTCAGTCAGAAATTAGATAGAAATTTATCAGATTCGTTTTTTTAAATTTATTTCGTGCTTTTTCAACATTCGACGAGTCCATTTTACTCCCCAACTAAGCGATATGTGTTCTTGTACGTACTTAGCTCTGTTTAGAAAAAACAAAAAAAAAACCAAAGCGATGAATGTCAAGCTCGTAAAAACGAGGCTGGGACAATAAGAAGAAAAATAAAATCGTTAATTAAATTAAAATAAACAGAAACAAACATTTTTCGTTTCACTGATCATTCTATCCATCCTCTGTCGACACACATCTAACGACCATTTTCTATATATACATATATATATATATATGCAAACGAATTTCCGAGTCTACAGTCGCTCAGGACCGGCGAGTCTGGAGATAAGTTCGTCTCTCTATCATCTTTTTTTCTTCTATTCCTTCTTCTTCTTCTTCTCAGCATTCAATACTTTCAATATTCTCGTTCACTCATATATATAAATATATATGAGCTTTGACACGCTTATATTCACACTCGAGCACGAATCATCATGGCACACACACAAAAAATATATATATATATTCTCTGCTCTGCTTTTTTACTCCCCCCCCTCGTAATGACTTGGAAAATGAGCAATAAAATATGACTACTCAATTTATTGTCTCGGTACGAATTAAACATTTACGAGATATTTCAAATTAACTCGACCTACTCGCCTGATTTTCGCTTTTTTCAAATTTAATTGACCCTTTTTTTTTTTTTTTTTTTTTCTCTTATTGTTTCAACTCTAAAGTCGTCAATTTTTTTTTCTCGCTCCATCTTTGTCCAACTGATTGATGATGATTTTTTAAACTAATTTTTTGGTGAAAGTAAAAATTGTTTGAAAATAAATAATAAACTCTCGATTGAATTCAATTTTTTTTTCCCATAAGAATGAAAAAACAAATGAAAAAATTACAAGTCAGTAAACATGAAAATTATAAATTCTCCACGTTAAATTTTTTTTAATTGAAAATTCGGGCCATGAATTTGGAATATATAAAAAGAAAAAAAAATCATCGACCAAAAAGGCTTGAGATGTAGTTCATGTTAGTCTGAAATATCCAACAAACTTGCACGTCAAGGAGAATTAAAAAAAAAAAAAAAGGTGTGTGATTCTTCAAATCCTCCAATGTTCGTAAAATCGCTCAACGTTTGAAAAAAAAAAACAAAAAAAATTAAATAAAGAATAAAACAATGTTTTTTTTTTTTAGGTTGCCCGAGTACGCCGATACGTGGAAGTCAGAGAAGCGAGACTGGAGGAAAAGTTGCGGCAACGGTCGAGGAGGCACTCGCCAGTTTGACAACCGAAATGGTAAGTTGGCCATGATGACGTCAGTTCAATATCTTCAATCGGACGTCGAATGAAATATCACAAAAGTCTGATACAATTAAGTACAGCAAATGCAGTAATCAACGCTTAACGCCTATGTTCGTTTTGAGATTTGTCTTGTGCATCACACTCGTACTCTATATCTGTGTCATTCTAACCGGTACCACCGTCTGAAAGAAAACAAAAAAAAAACGAAAAGAATAGAAAAGAGAAGAGAAGAAGAACAAAGAAAAAAAAAACGTAAAAATTCTCTTTGTTATTTATTGATAAATCAGGAGATGTACTGCAGCGAGAGTGAATACCCCAAATCGTTCCATAACATTTCTCACTCACACTCTGTTTCTCCTGCGTGTCTGTGAGCCATTTTTACCCTCGTTGAGGAAAAAAATAAAATAAAAATTACTGGATTGTGAGCTCCTCGTGTGTAGCTGACTAAATCTTCAAGAGAGAGAATGAAAAAATCGACAAATTTGTGTACGGTTGAGCTGAGAGGAAGAAATTGAGACTCAAAAGTTTGTTATTCCGACTGGATAGCAGAGATAAAAGTCGGAAATCAATCATAAGAAAGGAACAATGAAAAAAAAGCAAGAAAAATAAATATAAACTGCTTAATGTTTCTTTTTTTTTTCACGAGGTTTATTTGGGGATAACGAATATCTCTCTCGTGTGTACTCATTTGTCGTAACGTAACTCAAATTATATTTCAATGTCTGGTTAACAAATTTTTCCTGCCTTTTTGCTGATTATCGTGAAAAAAAAAATGAAAAAAAAAAGATACTTGAAAGGTTGCCAAAAATTATTCAACGATTTTTAGCTCGTAACGTTCGAAACGACGATCGAGCATCTTATTGGCTTTTGTGCAGACTCGTGTGAATTGATCTCGTAATGATAAATATAAAAAGCTCAGCAGCATATTGTGGTCCAGGTACGAAGGTATAAGCGAGAGAGAAAAAAAGAGAAAAAGAAAAAGATGAATTTTGGAAAATGGAGGAATTAGGGCATTGAAATTTTGACAATATGTTGCTGCTGCTGCTGCTGCTGCTCCAAGACACGTATTGGACATACAAGGCAGCCGTGGGCCAAAGCGCAAAAGAACAAATAAATATACGAAAAAAAAAAAAACGAAAAATCATCACAAATCTTGAGTTGAAATTATCGAAAAAAAAATCGAGACTAGAACAAAATTATAAAAAAGAAATGTATATATTAGCTCGTCTAGCAGTCTTGCAAACTTGAGTATCTTTTATTACAAAATGAAACAAAAAAAAAAAATAATAATAATAATAATGTAGCTAGTTTGTGGATGTAAATGTTTCCTATATGTGTCTCACGTTCTTCAGCCCTGTCTGTAACTATATAAATTATATATATATTATTAAAAAAAAAATTAAAAAAAAATAATAATAATAACGAGTCTCGCGTGTATGATATTAAAAGGGACATAAAAATGATTAAAACTCAGTGCCGTTCAAAGAACTAAGTGTTAGAAAGTAACGTCTGTACTCATAAAGTTCGAGGGAAAGGAGTAAATTAAGAAAAAAAAAGATATTGAAAAGAAGAAGAAGAAGAATGAGGAGAAGAAAGAATTAATCGTCAGATTAAAATTCTCATGCGATTTAGTCGATGAAGTTTGAGCAATCTGTGTGTAACGTTTTGAAAGGCCAAAATGTTGTTCAACTATACAAAAAAAAATGAAAAAAATGAAAAAAAAAAAGACAAAAAACTATGCAAGTGCATAGATATGTATACATGAAAAATTGTTAAATTATCGAACGCTTATGACCGTGATGACGGAATTATGTGACATAGCGAGAAGAAGCTTTTTTGCGTGGTAATTGCGCGAGAGTAAAAATTTACAAATGTTACATTTATTTTTGGGGTTTCACGCTTTTTTTTTGTTTTAATTATTGATAAAAACAAAAAAATTGTCTTAAAATTCGTGCAATTGTACTTAATTATATTCGATTTTTTGGATTTCTTCCATTTTTCGGGACTGAGGCACGCAAATTCGGGCGAATACAGAGAATAGCTCTATGGGCACTTGTCAAATGAGTGATAAATTTTTTCAAATTTTATCCAATGAGCTTTCGTAGAATAATCGTCGATGATGATCACATAAAATAAAAATTTATCGAATATGTTTTCAACGAGAATTTTTATATCTTTAATATATTTTCGGATATGCACGAATTACGAGGAATTACAAATGACTATCTCATATATATATATATATATATCCAAAGTATATTTACGATATATTTTCGATAGATGAAACGATGAAAAGTTGGATATGTCGGATATATATATATTTTTGGATATATTTGGCTCTTTTTGGCAGCCACCTGAACAACGCCATTTGTTGCTTAGCACCAAAGACCCTTAGGAGTATTTTTTTTTCGTTTATTATTTTTTTCCAGAGAAAAATTCAATTTATGAAAAATAATTTGCTTGCTCACGATGCAAAATTCAAAGTGATTCGAATATGAATTATTTTTCGAAACAATCAAACGAAAATGTATTTAAAAATAATTCATTCGTTTTGAATGTTGAGAATTTTTTTTTTTTTTATCGTGCTATTAATTTTAATTTTTATTAACAATTTAATTAAACGCTTCATTAGTTTTAGTCAATCGTTAAAAGTTATGAAAATAATTTTTTTCTCATTTTATTTATCTCTCATTTGACAAGTGCCGTAGTTTGCCAAGCCTCGAAATTATTGCGAGAGACTCGAGGGCTGTTAAGAATTAATTATCAAAGAATCTCGTTTAGAGCTTGGCATGAATCCTTTTCCGAGTCACACCTCGAGCTCGAAGTTGAAGATTTTTTCTTTTCCAATTAATTTCATCGTTAAAAGTTATGAAAATAATTTTTTTCTCATTTTATTTATATCTCATTTGACAAGTGCTGTAGTTTGCCAAGCCTCGAAATTATTGCGAGAGACTCGAGGGCTGTTAAGAATTAATTATCAAAGAATCTCGTTTAGAGCTTGGCATGAATCCTTTTCCGAGTTTCCACACTTCGAGCTCGAAGTTGAAGATTTTTTCTTGTCTAATTAATTTCATGTCGTTTTTGTTCCCTCTCTGTGTCGTTGCGATCGTCCTGTCGGCTTTTTCCGTCGAGTCTGTCAAACTTACATTTTCCATTAACAGCCAAACTTATACTTGTGATTTGACCCAAAATTATGACAGTTAAAAAAATTTATTTCCAAAAGAAGAAAAAAAAAACAAACAAAAACACACTGAAGAAAAAAAAAAAACGTCATACAGAAAATTGGAAGCTACAGATCGTCCGAGAATTTGGATCAAAGATTGACAACGATATATGCACGTCGTCAGATCGAGAATGACTTCTTAACGACCGGAGGGACAACCGATCGTGTAGCAATAACGAAGAGTGCACGAAAGATTCTCAGAATACGATTTCTTCAGCCCTGAACTCGATTATCCGTGATTCGTAAAAGGATTCATGACCTTTCGACCCAGCTTGTAATGAAAATTGTAAAAAATAATAATAATAATAATAGTAACTTACGTTGCCAGTAGATGAGATATTAGATTGATAAAAAATGGAAGAAAAAACAAAATGAACGTAGACAAAATCTACGATAGACTCAAACATATCTTATCGCTTTGAAAATTCACGTTATAATAATTTTATTCTCAATTTACGAATGGAATTGATTGACGAAGTGTAAATGTTTTATCTCTATTTTGTACCAAATAGCTTAGCGTCATAATCGATGTATCCGATTAATTGTATTTACGTAGATCTTTGTTCATTACGAAAAAGAAAAAATAATCTTCACTCAAGTATAAGTTGAGAGCCTTTCAATTTTATCGTAAAATCTCGAGAGTATACGTAGCAGAGTAACAAATGTAATATTTTAATTGATCCTTTTTGTTTGTTTTTTTTTTTTATAACGAAGAAGCTTATAAATATCGAAGAAGTGAAATTAATTAATTTATCAAATTAAATAACAATTTTCATGAATATTTAAGAGGCGAAGAAGACCTGACGAGAAAACCGCATGCGAGATTTACACGTTTCATTTCGAAGCGGCCTAATTATTTTTTAAGCCAAAGGTCACAATGGAAATGTCATTTGTCACGAGCTAAATTGGTCAAATTCTTTATGGGGTTTATTTTTTTCTTCCTTTTCGTTTTTTTTTAAATCGTAGTTCAGGATATATCGGGAGAAAATTGAGAATGCGATTGTACTTACGAAATAGAAACTCACGAATCACTCGACCCTTGCTTAAAATATATCCTCCGAGACGCTTGCATTTATCGAAACGAAGCGTGTTTAAAAGAAGAAGAAAAAAAGGTGAAAAATCACATATATACATATATATGTGTGTGTGTGTGTGTGTGATTTTTCACGTTTATATATATATATATATATACAGCTTTGGAGGAAAAAATGATCATGCAAATGGAGAGAAAAAAAATGTACGAAGCATAGATCGTGAAATTTTCCTCGAGCCGCTTTAAACGAACGGCATTATATCGCATAATGATGTTTATTAACTATTTTACTTAAGTCGATCGATTTTGATCGCATTGTCGACGATGTGAATTCTCGCTCGAGCGAAAGAATGAAAAAAAAAAAAGGATATTTGGCAATACGAAGTACTGATATTATTTAAATAAAGCATTATTATTATTAGAAAAGGTGACTGATGTTTTTTGTCTTTATTGACGTTGAGGTGGTACCGAGTTTTTTTAAAAAAATTTCAAATGTGCAATCAACGACGAAAATTGTCACGATGAAATTCCTGCTCCAACATCATCAGGCAGAAAGCACGTAGTTGTTTTTGTTTGTTTTTGTTTGCTTATGTTTATCACGCAAAAAAAAAAGAAAAAACGAACGTCACGATGCACGTTTTGAATTTTAAGCACTGATGGTTATGTTTCTTTTTTTTCTTCTTCAAATGTTTTTTGTTTTTTTTTTTTTTTTTTTTCAATCGTATTTCTTTGTTACCCTGTTTTTTTATATTTTATTTCAACCCTTTCAGACCCACCTCTAACGAGAAAAGCGGGGATGTCTCTGTAAAAAAACGGGAGAAAGAGGGAGATAGAGAGAGGGAGGGATACAAAACAGAAAAAATATATATCGAGAGATATTTGCTGGAAATTCGAGAAGAAATGTAACGCATTTGCACAGTCATTAGGGTCGGAAAGGCCGCACACAATCGGGCAACTTTTGATCCAATATCGTGCATCACGGTGTTGATTAAATTCGCCTGGGAAAACAAAAAAAATCTCTTAGCGTAAGTGAAGAAAAGTAAAAAAACAAAAAACATAAAATGTACCGTGACCTGTTTTTTTTTTTTCTAGACCATTCGATTATTTTGATTACGACATAGAAGGATATTTACCAACTAACGTTCCTGTATATACGAAGAAGGAGGAAAAAAAAAAACTTTTCCTCTTTCTACGTCTTTCACACGCAAAAACTGCAGCGTTATAGATATTATTTATTTAAAAAAATTGCCTGCGAGTGGAATTTTCGTGTCACCGAGTGGCTTTTTTTTTCTAGACCATTCGATTATTTTGATTACAATATAGAAGGATATTTACCAACTAATGTTCCTGTATATGCGAAGAAGGAGAAAAAAAATAGACTTTTCCTCTTTCTACGTCTTTCACACGCAAAAACTGCAGCGTTATAGATATTATTTATTTTAAAAAATTGCCTGCGAGTGGAATTTTCGTGTCACCGAGTGGCTTTTTTTTTCTAGACCATTCGATTATTTTGATTACAATATAGAAGGATATTTACCAACTAATGTTCCTGTATATGCGAAGAAGGAGAAAAAAAATAGACTTTTCCTCTTTCTACGTCTTTCACACGCAAAAACTGCAGCGTTATAGATATTATTTATTTAAAAAAAATTGCCTGCGAGTGGAATTTTCGTGTCACCGAGTGGCTTGAATTTATTATTTTACAGCGCCGATCGTCGATCGATTGATTTATTTATCAACGTAGAATAATACATAGCCATTTGCTTCGCGGAATTGAAATTCTTTTCAATTCTTTTCTCCTCAATTATGTTCAAAATTAGAAAATAATTAATTCTGTTCTCGTGACGGAGCAATTGTATATACATTTATCGTTTTTTTTTTCTCATTGCGATTTTCTCCCAAGCATCGAGCATCTTTCTTCTCTCTGAGAATTTAATAACAGAGAGCGAGACAAGACGGTATTAAATTTTGTCACGTTGAAATTGACAATTCATGATGATCGACTCGATAGATTTTTCGCTATTGGTCTCGATCGTGCATGACAAAAGTGTAACTTTGTGTCGCGAGTTGTTGCATTTTTTTTCATTTGTTTTTCGTTGTTCCTTTTTTTTTGACGATTCTGCCGGTACTGAAGTAACAATTCCATGATGAAATGATATGAAGAATATCAAATAAAATATCAAACGTAGCGAAAAAAAATAAATAAAAAAATGCTCGTACGTTTTTGATTCGGGTGGAACGTCGAAGAACTTTGTTGCGCAGCTTAGTACTATTATATCGGTGCGAAAAAGAGGAAAAAGAAAAATTAGTACTTTGAGAAAATGACTTTTTATGAATAAATATTTATATCCACGCACTAGATAATTTGTGGTTGTATCGAAGCCAGCTAAAAACGATATTTTATTCAGCATGAAAAAAAAAAAAAAACGAAGAAGAAGAAGAAAAAGAAGAAACATAGAATGCTGTACGAATAAGTCGATTGTGAGATAATAAATTATTGAATCGAATATGAATGCGTTTAATGGCATTGTGTTTTTTTTTTAAATATTTTTATTGACGAAATGAGAAAAATAGTCGGAATTGTCCAGAATTTATTATACACAGATATGATTGTAGGGGGTTGAAGCATATTGAGGGTATAATCAATTGTTGCTAATGGTTTCCGCAATCCAGTCAGTAAATTGAGCTACATCGACGTAGACGGAAGGTCCATCTTCGTAGCCACAAAGTGAGAGAGCCCAGGAAGCAATTCCGATTATTTCGGCATCACCAGAAGCATTTTTCTTGATCAGCGGACTACCAGAGTCACCCTATAATAATAATAAGAAGCGAAAGAATTATAATTTATAATCCGATAAGTTAATTACAGTACGAGAAGATTTTCCATTTTTTTTTTTTAATATATTATTAATGGTAGAATTTATTTACGGTGCATGCAGACTGTCCATGCTTATGATATCCGGTGCAAACGTTAGTCGAATGCACAGGTGCAGTTCCAACGATACTTTCCATTTGCGATTTACAATCTTTCAGAGGCAAGATTGGAAGTACAGCTTTTTGTAATTTGGTGGGCATTGAAAAGCCTTGCGGTGCAGTCGATCCCCATCCAGAAAGGACAGTGTTGCCAGATGGTTTAGCTCCTTTTTTCGGTAGTCTTATCGTGTTTACTGCCTCGTTAAGTATCAACGGAGTTTTTAACCTCATAAGACCGATATCATAGGGGCCGACACCACTGATTGAAATAAGTGGAAAAAGCTTTTATTAGAAAATATTAAATAAAATAACAACAAAATTACGTAATGTGATATTAAAATAATAATAACAACAACAAAAAAATTCATCGTAGGAAGAAAAATCGATTTTTTCATTCCTTGCACACGGATTTATATTGGGGAAAAAAGTTGAGAAATATTTTCCTCCATAAAAATTTCTTAACCACAATATGATGACTTGGATATAAATTGGATATATGAAAAATTGAAGAATTTTTACAATTTTTATAACATCATTGCACCTGTATAGATATTGATTACGAAATTTATGAATTTTAGCAATGCTGAAATTTTATAATATCATACGGTATGAAATTCTCGTGAACGATGCTCTTTTCGACCTCGACCACTTGTTCGCTATCTTCGGTAAGTTTAATATTGTGCTTGCCAGCCTTTACGACGAAACTTCCATACGGTGGTATAGCATCAATGCAATTTCCAGAAGTAAGAATCCACTTGTTGTTAATTATGGAAGCACCGCATAAGTGTTCCTGTGGACGGAAAGGAGGATAACCCCACTGGACTGAAATCTGATATGGAAATTCGCCCTTAATGGCCTCCTCGCCAACGGACGATACGTCCAAGATCGAGATCAATATGGGGTAGGTCATAACCGAGGCGCACCTCCACTAAAAAACAAAACATATATTTACATTATTGTATTTATACCAGCACTGTACCATTATTTGTTTTTTTTTTAAATTTTTTTTTTCCAAAAAAATCCATGTAAATTCAAAGTTTTTCGAGTTTAAATTTTATTACTTATTACCAGCCTGCCCTTATTATCAGAGCTTTTCATCGAGCAGATTCAATTTATACTTCCAGCGACAACCTCATGATCAAAAGATAATCGATAATATTATTGCTCTCGAGATATATTCCAATTTTTGGAACTTAGCAAGATCGTTTTGTTTTGATAATTCAGTAATCAGAACCGATAGTAACAGGTTCTTATCAGTGATTAAATTATCTGTGAGACGTTTTCAAATTATTTATATTTTCATGCTATAAAGGCTGTACGAGATTTTTAATTACAACTATTCTCGAATAATGTCTCATCGATAATTAAATCAATGTATGCTGATCAATATTCGGCGACGAGTTGGCATCTCACGTCAGCAGAGAGAAACCGAATCGTGATCTTTGGGAAGAAAAACCTGATTGACGTTGAATCCTGTGGTATAAATTTTCAAATCAATATAAATTTTCATTATCAAGAGCTGATACAAAGCCAAATTCGTCAACACAGCATCAATACTTGTTTGTTTTTTTTTTTTTTTTTTTCAAATATCTGGACGAAAGTGACTCTGCCGTGTCAAACAAGCTCGATGTAGTCGCGGTGGTTCCGTTAAAAAAAAAAAAAGTGTTCACTGATACGAAGAATTTTATTGATAACAGGAGATGAAAAAAACATGATTAATTGTCCAGAAGAGATTTGAACGATCGTGTGTATTGCAGGTTGTCGAGATTACCAATTCTTCCCGATAATAGTTTCGATCTAATCGTACAATGGAGCAACATCGGCATATGTACTGGATACATTTTTGGATGTGCCACAGAGGTTGAAATACGAAAAAAATTATCAATTGTTACTGATAGTGGTTTCGATCCAATCGACAAATTGAGCCACGTCGGCGTACATCGTGGGTGAATTTTCGTAGCTGCCACAAGGAGAAAAGAACCAGGAAAAAACTCCGATCAATACAGCAGCGCCAGATTGATTTTTCTGAATTAGTGGACCACCAGAGTCACCCTTTAAATGATAAAAAAAAAACGATTAAAATTGTGAGCTCATCAGCTGTTCCAAATGACCCAGATAATTTTCAATTATATTACACATTTGGTAAAAAATACTCACGTCGCACGCAGATTGTCCAGTGATGAATCTTCCGGTGCAAATCATGGTCGAGTGTAATTTTGAACGAGATCCAGGAATATTTTGCAGCAACGATTGACAATCCTCGTTAGAAATAATTGGTAGAGCAATTTTTTGTAATTTATCGGGCGGGGTAGCCGCGGTGGCTCCAGTTATACCCCATCCAGAAAATATGCCATTACCAGTTGGTTTAGCTACAATTTTTGGTAGGCTTATCGCGCTTACTGCCTCGTTAAGTATCAATGGAGTTTTTAACTTCAAAAGAGCCAGGTCATAGGGTGGAACATCCATGCTGTTGGGTAACGAGTCAACCATTTTTAATAATTGCTGAGATAATAAAATTATTACAAATTTAGCTGTTCATCTCAACAGTCTAATTAAATCTGTTCAAGTATAATATATCGTAACATTGAGAATTTTCGGGGTAACGAGGAAACCATTTTTAATATTAGCCGAGATAATAAAAATTATCATAAATTTAGCTGTTCATCTCAAGTGAATATTTTATTCAAATCTGTTGAAGTAAATTGAAAATTTTGTTTATCAAATAATATTGGTTTCATTGAAATATTTATTGGACCATCCATATGATTATAAGATTTTTCATGTTTATTATAATCGAATAATACGCCAACATATTTCAATGATTATGCTTACTCTGTGTCGTAATTCTCATGAATTATGGTCTTTTCAATTTCACGAACTTGTTCAGTACTCTCGGTAATTTTAATATTGTGCTTGCCAGCCTTTACGATGAAATATTGACCGGGAAAAGAGACGGTAACGCAATGTGCAGCAGTGAGAATCCACTGACTGGTAATTATGGAACCACCGCAATTGTGTATATCGGGAATTGTTGTATTAGGAAAATGCATTTGAAATGAGATCTGATGAGGTAATTCGCCCTTTTCGGCCTCCTCGCCACCGGAGATACGATCAAGGCCCAAACCAAGGAGCGGTAGATCGTGAGCCAGACGCGCTTTCGCTGGGAAATAATTTACACATTTATCAAAGTAAATTTTTTTTTTTCGCCTTTTTTTATTTCTATTTTATTTTAATTTTTTTTTTAACAAATAACACTTTTCCTCACACACGTGTGATTTTATTTTTTCATACGTAATTATATATTGCAGCGAGCATTATCGATTTAAAGATAAATACGGTTATTTTTTAAAAGTAACCCTAGATGGCCCAACTGGGGTCTCTGATGACCCCAGTTAGGCCAAAATAAGTAAACAAAATTCTTGAATTATCAGTACACGTAAAATCAACGAATTTAAATATTTCAACTTACCGGCCTGGGCCCCGATTAAGAGAACGCTGAAGACGAGGAATAATTTTCGTGACATTATTCTCTTTTTTGGTGAATTTCTCATTTTGACGATCGAATTTATACTCGAAAATTCTGGCAGCTATCGGATTTCTCGTATCCCTGATATAATTGATAATATTATTGATCGCCTAATAGATATGCAATTCTCTCGTCCAATAAAGTTTTTTTCACACCTGTCTACACTGATAAGGAACGATCTATCGACGACTCAGCTTATTATGTCTTCATGAATTTTTTTCCCACTTCATCCCCTTATCTGACACGTAGAGATTATTATTTGTTATTTTCCAGACTAAGACAATGCGATATTTTTTAGTTTCAGCTGCCTTTGATTCGTTTATTATTGTCTATTAATTATTTTTTTTTCCAGATTTTGATGCCAGAAAATACTTCAAATATTCCAAAAGGTCGAAAAATCATATTTACAAAAAATGTCTATATGTGTGTGTGTGTGTGCGATTTGCCAAAACTTTGCACACAAGTTGGGCCTCAAATGATATCTCGGTTTGCTGCAATTTTTGATCAGATCGCTAACGGGTGTCTCATTTTATGGTAGTTTGAATTTTTCCTTATGATTGAAAAAAAAAAAAAAAAACTATTCTCGCTGTAACTTTTATAAAATTTCAACAATCGAACTGAAACTTGTAACACACATTGGCTAAGGGACAAGGATACTTGGTTTCGAGTTTGACAAGAATCGATCGTATGGTTTAGATTTTTATAAAAATTTTCAATTTTGCTAAATTTACAATTTTTCGAAAAATTTCATGTACACTCGAACTTTTGTTTGAAATGCTGAGGTACATTTTAATATTAGCTCATGATGTTCGTACTATCACGAGAACAAGCTGAATTACTCATTGAGCAGAATGTATGGGTGGGTGAAAATTGAGAGGTTGCGATGGGCAAATTTTAAATTTCCACAATTTTTCGCTCAATGATCATTGATTTTTCTTTATTTTAATTTATATAATTTTTCGTAAACGTTTCAGAGAAGTCAATAATTCAACATGATTTTTTGAATCCACGGCACAAAGGCAGAGACACGTGTGTAAACAGACGGAGCATTTCTACCACCGCATGGAAATAATCCCCAGGAGACGATTCCGATTACTTCAGCCTGATCGAATTCGTTCATCATCACTAATGGACCTCCTGAATCACCCTAAATAAATTATTATTATTATTTTTCATTATTAATGAAATATCAACAATAATTACTTTTTTTGCGCATTGAGAAGAAAAATTAAGTCAAATTTCAATATAATAAAATTTATTATATTGAATGAACTCGATGAATGATCAAAAAGTATCCACAATATATCTATATAAAAACAAAAAAATATATATATTTATTTTCAAGTCAAACATATTAAAAGGATTCGTATTTGAAATATTTATATATAAGAGTGCAAAAAATATATCCAAAGATATGCTTGTTATAAATTTCAGATTGATAAAAAATTTCATAATCCAGAATTTTTTTTCGACATATTTACTTATCATCAAAGATTTTATAGTCTGTAATCTGTGGATTTTTCATTAATATTGAGAAATTTAATAGAAAATTTTAAGCTATTTTAAATTTTAATTAAAAAAAAAATTAAAATCTTTCTCCATGAGAAAGAAAAAAAAATTAAAAAACAAACTTTGCAGGCTGACAACGTGCCATTTAACGGTCCTGTGCAAACGTTCGTAGGATGCAAAGGATTTCGTCCCTCGTGACGAAGAACCTCGGCAAGTGCACGTCGACAAATGTTGTACTCCAGCAATGGTAAAATGGCCGATTGGAGAATTTCAGGATTGTGAGGTGCTCTGGTTCTCCCAATACTGCCCCATCCGGTTAGCATCGCTTTTCCTTCGGGCACAACTTCCGGATATGGCAGAGATATCGTTGCAACAAATGGATTGAGATCGAAAGGTTCTTCGAGCTTCATCAGAGCGATATCGTATGGTGCTACAGTTCTAAAAATTTCACTATTTTTTATGCTATATAGAATTCTGAGTACTATTAAAATTATTCGTAAGATTCTATTTTAGTACAATCAGTAATATTATTACTGTTATATATAGTACTATTATTAGTAATATTTAAAATTAGCATTGAGAGTAGAGTAATGTTTTATATTACTAATATTGGCACATATTGGCTTTTATTTTTAGTACCAGTACCAAAACTATTTCTAATATTGAATTTTAGCACTACGAGTAGAATTATTAACTGTTTGATATTACTAATATTGGCACATATTGACTTTTATTTTTAGTACTAGTAGCAAAACTATTGGTAATATTGAATTTTAGCACTACGAGTAGAATTAGTACTGGTTTATATTACTAATATTGGTAATATTGAATTATAGCACTACGAGTAGAATTATTAAGTGTTTAATATTAGTAATATTCAATATTAGCACTAAGAGCAGAATTAGTACTGTTTTATATTACTAATATTGGCACATATTGACTTTTATTTTTAGTTCTAGTAGCAAAACTATTGGTAATATTGAATTTTAGCACTACGAGTAGAATTATTAACTGTTTAATATTACTACTATTAGCACTATCACTATATTGTGCAATGTTACTACGATTAGTTGATTTTCCATCCAATATTACAACTATTACTAATTTTTTAAATATCATTTGATATTAATGAGCAATTTAATATGCGAGTATCATTTAAATATTTACCCCGAATATTCCGGATAGACGAAAGTTCTAGCTACCAGTCTGCTCTGTTCGGTATCCTCGAGCGTACCGAGCTTGTACTTTCCAGCCAAAACGATATATTTTCCTGGTGATTTTGTGGGTCCGAGAGTCTTGCAGTGTCCAGCTGTGAGGATCCATTCGTCTTTGATTAAACTTCCACCGCACACGTGACGTGGCAATAATCCACGTGCAGAATCACCCCAGTGTATCGAGACCTGCCACGGATGAGTACCCTTTTCTGCATTTTTACCACCGACTATTCTCGTTTCTCTATTTGCTAATAATTCAATATTCAAACGGGCCTCGATCACCCAACATGCAACACCAGCAATAAAAACCAAAATAATTCTCGTATACATTTATTTTTTTCGTTAAGCTTTTTTTTTTATTTTATCAAAAACTTGCTTTTGAGAAGAAAAGAAAAAAAAAACAAGAAAATCCTTCAGAGGGTCTTTGTACGACGTCTGACACGATGAAATCGTGGAATGGAGACATTTTCACCGATCAACGAAGATCATGATCAGAGCCGATCACACGCTAGCACACAGAATCGTGATCTTCGGGAAGAAAAACCTGATTTACGTTGAATCCGGTGGTATAAATTTTCGCTCGTATCAAGAGCTCATACAAAGCCAAATATGTCACGGCAGCATCAATACTTGTTTCTTTTTTATTTTACTTTATTTTTTATTTTTTTATTTTTATTTATTCATTATATCTGGGTGAAAGTCATTCTGCTGCTTTGTCAAACAGGATTGACACACTCGTAGTGGTTCTATTTAATTTAAAAAAATATATATATCTTCAGGTATTAGAAGAGAAAAAAAAGCGTAAAGAGATTTTAATCAACCGTATGGATTCCACAAGTCGTCGAGCTTATCAGTTTTTACTGATATTCCATTTTCGATTATATCAGAGACATTTTCGAAAAAATTAACAATCTGACAAATGTATTTTATAAATATGATTATTCTACGTATTCGAACATTTAAATTAGCCTGGCATGAAAAATTTAAGCCGTAAACTTTTTATCGTTAATAAAAAGAAGAGAAGAGCAAAGAGAGGAAATTTTCTACATTTTTCACACAGGATGCATCAAACTTTTCCACGTCTTGAATATTTTTTGAAATTATTTATATTTTCATGCTATAAAGGCTGTGTGAGATTTTGAATTACAACTATTCTCGAGTAATGTCTCATCGATAATTAAATCAATGTATGCTGATCAATATTCGGTTTTGTCGAATCGAACAATCCTATATGGAGCCCTCGACATTTTTTTAAATATAAATTATCTCATTAAGAATATTGAATATTTTATCAAATCAACAATGTAAGGTGTACATACAGTTAATTACATTTCCAAGCGACAAAATACGTTGTTTATATGATAAATGAAGTTTTTGATCGCTTATCGAGTGCAATCGGTCATATATCCAACAGCAAGAATTTTTAACGCATACGCGAGTTCGTAAATCAAAGTATAAGACGTATTTATCAATATCGAAGAAGTGTAGGGTATATAAAAAAAAAAGAAGCGTAAACGACTTTGTTCAGAGGTAATTGGTAGTTTTATTAAGAGTTTAAAATTTGTCGAAAAAAAGTTTTTTAGCAATGAAATCATCTACAGAATCGATAAGATCAGTTTTTTTTTATAGTGGCTTCGATCCAGTCGACGAATTGTGCGACGTCGACGTACACAGAGGGTGCATTATTGGAGCCACAAGGTAAAACACCCCAGGAAACAACTCCAATTAATTCGATGTCACCAGAAGAATTTTTTTTTATCAGCGGACCACCAGAATCACCCTGTATAAATGGAGAGGTAAAAAAAAATATTACTGGGCCATCATTAAGAGTTTACATATTGTATTATTGTCATAATATATTATTATTATTATATATTATAATAAAAAATTAAGGATACTCACGCTGCATGCAGATTGTCCATCTTTCATAGATCCGGTGCAAACGTTCGTCTCATGCAATGGGGTAGGTCCAACGAGACTTTCCAATGCAGATTTGCAAATCTGGTAATTAATTATTGGTAGAAGAGCCTTTTGTAATTTATCAGGCAATTGTTGACCATTTGGTGAAACTGAACCCCATCCTGACAATACGGTATTTCCAGTTGGTTTAACACCACTTTTTGGCAGCTTTATCGCACTTACTGTCGTGTTCAGGCTCAGAGGAGTCTTAAGTTTGAGAAGACCAAGGTCGTAGGGGCCAACATTACTAAACAAAATTTATATTAACGAAGATTGACCTCTACCCTCTTTGGTAAAATATGCCCCTTGCAAAATTATATACGAAATTTATAAATAAATATTTGAATTAATCCGAGTGAGAATTTATATTAACTTAATTTATATTTATATTAACGAAGATTGACCTCTACCCTCTTTGGTAAAATATGCCCTTTGTCAACTTATATACGAAATTTATAAATAAATATTTGAATTAATCCGAGTGAGAATTTGTATTAACTTAATTTATATTTATATTAACGAAGATTGACCTCTACCCTCTTTGGTAAAATATGCCCCTTGTAAAATTATATAAGAAATTTATAAATAAATATATATTAATTAATCCAACAATGAGAATTTTATAATTATAGACTGACCCTTGGTAACTCTCATGGACAAATGTATCTTCAACAGTGATTACTTGTTCGCCACTTTCGGTAAGTTTAATATTGTGCTTGCCAGCCTTTACGACGAAACTTCCATACGATGGTACAGCTTGAACGCAATGTCCAGCAGTGAGAATCCACTTGTTGTTAATTATGGAACCACCGCAAAAGTGTTGGTACGAACTCAAGGGAGGAAGAACACTCCATTGGAGTGAAACCTGATGTGGAAATTCGCCCCTAATGGCTTCCTCGCCACCGACGATACGTCCAAGATCGAAACCAACATGGGGTAAGTCATACCCCAGACGCGGCTCCACTAAAAAAAAAATCATAAATATGATTCTTTTTTTTTTTTACTATTTTATACTATTTATTATTGTCAGTCCATCATTTTGTTTCTTTTTTTTTACAAATATCCCCTTTGTTTGCACAAATGCCCCACATGAATTTACATATATATGTAAAAGACGAAAAAAAAACGCATTAATTTTCAGTATATCTACCAGGAAAAATTATTTATTCCAATTAAAATTTCAATTTATGCCATTTAAATTTATGAAAATTATATTCGAATAAATTGGCCATTTATTTTTTATTCAATTCTATATTTCATTAATTTTTATCAATTAAATTATCATCGATGTACGAAAATTAATGTTTTTATATTTACCCGCCCGAGCTGCGACGAAGAGGACACTCAAGACAACGAGAATCTTAGGGGACATGATTTTCCTGTCTAATGATCCTCTTGTCTCATCGCTCTTATTTTATATGACCGCGTTTGTAATGAGTCAATTGCGATAACGGATTGAAGTATTTGCAAACATTATCCTTAAGGGGGTAGTACGTATGATTGAAATGACGAAATTTTATTTTCTCTACTTAATAGAATTCTTATGTCATTGTGGCTGCCACCACCGTCACCCTATGCACCAAATAACAATAACAATGATAATAATAAGAACAACAACATATCTATCCAATTTTAAGAGTCTCATCGTCGACCAAAAATGTTACGAGTTCAAATGGAACATTTTAAACTATAAAATTAAAATTCTCGTAAGAAATGTGGCTGTGATATTATGCAAAGACACGAAAGCAATTAATTATTATTTTTTTTCTAACCGATCTCTACCCACTTAATTGTCACGTGCCACAAGTGCAACACTGATATGATCAATGACAACTTTGTTGATGCGCTTGAATGGGTTTTTTTATTTTATTTTTTTCATTTTTTATGTGTCGTTCACAGATTCTCTTATCTGGCGTTCAAACGGATCCAACGGATTGATTATTTCCACTGATTTTTAGAAGCTTGGATGATATGAAATTTTTAATGCTGATTTCTCTGAAAGCTTGTGCGATCGATTGCCGAGCAATCGTTATAAAGTGACGGGGAAAAAGCAAGCGTGTGAAATCAGCGAAAATCATGTATATATATATATAGATCGGCATTAATTGGCATTGATTCAGTGTAAAAACATTTTACCCCTTTTTACCCCCGTAGGGGTTGAATTTCGAAAAATCCTTAGTCAGTCTCTACATTATAAAATAAAACTACTGGCGAAATTTCAAGTTTATTATAAGCTTTATAGTTCCTGAGATTTCGTCATGAGTGAGTCAGTGGTATTTTTGCTTATATTTATATATATATATATGTATATATATATATATATGTACACCTTACATTGTTAAATTTGATAAAATATTCAAGCCTCAAATCAATATTCAAATATTCAATATTCTTAATGAGATAATTTATATTTAAAAAAATGTCGAGGGTTCCATATAGGATTGTTTGATTTGACAAAACCGAATATTGATCAGCATACATTGATTTAATTATCGATGAGACATTACTCGAGAATAGTTGTAATTAAAAATCTCGTACAGCCTTTATAGCATGAAAATATAAGTAATTTGAAAACGTCTCACAGATAATTTAATTAGAAAGGAATGCAATGAAAAAAAAAACAAAACCTACGAGTTCACAGCAAGCTGAGAGCAGTCTACATTTTTTAACATTTTGTCAAATGGGTTTTTTTTTTTGGCCCACTGATAAGAACCTGTGACTATCGGTTCTGATTACTGAACTATCAGAACGAAACGATCTTGCTAAGTTCCAAAAATTGGAATATATCTCGAGAGCAATAATTGGAATAAATCTCGAGAGCAATAATATTATCGATTATCTTTTGATCATGACGTTGTGGCTGAAAGTATAAATTGAATCTGCTCGATGAAAAGCTCAACAATCAGGCACATCATGTTACCGAAGCTACTCGTCCTCTTTAGCGTTCTCGTTGTCGCGGCGCAGGCTGGTAATAAGGCATAAAATTCAAACTCGAAAATCTTTGATTTTACGTGGATTTTTTTTAAGATATATTAAAAATATATAAATCTGTAGGAAAAATACGAATGTGGATGCAAGTGGGAAATTTGTGTGGGAAAGAGATATATTTCGAAAAGAATAAAATATAATAATAATAATGGTACAGTGGTGGTATGAACATAGCTTTTTTTTTATTCATAAATTTATTATTTAGTAATTAGTTGTCATGTCACGATCGAGGGTACAAGATTGATTCGATTCTTTTATCATAATAATCGAATATTAATTCTCAGCGATTGGGATAATGAGTCTTTTTTAACTCTGGTTGAGTATCATTGGTACGAGCTGAGATGGCGATGAAAAAAAAAAAAACAAAAAATTACAAATAAAGTTTTTCATTGATCCAATTTATGTAATAAGAAAGACGCGTGTAACGATTTGCCAGAACCGCAGGGATAAGCTCTCCATGAGACAATTACGGAGTGCTCAGGAAGAGCCTCGTCGTTGTATTCTATGAGAGAACCACCCGAGTCACCTTAAAAAAAAAAATATATATATATATAAAAAAATTGAGAAAAAATTTGTAAATAAAAAAATCTTGCTTGGACAAATAATAAAAATATTATTGAATAAATTGTGATGCTTACGGAAGAGGCTTTGAAAAATTACGAATCAAGTTTATCATTGATCCAATCAATGTAGGAAGAAACACGTGTGTAGACCGATGGTACGCCAGAACCACAGGGATAACCTCCCCATGAGACAATTCCAACGAGCTCTTCAACACCTATGACGTCGCGTTGTATGAGAGGACCACCCGAGTCACCCTGAAAAAAAGAAACAAATAAAAATGGTAAAAATAAATAAATCATTATTTTTTTTTTTTAATCGTTTCCATAAATAAAAAAAAATCTTTGGCCAAATGATTGAAATATTTTAGAAAAAAATTGTGAGGCTTACAGAACAGGCGGACACGGAGCCACCGAGGGGTCCAGTGCAGATTTGAGTGTCGTAAATCTGAGCGAAGCCGGGTGAGGATTCAAAGATCGCGGCACAAATTTTCGTCTCGACAATTGGCACCGTGGCATGTTGAAGAACGGCCGGAAGAATTGGCACAATTTTCTTCGAGGTTGAGCCCCATCCGGAAATGGTGACGTCACCGGTATGAACTTTGTTTATTGTCGGCAGCTTAATAGCCTTGGTATTGATATTGAAGACAAAAGGAGTTTTGAGCTTCAACAGAGCAATATCGTGTTCTGCAATGCCTCTGTAATTAAAAAAAATAATAATAATAAATAAAAATAATAATCGTTCAGAGGATTTTTTTTTTTCTATATTAGTAGGAGTCGATCAATGAATTTTTAATTTTCGAAAGAAATATGCAAATGAGAATTGGAGAATTTATAGAAATTCTATAGAGATAATAAAACTGACCCGGTATATTTCCAATGAACGACCTTTAGGGCTACTTCAGAAAATTGTTGACCAACTTCTTCCACGTTGATAATGTGTTTGCCAGCATTAACTCCTATATGACCAATAAATGGCAATTCAGTAATGCAGTGTCCAGCAGTCAGTACCCAATTTTCATTGAGAATTGCTCCACCGCAGACATGTCTGAATTTAAAAATCGGTGGGGCACCCCAAATAATTGAAACTAGATAGGGATACTGATGTGGTGGTGATTCCTGTCCATCGGTGATGCGAGCATTCATCGCCGCCAGGCATCCTGAAAAAGTTATCGACATTATTATTATTATTTTTTTTTGTAAATTGAAACATGAAACATTTTTTTTAAATTCCTTCTCGTGAAAAAAAAAACTATTCGAAGAGCGTTATAAAAAAAAAAATATCTTGCCAAAGAATATTTTTATAATATGGCGGTGAATAAGCATTTATTAATTTTTGTAACTGTCAAAAATTCATTGTCACGAGTTCACGAGTTCAGTGAAGAAATAGATTGAATTTTTTTTTTTGTCGACAAGTTTGTAGTATTGGTAAGTGATTTTTTTTCTCACCCTGGCCAACGAGAACAGCAGCCAAAACGTACTGGAAGTAGAACATTGTCGAACGAGTTCTGACAATTTGGCAGGTTAACGAGTCTTCTTATAGCCCGAAAATTCGGGTCGTTCAGGTTATCGTCGCACGATCACAAGTACTTGAATATGATGATAAGATAATCATAAAAATTCAACAATTAACATAGAGCAATTTTCATATCGTAATATTTTTATTCATTTATCTTGATAAGTAAAACTTTGAACTTAGTCTTTTTACGGTCACTGAGCTATCGATCGCTTTGCACGTATCCACGTATAAATCGTTAATCTCCCTCGCAAGAGGTATTTGAAAGTTTTTTTTTTCTTCAAATTTTTATCTTCGTTAAAGCCAATTAAGTTTTGACGAATTTCATGACAGCAGTGTCGAGTCGAAAAAAAAAACGAGACGTATCGATGGATAAAAAAAAAATCACTAATTATATGTTAACAATACGATAATTACAATTCGACGATATAAAAGTCTTTTGTCTCGGATCTCATAATCCGTCACAATAAATATATGTATAAGTAATAAATAAATCAAATTATTTCTACAATACACGATATTTCATGACTTTGTTGTTAAATAAAAAAAATAAACAAAAAAAGTCAGAATTATGTCAACTGCGTCGATTAGACGAATTTACGCGAGTTTATCTGATCACTTGAAAATTATGATAACTCGGTGATTTTTTTTTACACAATTTAAATTCACTTATAAAAATTAATCGAGAGATTCAAGTTAGTTGCTCTGATTGTCGATAGATAAAAATTAAGAGCCGAGTAAAAATGCAACTAGACGCGTCGATAAAAAAAAAAAAAATCACTAATTATATTTTATCAATACGATAATTACAATTCGACGATATAAAAGTCTTTTGTCTCGGATCTCATAATCCGTCACAATAAATATATGTATAAGTAATAAATAAATCAAATTATTTCTACAATACACGATATTTCATGACTTTGTTGTTAAATAAAAAAAATAAACAAAAAAAGTCAGAATTATGTCAACTGCGTCGATTAGACGAATTTACGCGAGTTTATCTGATCACTTGAAAATTATGATAACTCAGTGATTTTTTTTTTTACACAGTTTACACATTCACTTGTAAAAATTAATCGAGAGATTCAAGATAGCTGCTCTGATTGTCGATAGATAAAAATTAAGAACTGTCTCATTTCGCTCGTATCTCTATTAGAATAAAACTTTGATATCGAGGTGGCACTATTAATCGGATCGATCGTAATTTGTCCCGCTTTTTCACCAATGCCCGTGTGTCTCTTGCGAGATTGTTTACGGCCTCAATATAAGAGCTCGCGAGAGAAATGATTTTCTCGTCACGCTATGCGTAACTTGTCTCGTAACAATTCGACAAAGAGTACAAACATAGATTGAAAAAAGGGGGAAAAAAAGGCAAATTCTTGACAAATCGACTGAGATGCTTTTGCAAGAGAGACTTTTGAATTAGAATGATAAATAGATATTTGAAATTTAAGGGGGTCCCATCAGGTGCCTGCGGTCGTTGTGATCAAACGAACAATCGTACGTATACCTGACCAAGTTTCTCTCGCTGTTGGTATTATTTGTGTCGCTGGTAACAAAAAACCATAAGTTCCGCGATCACGTAATTCCAATGTGTAAGAATATTTGATACCAGCAACTCCTTTCGCCCAATCATCCGATGCACCTGTTGTACAATAATTCTAAAATTATTTTCCCTCTCTCTTATTTGCCATTTTTATTTCACAGGAACACAAATTTCTCAATTATTCATCCATGTCTTGGAGACTTTTGTTAAAAAACTTTTTTATCACTTTAAAAATATTTGAATATTAAAAAAAACAAAAAATAATTATTTTTATAATATTTTAGTATATTTTACCTGAAGTTGCATATAAAAGATCTGCCGAAGGGCCAACTTTGTAACCCGTTCCATAAACTTTTGCCATGGCTTTTGCAGCTTGTTTTGCAACGCTGGCAAGTTCCAAATAATCAACTGGTCGAGTTCTCGTATGACCCCATGGCACCAGCCACATTTGCGAGTACGAGTGCAAAGTCAGATACAATCTGATAAAAATGATCAATTATTCGCTCTGTTTGAAAATTCAGATTTGAGAGAATTATATATTATGATTTACTTGATATCTTCGTTATTTGCCATGATAAAATCGGCCATTGCTTTTGTCTCAGGTTCCGAAAATGCATTTGGCCCTGCATAAGTTTCGTGACAAGGATCACCACTTGAACCACCATTTTTATCCTCGCCCCAATGATAGCCAAAATTTCTGTTAGGATCGACACCATCGCATCGGGACCAAAGCCATCGTGTATAATGAGATACCAAATGAAATAAACTAGCAGGTGTGTATCTGTTGATTTTAAAAATCAACAAATTATGCAAATATTTAATCCGTTAATTTCCCGAATAAAATTTTTCATTAGTCATGAAATTAAGTCGTGTACACGGCTAATCGACCAGCTCCTAAGTAAACATTTATTCGTTATTTTTTCTACTCCTCTTCGGGGGTAAAAAAAAATTCTGTTAGGATCGACACCATCCCATCGGGACCAAAGCCATCGTGTATAATGAGATACCAAATGAAATAATCCAGCAGGTGTGTATCGGTTGATTTTAAAAATCAACAAATTATGCAAATATTTAATGCGTTAATTTCGCGAATAAATTTTTTCATTAGTCATGAAATTAAGTCGTGTTCAAGGTTAATCGATGCTGGCGCATAATTTTTAACACGTAATTCACGATCAGGCTGATCTTATCGATAACTCGTCTATATCGTCAGACATATCGAGATTTGGGACTTGATCAATAATCTTGGTACGACTTTTGCATAAAATATAAAGAAATAAGGTCGTTATCATATGAACATTATACCTCGCTGCGTTATCGTTATCGGCGTGATTGCTTCGAGTTTTTCGCCACAAACGATCGCCTATATGACTGAATTCGTAACCATCCGGATTAACGACCGGCAGAATCATCCAGTCAGTGTTCTCGAGTAATTTCGAATACGTTGTATTTTTTTCAACCAATTGACCCAGTATGTAGGTCGCCACAGCCGTACCGATCCATTCACGTGCATGCATACCTGCAAAAAACAACAAAAAAAATCCCAAGCCCTTTTTTGTGAATTACACAAAACTTTCACCAGCACACTTTTTTATGTGCACTAAACGTACCATGACTAACCCTTTTTTTCTCTTCTATTTATTTTCAGCTAGGCAATAATAGTTATAATAATAATGATAATCTTTAAACCCGGAAACCACGGTGATTGATTATGCTAACGTGACTTGTTACGTGCGAGAATCATCTTTCTCTACCATTTGCCGAATTTCTCGTGGGAGGAAAAAAACGGGATGGAAGAACAGTAATGAGACAAGAACGTTTATTTTTGGAATCTGGAATTCTGGGTCAAGCTTCATTGACATTGCTCTCTTATTTTTCATCAGGGAAATAATTTCTTAACTGTAAAAGGTGATTCTTTGAAATTATTCCGCTCTACTTATTTCGTCGTGCGACAGAATATAAATTTGTTAAATTAACATTATCAGATAATATAAATTCGCGAGAAATATGGACAATTATATACAAGACTTGCGCTGCGTTTCCAAAAATTCATGAGCCTCTGCAGAGCTTTTATTTTTCATTCGGTCAATAAAATTCTTTTTAGATACACTAAAAAAAAAAAAATATTTTTCATCAAAAAAATTGTACGCTAAGAAAATGATGGAAAATTCAACTATTAAGTGACGATAAAAAATTTTAATTTATGAAAAAGTATTTTATAGTGAAAAAAGTCTCAACTTTGTACCATAAAATAATAACATAAATTTGACTTGAATTAATAGCTGCTGGAATTTGTTGTGAGTTTGGAAGGATTTTTTTTTTCTATTTTTATAAATTGAACGTAATTCATACCTGCATCGATCCAAATTATAGGCTTCGTTGTTAAATCTTTCTTTGGCCCACTCGAAACTTTAACGACCTTAAGTGGTTGACCCTCAAAACTGTGACCTATGGTAACAAGTTCGACCAGATTTGGATATCTGAATGCCAAATATTCCAGATACTTCATTATCTCTGAAATTCGAAATATTATTACAAAAATATAAAAATATGAGAATGAAGATGATATTGAAATTGTTTTTTTTGAGCAATTTAGCGCATCTTACCAGCAAAACGATGATAACGTTTCCAGGTCATCGAGTGTCCCTGATTATTGACAAGATCGTCCCGCTGCTCTTTCGACATCTTTGGATTCTGATACGCTATAGTTTTCTTTGAAAATGGAACAAAGTTAAAAAAAAAAGAGAGAATGAATAATGAGACGAAGAAATGTTACATATTACGTGTCTCTATGTTAGAAATGAAATGATGATTTATTCATGTCATACCTGGAGATCAGGAATTAAAACGGTAAAGTCAATATTCTTTTCTCGCAAGAAATCTTTCACGTCTGTAATGATATCCGGTGAGATGAGAATATCCGTTGTCCTTTGTACCAAAATTAATTATTGTCAGAGTTTTCTTTCTCCTTTTTTACATTTCTTTTCTTTCTTCATTAAACAAATAATTATTGTTTGAATCGGAAAAACAAATCACCTGTTGCCCAATGGTGGAATCCAAAATCTCACATCATCACCTTCGGAGTCTCGCAATTGTAGGAGATCTTTTATCTGACCCTTGGTGACAGGAGTTAACCTCAATAATTGGTAGCCCTTGTAATTGACACGAGCTGGACGTATTTTGTTGCTTTTTAAATCATTGCCAATAACATTGTTGACAATTTTATTGAGACCACCAGTAACAACACCAAACATCGTCTCGATGAGGCCACTAAAGGAAAAGTCTCGATTGCCTGGTGACAATAGTGAAAACCAGGATGGTTCCTCTAGTCGAACCGATTGATTGTCTCTGAATCCTCTCATTCTTTGCCAAGAGTTTATCCATACTTCCGGTGTTCCATTTGTGTATTCTGGTCTGGAAAAATACATTTTTTTTCTCATTAGTGATTTGTTGAAATTTTTTGCGACAAATATTCCAAATTATTGATGGTAAATGTTTAAAAAAAAAAATCGATTTAGACGAACAACGTATTTTTTTTTATCCGGTTAAATTTGATTACTCGCGACGTCACTTTTGGTCGTGACACATCACTTCCACCAGAGGTGACAAATTTACGTCACCTCTGGTTAAGTTTTACGTCACTTCCGGTTTGATTTGACGTCACTTCCGGTCTCGATGACGTCACTTCCGGTTAAATTTGACGTCACTTCCGGTTTAATGTTGCGTCACTTCCGGTCGCGATGCCGTCACTTCCGTTTAAATTAAACGTCACTTCCGGTCTTATGAGGACTTCACTTGCGGTTAAATTTTACGTCACTTCTGGTCGCAAGGACGTCACTTCCGGTTTAATTTGACGTTACTTCCGGTTTGATTTTACGTCACTTCTGGTCGCAAGGACGTCACTTCCGGTTTAATTTGACGTTACTTCCGGTTTGATTTTACGTCACTTTTGGCCGCGATGACGTCACTTCGGTTTAAATTTGACATCACTTCCGGTCGCTTTGACGTGACCCCCGGTTGATTTGACGTCCCATCCAGTTGATTTGACGTCATTTCCGGTTTGATTTGACGTCACTTCCGGTCACTTTGACGTCACTTCCGGTTGATTTGACGTCCTTTCCGGTCGCTTTGACGTCAACAAGTTTTCTCTATGAGTGTGCAAAAATTTGAATTTTCCGCCACGACGGTGGCGCCATCTGTCAGCGAGTTTGCGAAGCTCCAAAATTTCGAAGCGAAAATTTAAGTTTCCTGCACATGACGGTGGCGCCGTCTGTCGGCGGATTCGCAAAGCTCCAGAATTTCGAGGCAAAAATTTGCATTTCCCGCCACGAGGGTGGCGCCATCTGTCGGCGAGTTCGCGAAGCTCCACAATTTCGAGGCAAAAATTTTAATTTCCTGCCCCGACGGTGGCGCCATCTGTGGGCGAGTTTGCAAAGCTCCAAAATTGCGAAGCAAAAATTTGAATTTTCCCTCCAAGATCGTGGCGCCATCTGTCGGCGAGTTCGCTAAGCTCGACAATTTCGACCCCAACCGGAAGTGACGTCATCGCAACCGGAACTGACGTCATCGTAACCGGAAGTGACGTAAAAATAAACCGGAAATGACGTCGTCGGTTGATTTGACGTCAAAGCAACCAGAAGTGACGTCACAGTGACCGGAAGTGACGTCAAATCAACCGGAAGTGACGTCAAATCAACCGGAAATGACGTGAACTCAACCGACGACGTCATTTCCGGTTCCCGGCAGATGGCGCCACCGCCGTGGTGAGAAAATTCAAAATTTCGCCTAGAAAATTTTGGAGCTTCGCGAACTTGCCGACAGATGGCGCCACCGTCGTGGCAGGAAATTCAAATTTTTGCACCTTCATTGAGAAAGCTTGCTGATGTTGATAAGAGTCTGCTTTGCTGCCATTTTCGTTTGAAATTAAATGAAAAATTGCACTTTGGGGAAAAGAAATTCTCGATCGTTCGAATTTTAGAAAAATACTTAATCATAGGAGTGGCTTCATGCATGGGGAAGAATTAAGTGGAACAAATGGGCAAGATTCAATTTATACATTTTTCTACAAGCCCTTAATTCTGACATTATTTTTAATTTCTTTGATATTTTTACTTTTTCCTCGTTATTCCTCTGTGCCTTTAACTCCATATTATTTCTCAAAGATGCAGATTCAAATATTAAAAAAAGTCTGCTGTAACTCTCCGTTACATTAGTGTAAAAAATTAATCATCATACCTGTAATCGAGGCTTCTCGAATATACATAATCGTGATAATTTAATCCTTCGCTCATTCCAACCGCATCAGAATGATTTTTTTCGTTCAATGGACTGCCACTAATCACGATTGTTTGAAATATTTGTAAAAGGATAAAGCACAGTGGAAAACAATAAAAAAAATTAGATGAAGTAAAATTTGCCATGATCGTAAAAACTGTCGAAGATCATTCGAGGCTCAGAAATTATTGAAAAGGACGATCCTATCGTGATGAAAGTCTCAAGCTGACTGATCCACCTCGGGCACAGTCCCCTCCACTCATTCCCATAAAAGCCACTTTTTCCCAGTGGAATCGACGACGACGACGACGACGACGACAAAACCAAAGTTTCACTGTCATGCCCCATAAGGCCCCGTAAATCCGGTCCCGTTTTTCACCTGGTACATCCGAGATTGTCTTCGTTCTGTTCTGACTCATTACCATTGCAGATAGGAACTGAGTCTCGCTTTGTCGAGTAAACCAATTTTCATCAAAAAATTCTCATCTCGATTTCATCAGAATATTACTCGACCATTTTTTTTTCTCTTTTGCCTCACTCTCTTTAGTTTATGAAGAATTTATGCAGTATTTCAATTGAGGAAGAAGAAATTGTCAAACTCACGTTTGATTTTAAAAAAAATTTATTCAGTAAATGGTCCAGTTATGGTCATTCGAAAATAAGTCAAGTTGATCCGATTCGCTCGACGTACAAAGGGCGTAATATTTCTTCCTCCAGTTTGAACGCGTTTAATTCCAGTGGTGTCCTCCTGTTTTTTTCGTCGATCGTGGTGGCATCGTGGAACAAAGTAATAATTGACCTTGAAAGCGACGACGCCTATGCACGATCGTACAGACTCGAGCCAGAGAGTCTTTCTCAGAGAGGAGTTGCGACCGCAGTAGGTCATTATATTTGCCGTTAGGCTGGACTCTCTGAAGTTAGTATCAAAGACAAAACGGTGAAAATATTTTCTTTAGACTAAGAAAATCATCACGTCATATAACTCATGTTACCGCTATTAAGACGCAGCGAGATTTTTCAATGATTGAAAAGTCGTATTCAATTTTTTTCTCGTGATCAAAACTTGACCAAACATGCCCAGAATCGATTACATCTACTGAAAATATTTTTTTTTCTTTTCCTTCGATTATATTGATATAAAATTACAAAATTATCCCCACTCGATGTTTCATCGATACAATTTTTTTTTCCTATTTTTTTGTCTTTTAAAAATGATTTTTTTTTCAATTTCCCTTCGATATCATGAATCTAAAACTATAAAATTATCCACTAGAATTTTATGGATTGAATTTTGCTGATATTTTTCTACGTCAGAAATCATCGACCGGAAGTGGATCAAATGGGGCCAAAACCAATTTTTTCCACAGTGCCTATAATATGATAGGATCTCCAGGATGATTTTTTTTTCTTTCCAGTTCCTATAGAGCTCCGATAAGAAAAAAAAAACAACAGACACAAATAGTTAGACTTTTATACGCTTTATTATTTTATAACTATATGCGTTATAACCACGTAAATGGAATAAAACGCAACGATACAATAATTGTCTCAACGTACAGAGTAATAGAGCATAAACTGAGTAAGAATAATGACTCAAATAATTAAATTAACATAGTTACAACATACATGTATTATTATTATTATTTTTAATGTTTGTTTTATTTTTTCTTCATTTGTTAGTCGTCTGGTTTTTGTAAAAAGAAAGAGATAAGTTATATCGGATTTTTTTTCCATTTTCTCATAAATGCTTATGAACGGTCCACGAAAAATGTCAAGGATATACATTCGTAGAATATTCCTTTTTTTCTTTTTTTGTTCTCATCATTTGCTTCCATAGAAATGGTCCTTATACGACAAATTCCATTCTCCCGAATAGATCGAATTTTGACTAGCACGTTTGTGGCGTGTCTGCAGAGAGACTGTATTCGTAAACAATTTCACCGCAACGTAAATATAATTTTATCGGCGTCGGAAGTGCCGATTTGATTGAAGAAAAGTGAAAAAAAAAAAAAAAAAAAAAAACTACAAGCCGATCATACGGCGTCGTTCGAGGCCTCGGAGGATGCTAATCCGATTATAACCGATCATGCACATTAATCACGTAATTAAATCGCCTTTCATTGTATCGTATCGTTAATCCATCCAATAGACAAATTTTCATAAGAGTTTGATTAATAATTGACTGCTCATAGTCGTCCTCACGGGGGAGGGCGCGTTTTTTTTTTCTTCGTCTTCTGTTTTTTTTTTCTTGTCGCTTCTCTGCGATTCTATATATCGAAATCTCATACGACGATTATATATATATACATATATATATATATATATATATATATATATATATATGTATAGAATTCGCGAGCGCGATGAACGACCTAATATATATATCCCTAAGTCGTATACACGTGACCAGCATATGATACGCGACGATTGGGGGAAGATCAACATTTGTAATGATAAATGGCAAGAACGAAGAATCTCCAATGAAAATTCTGTCGATGCTTCCTCTTATGAATTCTTAACAAACAAGCCCATTTTCTTTTTTTTTTTCTCCATCATTCAAATGAATATCAGTAATTTTTAGTTTTTTACGTTTTCATCTTTCTCGTGAAGTAAATTTCATCGTAATCGTCAAGAAAAAATTGCGACAATCCATTTTATTCGTTACAATATAATTATTAACTCGCTCAATTAATCCTCAGTTCTCTCACTCTTTCTAAGGCCTTAGTGTTATGTACAATTATGAACATATCATTGTTTTTTTTTGTTTTTTTTTTTTCATCATTCGTAAGACAATTATGATAATAATGGCTCGCGTGGCAACGATAACATTCGGGTCTTACTCAAGTGGACCCGGATAATAACGTGATATATATTCGATATATCTATTATAATATTTCTATTTATAATAATTAATTTCGTGTATAATTTTTTTTTTTCTATTTTCATGTTCTTTTTTTTTTCTTTTTTTTTTTTACGATCGTGCAGCATGCATAGATGACATCGTAAATTATCGTGTTACTTGTAAACTACTCGGGGTTAGTACGACGCGACTTTCTTCTTCGTTTCCATTAAACACATTGAGACATTCTAAATCCTCGACATGGATCGTTACTGAGAAAACGGACATTTTGTTTTTTTTTTACTACAAGATAACATTTCACGAATTCTAATCGTAATTGCATGCAGGATTTTTTTTGTGTGATGGTTTATGAGCACGCGTCCGTGCATCGCGTCGATCCGATCGAATGGTGAACGCGTGACGGAAATCTAGACAGATCTATCGATCGAGATTCTCAACGATTTCGTAGCGGTGACGACTATTAAAATTATTTGTATATCTGTGTAGTTTTTTTTTTGTTTCGAAATGGAAAACAAAAAAGAATTATTGTAATTTGAGATTTAACAAATTGGTAGAATAATCTCGGAGCTTAGACGATATTTGCCTTGATGACAGCGCTGCCCATCATTACCTTGTTGACAAAGTTTACGATCGCTGTTGCGGGCTGTCCCGATTCCAATTCCGCGAAAACGTGACACTGATTGTCAGATTTGTGGGCTGGTTTTCTCGCGACGAATCCAAAGCATCGACTGAAATAAATTAATGAAAAATTAAACATTAATATGAATATTGAAAAATAAAGAAGATATAAAAAAAAATAACGGTGAATAAAAGATATCACGATATGATTTATGATCTACGATATTATTCAGAACTTTTCGCTTCTTTCCATATCGAGAATATATTTTAGATATATGTTGGACACGTTTCTGTCATATATATATATATTTTTTATGATTCTGTTGACTTATAATTTCTTGGCGAGGTGGAAGGAAAACTTACTGTGCACTCAGTGCTCGTCCCGTATCATCACTCACAAAGTCCCATGTTCTCTCCTCGGCATCCAAGCCACAGTAGCTTATATTATTGGTCGGATAATGTCTGCGGAAGAAAAGTTTACGAGCATTATCCGTAAGTGTAATGCCCTGAGTCGAGACTTTGAAATGAACGATCGTCGCTGTTGGCAAAGGTTTTTGGTCGAATAGTGACGATATGGCTTTCTTTATCGCCTGAGGTCCCGTCAACGATTCCGTGTCGATCGTGAAGAGGTACAATACGTTGCAAGCTGTAAAAAAGTAAATCATTCAATGCTATTATTTTGAGTAATTTGTTTTCCCATTTTAATGAAAAACTGAACAAAATTAATTATAGAATTTATATTGAGAGTGATAAATACGTCAAGAGTATAAAAGTCCAAAGACTGCTGTTTATTTCTAATGGAATTTATGTCCTTCTGGTTTTACAACTCACGTTATATTTTTGGCAAATATTTCTATGACGTTTTTCGACTTGGATATTTTCGTTTGTAATATTTTTTTTTCCTCACCGGCTCCTTGTGCAAGAAGTTGCTGAGTGCTGTTTGAGCTCGGTGAATCGAGAACTCTCGCAGCTGCTTCGGGCTCAGGAAGCAATAATTGACAGGGCAATGCCATTGCCATTAAGCTGTGCTGATAAACGAGGGCCGAGAGTGAACTGAAGACAGGCTCGTTGGCACATCCTTTTAGTCGTACACCGCGTGAGGTTGGCTCGATCAGGAAATGCCTGACCAATTCGCTCGATGGATCTTTCGGACTGCTTGGAGCTCCAGGAGGTGGTATCGCGACTTTCAACGCGAGCCCAAAAGCTCCGGGGAAAGAATTACTGTCACGTACGACGAAAGTTCCTGGCGTTGCATCCTTCAACATCGATATGGCTGTAAAATATTTGTTTTTTTTTTTTACCACAAATATTCAATACAAAAATTATTTCGTTTTTCATAATTAATATGCGATATAAAAATTTGATCATTCTTTATCATGAATGGGTGATATCAAAATGATTTAATTCATGATTAGACTCTTTAATATATTATTATTATTTCTCGTCTCTCTAGAAGAGCCAAGCAATGAATTATTTACTGTCTAGTTTTGGCAGACAAAACTGTAATTTTACCGATTTTTCAAGATACCATCCGTTGGATTGTTTCTTTTTGCGAAAATTTTGCAATCTTCAACTTCGATGAATCTCAAATAAGTTATTGTTTTTCCTCACAATGTAATTATGACGAGAATATATAATTTTTTTTTTAAGTATTAAAATTCAATTTTTCTTATGCCAAAAATATTATTTGACCATTTTTTCAGTAAATCGCCTGTAAATCGATAAAAAAAATATTTAAAAAATGACATTTACCTTGTTCTCGAGATATATTGGGCTTGTACCAAATTCTGCTCGTGTCCCTCACAAATTTAACATTAACGTCCGCGACTTCTTGGGGCTCCGTGTTGGAGTGAATGCTCGATCGTCTCGAGCCATAATGCTGAATTTGAGGTGACGAATGACCTCCACTATTTACCGAACTGTACGAAGTGGCACTCTGAAAATATGACAATTAAAATTTGGTCTATCGAAAGATAAAAAAAAAGGGGGAAAAAAAAATTACCTTGGGACTCTGGGCAAATTCAACGTGAGTTGGTGTACCGGTGTGACGAATTACCGTATGCGTTTCCGAAATGGTCGATTCGCTCGTCGGTGAGACGGGCCGATCCTTGCTGAAATTTGTAACATAAAATTTTCAAAAAATAATTATACGAAAATTAATTTCTCCGAGAACAGACAGATTTGGTGCTTTTTGGAAAATCGTGCAAAAAAGTGCATTTTACACGAAGAGCCGTGACAAAACATTCCGACAATTAAACACAGATTGACAAAGTTTTTATTATTTTTATAGGTGAGAACTTGTCGCGATGTAACGCAATAAGCTCGATATCTGGGTTAGTTTGACGAATTTTTTCATGAATTATTTGAATCATAATTGTAAAAGTGTATCGATAATCGACATGATGGGGGAGTGCAGATGAGTCATTAAGGGCTAAAAAAACGAACGTTCACTTTTACCACAGTTGAATTATTATCATTATTAGACGATTTGTATGCCAACGATGAATAAATGTTAGGGGGATGAAAAAAAAAAAAGAAAACAACACATAACAATTAACGGTGTAATTATTTCACGGACATGGAGACGTTCATGCCAACGGTGTAAAGTGTGTTACATAATTTTTACGATACATTTTAGTTTGCTTAATTTTTTTGTTTTTTGCTTTTGATTTTTTAATTACCTATAGTCAAACGACGCCGACTGGTTAGTGAGCGGCCATCGTTTGTTATGCATTTGCTTAAGCGTACCGCTTGCCGGAAAACTCAAACGTCTAGAAATCACGAAGATCATTTTTTTTTTTTTTTTTTTTTTTACGATGTTTACGTGGTTGAATTTCTCATGTGAAAAAGAAGAAGAAAAAAAACCGTTTGTCCAATTACGATAATTTATTGTCTCGGAGTTATCACAGGATGATCATATAATTGCACACATTCGAGAGCCGAATGAATAACGAAAATAAATTAATTTTTTTTCACGATATTTTCCAGATATATGAGATGAAAATATAAAAGGTAAAATTTAGATGAAAAAATTTGATAAATTTGAGCACGAATTTTTGATAAAGTGAAACGAAAGAATTATAAAAAAAAGAAAAAAAAAAAATCAGTTGAGGACAACTCACCGCTGTGTCGTCGGACTCTTGGGAGGAAGTCCCGTCTCCCTCGATAAATCTCTGCGTTCTTCGATGTATATTGCCCGATCAGCGACATAGCCACGATTATTGTTGTTGTTGATGATATTATTATTGCCAGGCTGATTTTCCATATTGTGAATATTGTTGTTATTAATCGCATAAGTTGACGAATCATTAATATTGTTCGGGATGACGTAATTTCTATCAGCCGCAAAAGTCACAGTGGGCGATGAATTATTGACATAGGGGGTGCGCGGATGAACCGGAAACGCCGGTGTTTGTGGCCTCGATGCATTTCCAACTCCGGCACTTCCGGGACTTGCGCTTCTCTCGATCCACGATGACGGTGAGTCATTTTGTGGTTGCTGTGAATGAAAAAAAAAAACAAAACGAAATTACAAAATAATTCTTTTCAACGATTTTTTTTTTTTTTCTAATTCCCTCAATTTTATAGAAGCCTTTTAATTCATTAACAGAGCAACGAGAGAAATCCACCAGTTTTAGAAAAGGAATATCCAGAAAATCTCTCGTCCTCTTGAAGAAAAAAAAATGCGATAATCCCCATCAACCCCCAGTTGAAGAAGAAAAAAATCAAGAAACACGAAGAATCGCTCGATAGGGAAGAACTAAATGTTTTGCTTTTGTGCGAAGCGCTCGACAAACCTGAATACTACTCTGCCATGCTTTTGGTGACTGATTAGGGGAACTGTTAGTGTCAGTGTTGGTGTCGCTGTTGTACGTTGTTGATGATGCCGAGGATATAGCATGTTGATGATATTGTTGATGATTATTTTCATTATTTTGATGATTTTGATGATTATTCTCGTTCTTGTTAATCGATGAATGATTCCTGACTGGTGATATTTCTGCCAAGGAACGTATGAGGCTCACGAGAGGATCGCTCGTCATATTTTTACTGGCTGCTTGATGACCAACGACCGCCAAAAGTCCTGAATCGACTGTATCCTTATTCTCATTATTCATCGTTGAATTAGAATAACAATTTTTTGTCGATGAATAAGAGCTCGTTAATGCTTGTCCGCCATTTCTTGATTCTGGTCGTGTGGGATGTCGCGTTGTCTGCGTTGTCTGATTTTCATGAAAATTATTCGAGGATGATGTCGAAGAGTTGGTGACATGACGATGCTCTCTTAGAAGAGTTTCGGTACGAGCGTAGCTGTCACTTCTCGAATCTGGACGTGGTGGCTGCTGTTGTTGTCTTCGTTGATTCAATTGCTGCTGCTGCTGTTGTTGTTGTTGTTGTTGTTGTTGTTGTTGTTGTTGTTGTTGTTGTTGTTGTTGTTGTTGTTGTTGTTGTTGTTGTTGCTGCTGCTGCTGCTGCTGCTGCTGCTGCTGCTGCTGCTGCTGCTGCTGCTGCTGCTGCTGCTGCTGCTGCTGCTGCTGCTGCTGCTGCTGCTGCTGCTGTTGTTGCTGCTGCTGTTGTTGTTGTTGTTGTTGTTGTTGTTGCTGTTGTTGTTGCTGTTGTTGTTGTTGTTGTAGTTGTTGCTGTTGTTTTTGCTGTTGTTGCTGTTGTTGTTGCTGTTGCTGTTGTTGTTGCTGTTGTTGTTGTTGTTGCTTTTCCACATTGCTGTTTTGGGATTGCTGAAGTGCTAGGCCTAATAGCGGTGCTGTTGCTTGAGCGGCATGTGGGGATGTCGGAGGGCTCTGGAACGCAAGCCAAGCTCTTCTTCTCAGGCAACATGCATAACTAATCTAGCCAGGGGCTTTTATGATATGTGTGTATGATTATTTTTTTTTTTTCGTGCTCGATAAATACACAGGAAGTTGCCCAGGAATTTCATCCACTCGACATATATTCATGTAGCATATTTATATTTATATATATATATATATATATATATATATATATATATATATATATAGTTTACCAAGTTGTCTTATGGCTAAAATGTACGAACAAGGGGGCGCCACATATCGTACAATTATTTATTGGGAATAATGAAATAATTTTGGGGCTAACAAGAACCAAAGAGGAATTATTCATTCATTATCCATGGCAATGTAAATGGAATTTACATATGGAATATTTCAAATGAAATATTTTTTTACGCTTTGAAAGTTTTGCCAAGATTATTTATTGTGTGTGTGTTTTTTTTTTTAAGAGATTTATGAAATTATAATTTAATTCTGAAGAGTTGCATGGAAAGGTACGCAGATGCTGATGAGTTGATAATTTTTCACTAACCCAATTCCCTTGAATTAAATTCGATTTTTTTTTTCCTACTTGTTGAATTTTCGTGCTTGAACTATTTTTATAATTTATATTCGACAAAGTATCGAGGATGAATTTGTGTTTTGTGCATGAAAATTAAAATATTAAAAATAAGCAAAGCAATTAACTTGAGAGTGAATTTTATTGGATATTTGCGTAAAAATAAACTATTATTATGAGTGATTTTTATTTTTTTCACGTGATAAACAAAACGAAGCATTTTCGATAAAGTTTGGAAAACGTAAAAAAAAATGTTTTTTAATATTATTTCGGGCTGATTTTAGTCCGATGTAATTAGTTTCCTCGGGAGGGAAATTTTTCAAACAATTTTTGTCTTTTTTTTTTCATCGATTGACTCACCTGACCATCGCTGTATTTTCGAAATTCGTATGCTCTCTTGACTGTGACGAACGGACGTTCGTTAACGCTCTCGGCTCTCGGCCGTCCAAGAGTTCCGTTCATAACGCTGCCATTGAACTTCCGGCTGCTCGATCTTTGAGGCAAAAGAGGACTCGCTGGTGCCGAAGTGTTTGGCGCTCCTTTCGAGCTCTGCTGCGTAAGAATAAAAGAAGAAGAAAAGATTTACGATCAATTGTCTCAACTGAAAAGTTTTATTTGAATAATGCAGGATACATTAACGATGAAAAATGACCGTTATTTTTCCTCAATGACAAATTAATCGGTTTTATGACGGAATTTGTTTTGTTTTTTTTTTTTTTTTTACTTTTGATTTAACGATTATTTTGAGATTTGGATATTTGTCTCTACGATTGTAAAATGACGCACATAATTTAATAATTTTATTTCATAGTTCCTCGGGGAATTAATATTGATGAATATTAAAAAGAAAATGGTCGAATCGATATCTCAAAATTTCGATTCGTGAAAATTTTGATAAAATCTTTATTTTTCTTTACGTTCATTTGACTTTTATTTTTTAATAAAAAAATTCTCACTCTCATTACTGTATGAATTTATTTGACCAAGGCCGTGAAGGGAGATGAAAAAATTATACCTGATAAGAGATGGAATTTGTGGTCCAAAGATCGTCATCATCATCGAGAACCGCCGAGTCACTCGCATATCCATCGTGTCTCAATCGTCCTCTTTGCAGACTTCGCAGTTCACCGATCACGCGATTTCCGGTCTCTTGGCGCCAAATTTTTCCGGGACTTCTCTCGTCCCTCCTAGCTGCGAGCTTGAGCTGCTGTTGTCTCAGCCACGAGAGCCTGAAATGATTAAGACCAACGTGAACTTTCTGACCGTTCGTTGCTACGATCTCGTTCTTTGCATCGATGGTAATTGGAGTCTTTCGCGACGGGAGATTCGCCAGTCGTGCAACAAAGACTCGTTAGAGAAGCAATCAGTGCATTACCGTTGCGGATTAAAGATAAAAAAAAATTTAAAAAAAAACAATCCAGCGATCTTTGACGTTAGAATGAATTACAAAAAATATAATCAGTATCGATTGTCATTTGAAAAATAAGGACGTTTTTAATTCTACATTTCCATATTCATACGTGAATGGACCACAGACGTACCGCAAAATTAGCGAGAAAGAGCTCAAGAGTAGGAAATTATTTTTCTAACGTAATTCTACATTAATAGAGCACAAATCTTTATGATTTACAAGTCGATAGGCCAATATTGTGCATTTTCATTAAAATTCACCGATCATTGATTATAAAATCGATCGAATTTCAGGCATTTAATTAATCAATTATTGCTGTGAAAGAAATGTAAAAAAAACAATCCAGCGATCTTTGACGATAGAATGAATTACAAAAAATATAATCAGTATCAATTGTCATTGCTGCAGTCAATTATTGCTGGGAAAAAAAAATAATTAGAAATTTTAAGTGTCCCTAACTGACTTGAACGGTTCACACGTGTGTCGTCTAGAATCAACAAGAGAAAATCGGCAAATATTTGTCAAACGAAGTTACGAGTACGATTTGCATACTTTGCGAGTACAAATATTATTCCAATAAAAATAAACGGGTGTCTCGTGTCGTGTAAGAGTACAATATTTGCTACATGAAAATTCATCATTTTAATCTCTGAAAAAATTGTCCAGCATGACGATTTCGTGCAACGAATTTCGACCATTAGCTCATTCGCCTCGAGGAATAATAAATTTCAAGGCCTTTCAAGACTCTCCCAATTTAAAAGCAAATATTTCATTGTTACTTTCTGTTGTAATAATTTCGAGTAGCCTAAAGCTCGTTATATTTTCTTCACTTTGAAATTTAATCCAATTATTTTAGGGCGTATAAAGGTAATGAGGAGAGAGAGAGAGAGAGAGAGAGAGAGAGAGAGAGAGAGAGAGAGAGAGAGAGAGAGAGAGAGAGAGAGAGAGAGAGAGAGAGAGAGAGAGAGAGAGAGAGAGAGAGAGAGAGAGAGAGAGAGAGAGAGAGAGAGAGAGAGAGAGAGAGAGAGAGAGAGAGAGAGAGAGAGAGAGAGAGAGAGAGAGAGAGAGAGAGAGAGAGAGAACGAACGAGAAGAAGCAAGGAAATGAAAAGCGACGTTTCATCATGGCCGATTTAACAGCGTCTCGAGCATTCTATATTTATAATTATGTCAGAGGGCGAGAGCCAGCTCGAAATATACGCTAGTAGCGCAGTTCTTCTTCTTTTGCTCCCTTTTTTTTTTTTTTTTTCCCACTTCCGGCCTATTTTCCTAGACTTTTCTTATTATTTGACAACGATCCTTTGACAGCTTAACGATATTTACTCCACCGTAAAACAGAAAGAAGATATCCGCTCCGATGTTTTACAAGCTGAGACAAAAAAGTTTCGTGCTTTTGATTAAATTCTATCAAGCCTCCGTGTGTTCGCCTCTCGTGACGAGTTTCGCGTACATCTCGGTAAACCTTATAAGAGTTTTCCGAGTGTCACATTTTTTTTTTCTCTCCATTTTCTTCTTTTTCTTATTCTATTTTTTTCTTCTTATTTTTTTTTAGTCCAACGCGTTGAATATCCACTAGCAAGTTGCTGAGAAGCGAAATAGCCCGAGAAATGAGTCACCGTGACGAGGTCGCATTTACCATTTTTGTCCATCTTGCGTACGACGAATGCGGTTGGCAATACCGTAAACGTACAGCGGGGCGGCTGACGTACGCGAAGAAAACAATTTATTAATTGTGTCTCTCGAGTCCAACGAGATCGTTCCGAAAAGTTTCCACTATTTTTCATAGTTTCTTCATTATTGAGAAAAATCGTATGAGATGAAAAAGAAAAAAAGTCAGACGAGCGATTCTTGTTGTTTTCTTTGCGGCGCCTCTTACGGAACATTCGAGCCAGGATAAATTTTCTTCGTTAACTTTAACGCGTCTGCACATTACAGAGAGCAAAATGGCCGCGACAATTTTGTGCCAAGAAAATAATTAATCGTTCTATTTAATTCTGACATTTGCACACTTTTGTATGACGAGTCCAAGTGAGGAATTTAAATGAAAGTGGGCAATGTAAAATTTCAAATTATACGAAAAATATAATTTAATTCCATTCTAACTCGCCCTATATCCGAATTATTCATGAAAATTTCGTCAATCAATTTTACACGTTTGTCCAATTTTAAAAGATACGCAGATTTTTTTATTTATTTAAAAAAAAAAATCTCTAAGCAAAAACGTTCGGCTTTTTTTTTCTTCAAATTTTCGAATTTCGATTAAATTTATTTTCATTGAGAAAATAAAAATGGAGATTGGCAAAAAAATGCCTTTTACAGTTAAAATAATGGTAAAAATATTCTCGACGATATTTTTTCGAGTAAATAAAATAAAATTGTACGAGGGAAGAATGAATGAACGTACCCATCAGCATGTTCGGAATTGAATCTCGATGGTCCATTAGCAAATTCAGGGGGTGGATCGGGTGTATGTGGGCTGAGAGGACTGATTGGTCTTCGTAAATTATCAGCATGAATATCGTCAAAATCGACAATGGGAGCGTTTCCTCTCATCGTTGCTTTTCTCACGAGTGATGGAGATGAAAGTTTTTGATGTTTGATCATATCGGTCGTAGCGCCATAACTGAATGGCTGACTCGTTTGTCTCGCGTGATATGGAATATCTTCATCGATGAAATCAATATTTCCAACTGGTGAGAATGACTGAGAATTTTGATTTTGCTTGCTCGCTGTTGGCTCGTGAATTTTTCGCTCTGGCGAGACTCGATAATCAACGACATCGATATTTCTCGTCTCATTTTTCAATGTCCCATAATTGCCGGTTGTGTTGTAAGGCGGACTCGATTCTCGATTACCGCCACCGCCATAACTTATGTGAGAATCTTTTAAGCTCGAGTAAGTCGAGGCTGGATTGCTGCTGGTGTAATTACGTGACTCTTGAATATACATTTTGTCGGATCTTCGATTAGTTTTGTTGTAGTCGTGGCTTGACATTGGTGGATCTGGCATTGACTGTAACAAAATCAAAGAAGCTCATGAGAATTAATCAAGAATTACGGATAAGGTCATCATCGTCTTATCGTTACATAGTATTATTTTTTTATAACAGTACCAAATGTTTCTCGGACGTTTTAAAAAAGTTTAATCGAGTTGGGGATTTCAAAAAAAAAAAAAAAATAAAAATGATTATAAAACTTTTCACTAGGATAAATAAATTATAACATTAAGATTTTTTTTTAAATATTCTATAGATTTACTTTTGTAGAAAAATTCCCTTTGAAAATGTCACGAACTCATTTTTTAAGGCTGAGAGCATTCAATTGACTCGATTGTATTGATCTTGCTCGGTGTCAATTTTAACGAGGTCATCGAGACGAAATTTTACCACACGACAATTCACACCCAGGGCATCGCTTAAACAGCTCTCTCTCTCTCTCTCTCTCTCTCTCTCTCTCTCTCTCTCTCTCTCTCTCTCTCTCTCTCTCTCTCTCTCTCTCTCTCTCTCTCTCTCTCTCTCTCTCTCTCTCCTCTCTCTCTCTCTCTCTCTCTCTCTCTCTCTCTCTCTCTCTCTCTCTCTCTCTCTCTCTCTCTCTCTCTCTCTCTCTCTCTCTCTCTCTCTCTCTCTCTCTCTCTCTCTCTCTCTCTCTCTCTCTCTCTCTCTCTCTCGCTCACTCAATAATTTACGAGAAGAGCAATTGGTGATTAAGTGTTCGGTTGTAAAAAAAATTAACGACCATCTCGAATTTTTAGTCGTAAGTTTGATCTCAAGTTCAATCTTCAGCTTAAATCTTAATTTAGGTCCGAGCTAAAGTCAGCATATATTAAGATTTAAGTTCGAACACGAGATAAATCTTAAGATTGAATTTAAACGACTAAAAATTGGGGTCTGATTATCTAAATAAAAATTAAAATCTTCCATGAGAATAATATATAATATAATATAATATAATATAATATAATATAATATAATATAATATAATATAATATAATATAAATTATATATTATATAATATAATATAATATATAATTGAATAATATATATGAGATCCGAATGTACAAAATATATATTTTTCGACAGACTTTCTGAAGGCTAATGAAAGATTTTATTTTGTTTTTTTTACCTCAACAGTGAGCATCATATCGTGCAAAAGCTTGTCGAGATCACCATGAGCTTGGCTCTCGGGTTCGTGCTCGGGTGGACTTGGTCGTTGTGGGGGTGCGCTGCTTATCCCACTGTCCATAGATACAGTCAATGGGGAACCACGAGGACCACCTCCGGCGCTCTGATTAACGACCGCGTAGAGTGATCCATCTATGGGGCCGCAGGTGTAGCCTAATCCACGGGGTGATGTATGAACCGAAGAACTTGAGGGTGGAGGCGGCGAAAGTGGCGTCTCACGACCTTCTGTAAAAATTAAACAAATATTAATTTTATAGCGATGATAATAATGTGACGATTTTCCAATTATATCTTCAGCGTATTCTTCATTTATTCAGCTCTCATTTATTTGCAAATCCACATTCGTATTCGCAAAAAAAAAACAAAAAAACACAAATTCTCATTATTCTTCCTTTTAGCATAAATTCTTACTCTAGTTTCGCCCTTTTATAATTCGAAAATATAATATATATGCGGAAAGAGCACTTTGAAATTCATATTTCAGATTCTTTAAAGGATTTAAAGAGTCACTATCGTTTTTTGGATCTTGGATTAATTTACTCCCCGAGGAAGTTTGTTAACATGAGACTAAACGATCACGACTCATTTGGAGTGACGAGAAAATCGAAAAAAGTTGCGTAAATCATCGATTAGTTTAATTAATCTCGCAATCTTGACAAAAATTCACGCACAAACTGCTCGTCGGTCAAGTCTCAACTTTCCCATCCACAAATGAGATCTTCTCTAATTAATAGCAATTTACGAGATGCAAGGGAATTTTAACAAGACATTAAGGTGGCGAACGTGGGTCGTTAATTAAAGTAACGAGAACGTAATAATTTTTTTTTTTAATTCCTTCACATTGTATCTCGTTTTCTCATTATTTCCGTACTGATTTTTTTTTTCAGCGTGGATTTAGATAAAATCTTTGAAAAATTTCAAGTTTGTATGAAATTTAAAGAAAATTGAAATTCTCGAGTGAAAAAAAATTCCTCATTTTAAAATTAGTATTTATTTTTTACGTCAGAAGAATATCCCGTGATAAAAAAAAAATCATTTTCAATTCTCGTACTAAATTTATATATATATATATATATACGTACGAGTCTCTTAAAACCGGTTGAGAAAAATTCCGGTAGCGAGTAAACCGCGAAGAAATACAGAGAAGTGTATAAAAGTGTATAAAACCATAAAAGTGAAGGAAAAAAAAAAGAAAAAAAAAGTATAAAGCACTAGTGAGCGGCGGCAAAGCAGTATAAAGTGCCTTGTCGAGTGTGCGGCGTTAAAACTCCTTTATGATTTTCGCTCTCTAGTGCTTTACTGGCATTTTGAACGTACATAGTTGCGTGTCTATCAGAGTTCACCATATCGTTCTCTCTCTCTCTTTTATTTTTATTTTTCTCTCTCTCGTGCCTTTAGTGAGGTTTTTTTGTCCACGAGAGGCATAAATGAAAAATAAAAAAAGAATCCTCATTGAGATACGAAAATGTCGATCAAAAATTTGCCAAGTTCTGTCCTTCCTTCGAACTTTTGGACGTTTGAAAAATCAACTAGTTTTTTTCGATTTTTCCATAAAGCGATTCGTCTGTCAATTTTTCTTCAATTTATTTATTTTCCTTGTGACTCGTTGAGAAAGCTGCACGCTGCTATAATTATGATAATATTCTCTTTACGATGTCAATGACACGAGGCAGCATCAGTTGATGCGGAGCAAAATTACTCTCCAAGTGGAGGAGAAAGAGAGAGAGAGAGAGAGAGAGAGAGAGAGAGAGAGAGAGAGAGAGAGGAGAAAGATTGACTCGAAGGCATCGGAGACGACGAGTTTGCGAGAGCTCTTTTGCCTCTCATTTGAATTCAATCCGCGCCTCGTTGCTATCTCGTCGACGCATCTCCACTCGGTATAAATAATTTTTATTTCATCTCCTCTCTCCATCCTTGTTTGTGCTTATTACTCATCATGAGATTGACACGTTTCTCTCCTCACTCACTGGATCCAATTTTGTGTGTATTGACGAAACTGTTTTCTTTTCTTTTTTTTTTCCTTTCCATATCTCGCGTATTTAAAAAAATTATTTTCACAACGATAATCCATCGTAGATTATTTTTCTTGGCCAAAAAAAATTAGTGAATCTTGGATGAAAAATATTTAGAGTGTTTATTTTGGCTTTTAAAATTATATTTTTTTCCCCAAGCTGACAATTAATAATTTATCAAGATTCCATTTTACACTATACTTTTTTTTTTGTATTTATTTATTTATGACATTTTTTATACTTTTATTAAAAAAAAATTATCTTTCAGCATTCCATCGTTGGACAGAATTGATGGTATGAAAAGTTACGACGCCAATGGACCCACTTGGCCTTATCTGACTCTATTCGTCTTCGTGGTGTCGTTACAAAAAAAAAAGAGAGTATGCATTGCAGCTGCAAGGACTTCCTAGAGTCAACGAAGCCTCTCGCGAAAAATACTCTGCAGATGTATAATCTGTGGGAGGTTTTCAAGTGGCAGAGAGCTCAATGTGAACTCAATAAACGAGTTATGTGACTGCAATGGAGTCGCACAATTCGAGCTTTTATTTTTATTTTTTTTTATATTTGCAATTGTTAAAAATTGAAAATTCACTTGTACCATTTTTCAATAATTCAAACCTGAGCGAAGAAACGAAACAATTTTTTAAGGAAAAATAAAATCATTGCCATTTTAATATTCGAATAAAATTTTTAATAATCTTGACAAAATTTTCCAAGCGACAATAATTTATAATTTTTTTTATTTAAAAATCTTTATCGATTATTCCTTGATAATAAATTAAGTTTTGTGACTCGATGCCACTTGACAAGTGACCAATCAATTTTTTCTCGATCAAAATTCAACGAGATCTTATTTTTCTAGCTATTTTTTTTTCCTCTCGTCGATTTATTCGTCAATTCCTTATGCAGCGAAAAAAAAAAAGAAAAGAAAACAGAATATAATAACATAAATCCGTTGTTACGCTAAACGACCTCATCCGCGAGCATGGAAAGAGGATTATAAAAAAAAACCCGTGAGATAATAAAATATAGCACACGTAAGAGAGAAAGAGAGAGAGAGAGAGAGAGAGAGAGAAAGAGGAAGAGAAAGAGAGAGAAATCATCAAGAATTCTGTGACGAAGGGAACGAAGTGAGAAGTTCAAAGCACGGATGAATTACCAGTTTGACGGCCTTATAGAGATTCATGAGACGAGATGCTCGGCGACAGAAAAGGTGGGCGCGAATATATATTTTTATTATTTTTTTTTCTTCTTGCATTTCTTTTCGTTCAATCTCGAGCAGCAAAGCCAATTAATGATAAAAGTGAAAGAGAGAGAAAGAATGAAAGAAAAAGAGATAGAGAGAGAGAGAGAGAGAGAGAGACCCGGCTCTGTGTTGAGCTGAGAAATCCTCTCTGTCGCGAGCGTGGCGAATCTCATCTGCATTTCTGCCAAGTGCCCAATCCATCGAGAGCATAAAATCAGACCAGGATGCAATGATAAAAGAAAAAAAAAAAGACGAGTAAGAAACTAAAGAGATTTATAAATTGTGACAAAAAAAAAAAATCTCAAGCTCCAGGTGTATTCGTGTGATGAATTTAAGAAAACGAAATTGCACGAAATAAATTTAACTGCTTGTGACAATTCATTTTTTATAATCAACAATTTGCCAATCAGCACGTAATAAAAATATTAATTTCCAAATTTTTTCATTCATCCAGACGAAAAAAATTGAAGGGAGAAAAATAATAAATTTTGAGAATTCAATTTTTGTAATTCACCAACTGATCATCGGCACGTTGTGCAAATATTAATTTCCAAATTTTTTCATTCATCCAGACGAAAAAGTTTGGAGGGAGAAAAATAATAAATTTTGAAAATTGAATTTTTGTAATTCACCAACTGATCACCAGCACGTCGTGCAAATATTAATTTCCAAATTTTTCCATTCATCCAGACGAAAAAAATTGGAGGAAGAAAAATAATAAATTTTGAGAATTCAATTTTTGTAATTCACCAACTGATCATCAGCACATCGTGCAAATATTAATTTCCAAATTCTTTCATTCATCCAGACGAAAGAAATTGGAGGAAGAAAAATAATAAATTTTGAGAATTCAATTTTTGTAATTAACCAACTGATCATCGGCACGTCATGCAAATATTAATTTCCAAATTCTTTCATTCATCCAGACGAAAGAAATTGGAGGAAGAAAAATAATAAATTTTGAGAATTCAATTTTTGTAATTAACCAACTGATCATCGGCACGTCATGCAAATATTAATTTCCAAATTTTTCCATTCATCCAGACGAAAAAAAATTGGAGAGAAAAATAATAAATTTTGAAAATTGAATTTTTGTAATTAACCAACTGATCATCGGCAAGTAATTTTAATAGTGATTTAAATATTCGGTTGATTTAAAAAGAGGAAATAACACGAAAAAAATGGGTTAAGCTGACTTTTTGGAATGAATGAATTTGTTAATAATTTTGTAATGAAAATATCGATTTTTAATTAGTTTATTAAAAAAAAAAAAAATCTTCCAATTCATTATTTTTCTTCGTGGATAATTATAAATTATAAAAAAGAAACTTTGCTCTGTCAAAAATCATGATCGAATTCAAATATGTCGTCGCAAAAAAAAAAAAGAAAACACTAAAGATTTTTCAATCCAACTCACTGTATATTCAAATCTCCGAAAAATGCTTCCGATTTTTGCAAATGATGAAAATCATTTCCGGGGAAAAATTTTGAATAAAAAATTAAGAAAAAATAATAATTTTTTTGTGGGTCAATTTTCGAAGAGAGAGAAAATTGAGATAAAGACCTTTCGTCGAGAGAGCAGAAACGACACTGTCGTTTTGCGAACAGCAGCAACGAGTCAGAAGCAAAAGTAGCAGCACCATTGCGAATCAGGAAACGTGCGGGGGGATTTACAAGAGAGAGAGAGAGAGAGAGAGAGAGACCACGAAGCAGTGAAGCTGAGACGACGTCTTGAAATGTGTACTCGAGCGAAGCAATACGACTCCGCCCCGTCATCGTCGTCATCGTTGTATTTTCCACCAACATACGTGAGAAAAACTACAAGACTGGAATATTTGGTCAAGCTATCCAGCTATGAGATCTTCGAAAAAATTCTTTCGACCCTTCAACAGGTAAACATAAATGAAAATCTTATCGTTAAAATTATTTCAAATATTCGAGACAGAATAATTATTAATTGACACTGACGAGTCTTCGAACTTTTTGGAAAAAATTTCTCTTTTATCCTTATGGAATTTTGAATTTCTGCAAAATTAAACTTTTAATAAAAATTGTAGAATTATGGGGATAGAATTGCTTCGTTGAGATATTTTATCGTAAAAGTTCATCATCTTCGTGAAAAACTCCAAAATGATATTTTCTTAAAATTCTCTACTCTATCAATAAAAGTTCCATAAAATAAAATAAAATCTTCATTAATTAATTGAATTGAGGAACTGAAATTTGATATAAAAAAATCTTCTCTAAAATTTAATCTAATTTTAATTTTGTCACTTTTTTCATTCCAACTCTCTCTCTCTCTCTCTCTCTCTCTCTAATTTGACAACTGACTCGATTTTCTTATTGCTCTCTATAAATTTGATGAGAGTTAAATTCATCTGTGATTTTTACTCAGCTAAATTTCGAGTCAGACCTTTCGTGGTGGTTGAGGGAAATTTAATATAAAAAAAAAAATCTTCTCTAAAATTTAATCTAATTTTAATTTTGTCATTTTTTTCATTCCAACTCTCTCTCTCTCTAATTTGACAACTGACTCGATTTTCTTATTGCTCTCTATAAATTTGATTAGAGTTAAATTCATCTGTGATTTTTCCTCAGCTAAATTTCGAGTCAGACCTTTCGTGGTTAAATTTCTAATTTTTTTCTTTTCGCAAATTTGCAACAGCATTGCAATTTTCTGTGGTATCGAACACGTACAGCTCTCTCTCTCTCTCTCTCTCTCTCTATTTCTCGAGAGAGCTCTCGTAGACATTTACGAGTGGGTGTGGAACGTCACGAGATTGCAAAATATGCTCTCGCAGGAGTGAGAAAGATCGAGGACGAGAAACGAAACTGCAGATTATGCGTTGAAGAGAGAGAGAGAGAGAGAGAGAGAGAGAGAGAGAGAGAGAGAGAGATAAACGATCAACAGTTGTGTGTATTTGTCCCAGCGGGGCTAATACACACGCATATACATATACGAGTTGAACCGGCCGCCAGTCGCCAGTCCTTCTACGGCAACTCGTGGAGGGCTTCACGGCGAATGATCGCCAACACGTAGCGACATTTTTTCTCTCTCTCTCTCTCTCTCTCTTCGCCACGAAGCAAACTGGAAGAGGTCTCTCGCTACAAGATATTTAGAGTCTCGTGCTTGGCCCTACGACGAAAGTTTTTCCAGCTTGTATTATATATATATGTATATATATATATATATATATGTATATATGGATGCGTAGGTAGAGCCAACGCTTCGGATCGTCGAGACGGTGAACCCATTTAAAAAGCAAAAAAGAAGCTGAAACCAAAAATATAACAAAGACGTGAGTTACAGTTATGTGAAGATTGAAAAAAAAAAAAAACAAAAAAAACAATAAAATCGTGCAGTAAAGAATGATCCAGATATTGAATAAAAGATTATCGCGAGCTATTGAGAAATATCGAGGGAGATTTTTACATCCGCGAACGATCCAGCTGGACGATCTTTCATGATATTATTAGAATGTGGTTTTTCACATGAGTTTTTAATGAAAACCTTGAGAATATCGCGTAATCGACATCGACCAAGAACTATCGAATTACAGAATCGACGAGACAATAATGTTTTCTCGTATTTTCCAGGTATATGCTGGAAGCTTTAACAATATCGTGTGTATGTACAATCTCTTTGCACCTGACTGTCTATGGGACACGCACGTTTTCCACTATGTGTATATACATATATATATATATGTATCTTTATATATATGTATCTTTATATATATATATATATATATATGTATATGTATGTATGTATGTATATATGTCTATGTGTATGTATACATATATATACATTGTGGTGCAGGAACGTTTATAACGTTGCGAGCCTCTCACGCAATGTGCCTTTTGACTGCAAAACGTTTTAACACCTCTTAAGGTATATAAAACTTCATGGTTGCTTCTTTATGCAATATCTTCACACCTCGGGGCACACATAAATTTCTTCCCACAGTTCGTTGAGAAAAAAAAAAAAAAAAAAAAAAACTATCCTTTTCCTCGCTAATTAAGAAAAATTAGTAAAGATGGAATTGCGCGATGGTTGAAGAATTTGAGAAATTAGAGAATTTGAAAAATTATTATTGCATCTAATGTGACTTTAAGGCAATTTTTCGATGAATGATAAAGAATTTAAATTTAATCTACGATTTGGTAAAATATTATATTTATCTTTCGGCTAATATCGTATTTAGGATCGTGCCACTTGAGTTTGAATTAATTTTGTGGGACACTTTTCGAGATTGTACATTTTTTTTAAATTTATTTAAGGTGAATATCGCGCAAATAATCGAAACATCAAATTAAATCGAAATATTATTTCTCAAGATAATTAAAATTTTGCTAAAAGCAACTGATAAAAATTGTCACTTTGCTCAAAAGTCCTCGTAACTATGAGAAAAAACTTAATTTTTTTTTTTCTCATTATATTTTGTTTATTAAATTGACAACTGATAAAAATTGCCACTTTGCTCAAAAGTCCTCGTAACTATGAGAAAAACTTTTTTTTTTTTTTCTCATTATATTTTGTTTATTAAATTTCTTTGAGCTTGTTAATTAAAAATATAAAATAAGATAAATAGTAAATTTATTTAATCTACGATTTGGTAAAATATTATATTTATCTTTCGGCTAAAATCGTATTTAGGATCGTGTCACTTGAGTTTGAATTAATTTTATGGGACACTTTTCGAGATTGTACATTTTTTTTTTTTAATTTCTCATTAGATTTTGTTTATTAAATTTCTTTGAGCGTGTTAATTAAAAATATAAAATAAGATAAATAGTAAATTTGGTTTGAAAAATCCTCGGATAGAATGAGAAAAAAAAAAAAAAAAAAACTCCTTAACTACGAATAAATTATTCTTAGTGCAAAAAATATGTTTGCCATACAATTAATAATATACGTAGTATTGTTATTATTATTATTATTATTTCCATGGGCAAATGTCCATAATTCGATTTTAATCGTGTCGAGTTTTAAGCCCACGTCGAAAGTCAACTGGACTTCCTCGTTCCAGTAGCAACCACGTGACTGTATTTGGAATGATCGTGGAATTGTTAAGTCGAGTGTGGGAAGATATAAATCCACGACTAAAGAGAGCTCTATATATGGTCGTTTGGTATTTAGTAGTAAAAGGCTTTATCGATACTGCGCAGCTCGTCGTTTATACGGAAGTCTCGTCACGCTGATATTATATGCCACGAGAGAGTCTCACGTTTTATCGTAATAATAATATTGCCTATATATATATATTTATTTATATTTATTTATTTATTTATTTATTTATTTATTTATTTATTTATTTATTTATTTATTTATTTATTTATTTATTTATTTATTTATTTATTTATTTATTTATTTATTTATTTATTTATTTATTTATTTATTTATTTATTTATTTATTTATTTATTTATTTATTTATTTATTTATTTATTTATTTATTTATTTATTTATTTATTTATTTATTTATTTATTTATTTATTTATTTATTTATTTATTTATTTATTTATTTATTTATTTATTTATTTATTTATTTATTTATTTATTTATTTATTTATTTATTTATTTATTTATTTAAATATAAATATGTAAATAAATAAATATATATATATATGTTATTATTATTACAATTGCCAGAGAAGATATCAGTACGGCGTGTGGCCGTTCGGTGTGGCGTTGCTCGGCTGAGCATAACGTTCCTATTTCTACTGATCAACGAGACAAATCCCCTTCCACGTTCGTTCTACGTCAGTTTATCGGAGTCCCCTGCACACTCTTGGTCGTCCCCTCCTAACGCGCAAAGCCCACAAAGCTCGTGCGGCGTGAAAAGTTGGTCAGACGCTGCCGGCTTACTCACATCGCATCAGTCTTATTCCTAGCCAATGTTGCAGCGTCTCTTTTCATCTGGGACAAGGACGTATCTCTGCAATATGCACTCGCGATTTATACGAAAATGTCTCGTCGTACGTGAGTGATTCGCATTTACTGGTGCATTGGACTCGCTCAGACTCACCGATACTTTTTGGCCAAGTTTGAGGGTCAAACTTTGGTCGAATTAATTTAATGGAAATTTTGATAAGGGCTAAGGGAGAAGAAGAAAAAAAAAATTATGAGAATGAGCCTGAGTAATGTGAGAATTATTTCTAGCCAACGCTCAGACTCACCGATACTTTTTGGCCAAGTTTGAGGGTCAAACTTTGGTCGAATTAATTTAATGGAAATTTTGATAAGGGCTAAGGGAGAAGAAGAAAAAAAAATTATGAGAATGAGCCTGAGTAATGTGAGAATTATTTCTAGCCAACGCTCAAACTCACCGATACTTTTTGGCCAAGTTTGAGGGTCAAACTTTGGTCGAATTAATTTAATGGAAATTTTGATAAGGGCTAAGGGAGAAGAAGAAAAAAAAATTATGAGAATGAGCCTGAGTAATGTGAGAATTATTTCTAGCCAACGCTCAGACTCACCGATACTTTTTGGCCAAGTTTGAGGGTCAAACTTTGGTCGAATTAATTTAATGGAAATTTTGATAAGGGCTAAGTGAGAAGGAAAAAAGAAAAAAAGAAAAAGAAGTTTATTGATTAATTGAAATTAATACCAGCAGCGTATCCACGAAAAACCAGATTAGAGGAATGTCACGAGACTGTCGTTGGTGCGGGTTCTCTCTAAAGCCTGCAAAGGAAATCTCGTGGACATCCGTAAGGCTTTCTTGGAAAACAAAACTTTCACTCTCGTACATAACTAAGATAAAAATCCACGTTCGCAATTCCTTGTCGACATTTAAGTCACATGACGTTTTAGAAATAGTCGATTTTTTTTTTTTTTCGTGATTGAAATAAAAATTTGCCGTTGAATTTTTTGTGATAAATTGATTAAAGGAACGATTATTGCTATAGCCAACCATTCTGCCATATAATTCTATTCCCTCATAGCCAGCCATTCTGCCATATAATTGTATTCTGTCATATAATACTATTTTTTCATAATTCCCCCGCCATTTATAGAATACTTTTCTACCATGCAATACTATTCTATGATATGTGACCATGCCATTCTATTCTGTCATAGCCAGCCATTCTGCCATATAATTCTATTCTGTCATCGCCTATTATTCTATTCACCAATTGACCGTTTTTTTACTGTCAAATATTTAATTATGAGGTTTTTATCGAATATTATCCTCACCAGTATTAATATTATTCAGTGCCAGAATACCACTAAAAATATTAATATCACCAAAAAGTGCAATCCAGTCTGAGCATATTTTTTTTCAATTTTTTTCGACCCTCGTTTTTTTTTGCAGGTCTCGATCACCGTGGTCTCAATTACGATATCTCACTGAATTACTCACTGGAAAATTAGATCACTATAAAAATCCTTCAAGCTGAAAAAATGCTTCAAACTTCACTGTGAAAAAAAAAAAAAAAAATTAATAAGACGAACGAATCCGTAATATAAACTGTGATGAAAAAAATATGAGGCACGACGCGAGAATTATGCTCTGTCCAACGGAGTTGATTGGGACGTACTGACGATTATACGAAATAGCACGAAAGCTCGAGGCCCTACCGCGGTCAGCCTCTTTTTCTCGCAGCACTGAAGTCTGAATCAACCGAGGCGCCTCACTTTGCCAAGAATAACTCGGTCGTGCCCCACCACTGGGGCTATCAGACATTATATATATATACATATACATATATAAACGCGCTAATGCGAGAGATGAAGAATAAACGAGATACTTTTGCAGTGCCCAAGATGAAACCACCTAACGCATAATTTCCTCCCTCGTATATACTCGGCGCCGATATGCTACACCACGTCTCGTTTTGTGTGCATAAGTTCGCTCATAACGAGTCACTGACTCTAATAATTCTCATCCGAACTCTCCTCGATAGGAGAAAAATTACAACTCAAAATTTCATATTTTCGTCTCACAAAATTATAAAAAAAAAAAATGTACTCAACCGAGACATTTTTGATGCTGATAACATTTTTTTCTACGATACTTGAATATGGAAAATTTGAAAATTAGCTCCGCCATTGGACGAGTCTCAGAAATAAATATTCCCGAGTGAAAAAAAAATATTTTTCTCATAATTTTTCATTAATTCGAAATGAAAATTTAATTATTACGATGCAAGGCAATGATGAAATGGGCTGAAAAAATAAATCGAGATGAAAAGCTCGTTTGTGACGATAATTAATTTTTCCTCATTGACAAAGACACGAGTTCCATCAGCGAGAGAGAGTTTTCCCGTTCATTTTTTGTATATACACGTCGGGGGAAAAAAAAAAAAAGTAAAAAACGTTGCACAGATCCGATAATCACGTGGAGGGTAGAGAGAATGCGAAGGGACATGGATGAAGAATATTGAAATTGAGTTTTGTCAAGGACGATTAAATCGTAATTGGATCAAGGTGAGCTACCCCGAGTTTTCGAGGTCGTCGACGTTTGATTCACGACTTTCGTCAAATGCTCGTTGTCCTATATATATATAGGACATAGAGCCTGTAAATAGGACACAGAGCCTGTATATAGGACACAGAGCCTATATATAGGACACAGAGCCTATATATAGGACACAGAGCCTATATATAGGACACAGAGCCTATATATAGGACACAGAGCCTATATATAGGACACAGAGCCTATGTATATAGGACACAGAGCCTATACATATAGAACACAATACACAGGTATATATGTATTTACATAAATCTATACAGACTGACAAAAGGGAAATCGGGGGTGTGCAACCCTGGTGGAGGAATCAATTCGACCTATCTTCGATTATGCTCATTAATTATTTATTAAGTTTGTCATTCGCACAGTATTTAGATTTGACCCAGATGCAACATTGCTCATCACTGAAGGTCAGAGGTAGGTCAAATTAATATAAAACGTTCCATATATATATATATGTAGAGAGAGAGAAAGAGAGAGAGAGAGAGAGAGAGGGGAAAGGTCACACCCATGGGGTTATTGCGGTCGTCCAATCTGTGCCCAACCCATGTACGAAGCTCCATTTTCCTCTCCCTCATCTCTCCGTCTCTCTCGATCGGTTTGCACGAGAGTTCGTCCTACCCTTCCCTCGAAAGCTCGGATCTGATATAGCCCAACCCTGCTTCTGGTGAGTTTCGTCGCGTGACGAACGGCTTCGATTTAACAGTCGCAACCAATTTGGGTCAGAGCTTTATTGGAACGACGAAACGAATCCTGGAGCTCGTTCAACGAAAGCTTTTTCCCTACCCCCTTCACTCCACTCTCGGCCCCTCTCTCTCTCTCTCTCTCTCTCTCTCTCTCTCTCTCTCTCTCTCTCTCTCTCTCTCTCTCTCTCTCTCTCTCTCTCTCTCTCTCTCTCTCTCTCTCTCTCTCTCTCTCTCTCTCTCTCTCTCTCTCTGTCTCTCCATAAACTCTGCGGACGAATAAATAATTCATTTTCTGGCTAATTTTTTGTTCGTCGAATTTTGCCTCAAAGAGTCCATTGCGGTTTCATGCCAAGTGAATTTACATGGCAAATCGACGTTTCGATTCCAACCAATAATCGAAACGAATTTGAGGGCAAAGAGAAAGAGAGAGAGAGAGAGAGAGAGAGAGAGAGAGGGAGGGGCTGTCCGCTCGTTAGGGATGAGAAGTTAAAAGTTGCGATCTCGTTGGAAATTGGATGGCGTATGAGTTTAATTAAGGTCTTGGTCGTATTCCAAGAGCACCCACGACTCTCCCTCTCCCTTTTTATCTCAAAGCCACAGTCGCGGTTAAACTCGGAGCCAAAGGACTTTGCAGGTACACGACTATATATATATATATGTATACTCGAAGATATTTTTCCGTTAAACGCGAGAACGTTTTTGCGAATTTTTCCTTTTTCCTCTTTTGACCTTTGCTCCCTTTACCGAATCTACACACACACAGACACACGTAGAAAAGAAATTTAGCATCAATCAATTATATTTTCGATGTAAAAAAAAAAATTTATCCCACATTTTTTTTCATTTTTTTTCTTTTCGTGGCAAAAAAAAAATGTAAAATTATTTATATTTGGGAACGATCGAGCTCACCGTCATCGCTGATTTCCAAATTGGTGTAACTGTCCCAATGAAGAATTGGATCGTGATGAGCCGAGGCGTGAGGCACAGCGGGTGTTGGTGCTGGCACAGGACCGTCCTGACGTCTCGCATCGGTGGCGAAATAAAGTGTGACGACGCTGTCAGTTGGACATCGTGGATCCTGACACGCAACGTCCAGCTCCGAGCGTGGAAACGATACGACGTTTTCCGTGATGACGCAGGTGTGAAACTTTATATGTTGAGAAAATAAATCAAAGGATAATTTAAAAATATAAGAAAAGGAGAAGAAATGGTGATAAGAGATAAGATATACAGGATTTCTGGCCTATGAAAATTATTTGAAGAATTCGTTCAACATGATCGAAGAATAATTTTTAATTCTCATTTTAATTACCTGAAGTGAGAACATAACCTCACGACTCTGTTTGGAATAGACCCTGTGATAACATTTTACGAGAATGTCACCCCTAAGTCTGAGTCCACCGAGATTGATGGTAAATTCACGTGCATTCGTAACCGAATAGAGATCCGACGTGTAGACGGGTGTGAGGCCCTCGTAAACTTTGAGAAATGCACGACATCCGGTTGGCTCGAAGAGTGGAACACCGAGAACAGTGACATGGGTCAGATAAAGCGGCGATGGGCTTATCCTCAATGAACCAGCAAGCAGACCACTAAAGTACTCGACGTATCTGCAATGAGAATTTATTTTAAGTCATTTCAGCTTCTTTTTATCATTCACATATATCGGCCAAATATCCTTCGAACTTATCATCGACAAGTTTTCTGTCCGCGAGCGATAACAGATAAATATTTCGTTTTTTTTTTCCATACATTACAGCCTTGTAGGAGTTAAATTAACGCAAAGATATGCTAATATCGAATCGCTGAATCGATCGTAACTCATTATCTCTCTCTCTCTCGAACGCTTTTGACAGGATGAGAGGGACAAAGTCGAGCGATTTTTATTAATGTTGCCCCTCGGGGGATCTTCGATCACTTCGATCATTACTGCATCATTATCGTCGTTATGTCCTCGCACAACCGGATAATCGGAATCTTGGTATAAAGTTCCTCGATGAGAAGGAGCCTCATGCCCTCGAGATTACTTTTGGCGGTCGCTCGCGAATAACCGGAAATCAATTGACATAATGACTCGTATGATATTAAAATTATTATAAAATCTTTTTCTTCTCGTTTTTTTTTTTGTGTTTTATAAATAATTCATTTCACTTGTGTATATTTATCGAATTTTCAACTCAAGTGCGGATGATGTAATTTTTTTTTCTCATCTGCGTTACCAAAATTAAAATGCAATAATTTTTAAAAATATTTAGCAAATGCGAGGATTTAAATTTTATGATATCCGCATAATAGGCGAGAATACACCGAAGTTTGGACAACGTCTTAAATCTCATTTCGAGAATTTGGAGATCGATATCGTCGAAACTATTCAGCAAACTATTCGAATTTAATGTTTTTCCATTCGGCCAAAGAATTTTCGTTGATTAATGAATTAAAAATTCCTTTCTCATTCTGACATTCGTAAATTCAATTAAAGAAAAAAAAAATTGATTACGATTTGTACCTGCGATGCGATGGAACATGAAGATTGCCAATTTTGTCATCGAGAAATCTTCTCATTGCAAATCTGTCCAATGCCTGATCACGACCACCGCATATACTGCTGTAATTCATGTATGCAGTAACTGCTACGCCAAGACGTTCCTTTCCTCCTCTGTAAAAAAACAAAAAAGTCCACATTGAAGTTCATTATTAAATATATTTTTGTTGTCGTTTTTTTTTTTGGTATTTTAATTTTTTTTTCTCTCGTATTCTCGGTGTTGCGGACTCTGTGTAATTATATAGTTGTAATGGCATACCCCGAGGAGATATACGGAACGGGCAAATTGTGGGTTTTGCACACAAGAGAATAAGCTCTGTCTCTCTTACCTGGCGTGTAGGACAACGACGCGGTTCGGTGCTGCGTTTAGCCAAGAATCGAGTTCCTTGCAGAGTGCGCAAAGCCTCTCTAGACTCGGTGCAAGACTCTGAGGCCAACCAACTTCACGGGTGTTGGATTCGCCATTTCGTCCGGGTGATGATAAATTAAAAATCTGCGAAAGAAAAAAAAAAAATTCCGTTATAAAGAGAAGTGGCTTCCATTGCTTTTTCTATATATTTATTTAATGGAGGAAATTATAAAAAAGCGATTTTTTAATAGAACCGTCGATGGGGCCAAAATAATACATCGACGTAGAGAAATTATTATTATTATTTTTTTTACGAGACTCCACTCTGTGCTCATTTTTTATTTAATTTCTAAAACTTCAAAATGGCGCTTGATTCATTAGCTCAGGATTATTGAGAAAAAAGTTAGAGATACTTTAAGTCAGGCTCATGTCTATTAATGATAATTTTTCGTCCTTTTGGCCTCTTTGCAAGAAAATTTGATAAAATTGTTTTGATCTTTTTTCCAATATTTCAAGAGCCTACCAAAGATCGAAAAAAAATTAAAATAATAAAAATTCATACAGAGAGGCAAAACAAACCCAAAAAAAAAATAAGATAAATAAACTTTTAGTTTTTGTTCATTTGGCAAGTCACACGGAGAGTTTATTAATGGCTTTAGGAGTAAAAATAAGGAAAAATGTAAATCGTTAAGTCGTAGTTAATGGAGAGAATATATATCTCGGCGTGAATTCATACGAGTCACCTTGACCTTCCACAAAAGTCAATTGTATGCATGTGGTAGGCGAGAGAATAAAATGCACACACACAGCCAAACCTGACACATGCACAGAGACAAAAACGACACAGACACAAAAACGACAGACACACAGACACAAAAACGACACAGACACAAAAACGACACATACACAAAAACGAGAGACACACAGACACAAAAACGACACATTGCAATGTTCACTAATGTCATCCGTCCGAGTTGATATTAATGTGCGGTGAATTACCATGTAATTGTCAGCGTGCTTCCCTCGCAAGAGTGTGGTAGCGTGCTCAAGAACACCCTGAGCATCTTCTCTGTACCAAAGTGCGATTATCCTCTCTGTAACGTAGCAGAGTTCCATAACTTCGCTGACTCGTTGATTTTTACCGATGGCGGTGCACGTGGCATCCGCACCAACACCCGGTGTTCTCGATGTCGTTGTCGACGAGACTTTTTGTAACTGAAAAATAAATTACCGAACGTAAATTCGTTTACAAGGGAAGGAAAAAAAAAACGTAAAGAAACGAAAAAAAGTATGAAATTTTTTGTTTTTGCCTATTTATCATTTTATTCGAGCAGGCTCATTAGAATAAAACGGACCTTGGTGAATTTTGGAAAATAATGAATCCAAACGATGAATATCTGTCGCATGATGAAAATGGTCCAGTGGACCAGCAATTAAGCTCGATGGGCATGTAATTTTTCAACGATTATATATAACCACAAATTGCTACGAAATATTACATTTTATGATTTTAAGATTATTATTAAAAAAAAAAAAAAATTAAAGAAACGAAAAAAAGTATGAACATTTTTTTTTTTGCCCATTTATCATTTCATTCGAGCAGGCTCATTAGAATAAAACGGACCTTGGTGAATTTAGGAAAATAACGAATCCAAACGATGAATATCTGTCGCATGATGAAAATGGTCCAGTGGACCAGCAATTAAGCTCGATGGGCATGTAACTTTTCAACGATTTTATATAACCACAAATTACCACGAAATATTACATTTTATGATTTTAAGATTATTATTAAAAAAAAAAACATTATCCTAATAATAATATACTAAATAAAAAATAAAAAAATGGAAACAAGAAAACAAGTCAATCGATTATGTCGATCAAGTGCATAAATCGTTCTACTTTACAATGAAAAAACACAAAAAATTTCGTCACAAAAATGCTTTTTTTTTTTCTTTCACTTTTGGATTGAATATGAGAGAGAACCGGTTGCTTGAGAATTCGCGATGAAACTAACGATGTGAATTATTTCGCTACGCGGTATTATTTCGTAGAGTCACGAGAAAATTGGCGGATACACGGATAGAGTAGCGACCATAATTTCGTTCGTGCAAGAATCATGTCGGTCGACAGAGAGACCAGAGTTCTCTGGGCACTATCAAGCTGCACATCTGGCCATATTCTGACCATTGATATGAAGATGTATATATATATATGCAATGATATATATATGTGCCATGATATATATATATGCCATTATCATGGCATATCGTGTGAGAGAGACGACACAGGAATAATATCGTGGCCATTTTGAGCAGCAGAGCATTAAGAGTGAGGCAAGTGCATAAATATGAGTATGCGATGAAAGGAGTGTGTTTTTTTTTTTTTTTTGCTGTTTCTACTGAGATGATGTAACGAATTCGTGCAGGAATTCTTGGATCTCATCAAAAAATTTCCCTACGGTATTTTAACTGCCTAAAGTGAATTCCAGTTTGTTTAAATAATTATATCTCGTAAAAATGTACCATCTGACACATATTGTATCGTAAAATTTTAATATTCCTTTAAATATATTTTAGATAAATATATCATTTGACGAAATATTGGATAAAATTTGAAAATTTAATATTCAAAAATATTTCATCACCGTTTTTTTACATGCAATATTTCGTAATAAGAACTATTATTTATTATTTTATTGATTTTCGTAAAATTCAATTATTTTATGGAATAAAGATTTTTTTTTAATTTATTATATTGCAGAAAATTTAAATTTTCTATGAGGAAAAATATTTCGTACAAAACTTTGCGTGCTTTAAATTTTTACATATTCGATTAAATAATTTCTCTATGCACAATAATTTACCAAATTCATAATGGATGAATCTTTCGCGTAATTTAGACGGAGTTTTCATTGTGATTGTTTTTTTTTTCGTTTTAATATAATGTAATATAATGTAATATAATATAATATAATATAATATAATATAATATAATATAATATAATATAATATAATATATTATATTATATTATAATATAATATAATATAATATAATATAATATAATATAATATAATATAATATAATATAATATAATATAATATAATATAATATAATATAATATAATATAATATAATATAATATAATATAATATAATATAATATAATATAATATAATATAATATAATATAATATAATATAATATAATATAATATAATATAATATAATATAATATAATATAATATAATATAATATAATATAATATAATATAATATAATATAATATAATATAATATAATATAATATAATATAATATAATATAATATAATATAATATAATATATTATATTATATTATAATATATTATAATACAATGTAATATAATAAAGGTGAAAAGTAAATGATTTTTGCGGAAATGATCTCGGGCCTCTCGGATAAAGCGTATAATACACGGTGAATCTCTCGCGGTACTTGAGTGTCTCGAGTGAGAAATGATCCCAGCGAGTATGCAGTAGAGAAGAGCAGCAAGTCTCGCGCGTCACCCATATAAAGAAGTGGTCGGGAGAAGAGACAGCTCGTGGATATCAGGATGAATTCTGTTTGAATTCGTACGGTTAGGTACTTGGTAAGCGGATCTCGTGGTCGCGACGAGATCCAAACCGTCAATATATATATATATCTCAGCATCAACGGCAACGAAGTTACGGTTTTCCATGTACGAGTCATTCCAGGTGAGACCGACAGGAATTTGTTATCAAACAAAATAATAAATATTATTTATTGAATGATTTTTGTTATTATTTATTATCGAATATTGCCAATTATTTAATTCCCCTTTTCTAATGGATCAAAAATAATTTCTCACCTCTGAAATAATGAAAATATTTGAGGATAATTTTTCAAAATCTCGATCAACGAAGACAGCGATTTTTGGAAAAAATAAAAAGAATTTTTTTTTCCCTCACAAGATATTGAAAAAAAAAAAAAAAAAAGGTTGCGAAGACAGCGATCGAGACCATTTGACCTGGAATGGCCAATATACATGTACAAATCTATGGACGTGCTTGTGTGCGTTATATCGCTTCCGTAGTTCTCATGACTCGTTGGGCTTATGTCACGTGTACGTTTTCTCATGCTCGATCACCAAATGTCATTGTTTAAATCGTAAATGTAGATTTTATCAGAAAGGCGAGACGTGGACTGGAGTGTTGAATGTGTTATCGCGTGTGTTTTGCTATGAGGATTCGAAAAAAAAAAAAATGATACAAGGCTGAGTATTGTTTGAATGCTTTAGAGTTGACTTACTGGCGTATATATATATATATGTATATATAATATACACAAATCGTGACTTATTCAGGGTCAAACTTCTTTGTTTGTATCCGTTACAGAGTCACAAGAACGTTACGTATTATTTAATCGCTCATTACGAATTTTAATTACGAAGCTTGAATTAAATCATCGTTGCAATTAAATTGATAAAACTCATTATAAATTTCTCGACTCTTCTGTCTTTATTTTTTATTTTTTTATTTTATTTATAGTTGGAAAGCTGAAAAATTATCTTTGTAGATAAATTGAAATGGTGAATTATTTTGAGAAATGTTCTCCTTGAGGACGTTTTGTATTTTTTTTTTTCATTTTTTTTTTTTCATTACGAATTTTAATTACGAAGCTTAAATTAAATCATCATTGCAATAAAATTGATAAAACTCATTATAAATTTCTCGACTCTTCTGTCTTTATTTTTTATTTTTTTATTTTATTTATAGTTGGAAAGCTGAAAAATTATCTTTATAGATAAATTGAAATGGTGAATTATTTTGAAAAATGTTCTCCTTGAGGACGTTTTGTATTTTTTTTTTTCATTTTTTTTTTTTCATTACGAATTTTAATTACGAAGCTTAAATTAAATCATCATTGCAATTAAATTGATAAAACTCATTATAAATTTCTCGACTCTTCTGTCTTTATTTTTTATTTTTTTATTTTATTTATAGTTGGAAAGCTGAAAAATTATCTTTGTAGATAAATTGAAATGGTGAATTATTTTGAGAAATGTTCTCCTTGAGGACGTTTTGTATTTTTTTTTTTCATTTTTTTTTTTTCATTACGAATTTTAATTACGAAGCTTAAATTAAATCATCATTGCAATTAAATTGATAAAACTCATTATAAATTTCTCGACTCTTCTGTCTTTATTTTTTATTTTTTTATTTTATTTATAGTTGGAAAGCTGAAAAATTATCTTTGTAGATAAATTGAAATGGTGAATTATTTTGAGAAATGTTCTCCTTGAGGACGTTTTGTATTTTTTTTTTTCATTTTTTTTTTTTCATTACGAATTTTAATTACGAAGCTTAAATTAAATCATCATTGCAATTAAATTGATAAAACTCATTATAAATTTCTCGACTCTTCTGTCTTTATTTTTTATTTTTTTATTTTATTTATAGTTGGAAAGCTGAAAAATTATCTTTGTAGATAAATTGAAATGGTGAATTATTTTGAGAAATGTTCTCCTTGAGGACGTTTTGTATTTTTTTTTTTCATTTTTTTTTTTTCATTACGAATTTTAATTACGAAGCTTAAATTAAATCATCATTGCAATTAAATTGATAAAACTCATTATAAATTTCTCGACTCTTCTGTCTTTATTTTTTATTTTTTTATTTTATTTATAGTTGGAAAGCTGAAAAATTATCTTTGTAGATAAATTGAAATGGTGAATTATTTTGAGAAATGTTCTCCTTGAGGACGTTTTGTATTTTTTTTTTTCATTTTTTTTTTTTCATTACGAATTTTAATTACGAAGCTTAAATTAAATCATCATTGCAATTAAATTGATAAAACTCATTATAAATTTCTCGACTCTTCTGTCTTTATTTTTTATTTTTTTATTTTATTTATAGTTGGAAAGCTGAAAAATTATCTTTGTAGATAAATTGAAATGGTGAATTATTTTGAGAAATGTTCTCCTTGAGGACGTTTTGTATTTTTTTTTTTCATTTTTTTTTTTTCATTACGAATTTTAATTACGAAGCTTAAATTAAATCATCATTGCAATTAAATTGATAAAACTCATTATAAATTTCTCGAGTCTTCTGTCTTTATTTTTTATTTTTTTATTTTATTTATAGTTGGAAAGCTGAAAAATTATCTTTATAGATAAATTGAAATGGTGAATTATTTTGAAAAATGTTCTCCTTGAGGACGTTTTGTATTTTTTTTTTTTTCATTTTTTTTTCATTACGAATTTTAATTACGAAGCTTAAATTAAATCATCATTGCAATTAAATTGAATATTTTGAAAAATGTTCTCCTTGAGGACGTTTTGTATATATATATATATATATATATATATATATATATATTTTTTTTTTTTCGAAAAACAGATCACGTTTATTCTACTCGTAACCCCGTGACAGTAGAGATCGCGTGATATCGAATCTCTCGCGAGATCGGTGAAACAAGCCACGAATGGAAAATAGATGACAACTGAGAGAGTGAGTTCACCGGTGATGTTGGCGGTGTGTCAGGGGGCGGGAGGCCTCGAGGATGAGGGTGAGCAGCGGGAGGTCGACCACAGACGTTCGCCGTTACTTTGATGGTTACAGAAGAAGAAGAAGAAGAAGAAGAAGCAAAAGTAAAGAGAAGGAAGAAGGCAAAGAGAAATCTTGGCAAATGTCGTGGCTGCTCATACATTGTCCTTTTCTACTTGCGCACTCTTCTCCATGTAAACCAGACTTATGGTTATAGTTACTGTATATTACGTACTATATATATACATATATATATCTATATATATGTATATATATATATACACATATATATATATATATTTTTTTTTTTATTACACATACAAGTAGTACAGCTTTTTTCTGAATCTCTGGCCGGCGGCTTGTCTACGGTTACTGCACTGCTGTCTGCCTGACTCTCTCTCTCTCTCTCTCTCTCTCTCTCTCATGTCGAATGCGTCGCGAGATTATTCCTCGAGAGTAATCTCTGTCTTTCTCTACTGATGGCCTAGATGCAAAATATCCAAGGGGCGAGTTTTATCGGCGAGGATAGTCGTGCAGATTATTGTTATCGTTATAGATATTTATAACGTGAGATTTTTTTTAAGATAAATAAATCGAGTCCAAATGATTATTAAATGCGAGGTCCATTAATGAGGATATTTTTTACTTTTCCTTTTCGCGATAAATCAAATAATTTTGATAAATTTATCAATTAAATTTTTTTTGTTTTCAACGAATGATTTTTTTTTAAGGATTCGATATTTGAATTCTCTGTTGATGGGGTTGCAGCAGCTGAATGTCCTTATAATGGAAAAGGGAAAAAGGTCGAAAATTCATTCGCGTCTTGCTGCTGCCAATCCAGCTCGTCAATAGTGCATTCCTACATGCTTTATATATATAAAATTATATATATATATATATATAAAATTATATACGTATATATATATATATATAATCGTTTTTTTGGTCCACAAGTAATCTCTTGCGAGCTCGAGAGCCCCGTGTAGCCCTCCAGGCTCGAGTACATCGCAAAACGAGAGGAGCTTGTACGAGCTCGGGAGACTTCTTCAAGACGTAATAGCAATTTCACACGTGAGCCCATGTACAATATAACGGTATGGAAGGGAATTTATGGTGTTGGACAGCAAGCCCATATCCATGACAGTTTGCCGGTAGAGAGAAATACACACAGGAAGAGGGTCCATGAAATTGTTCCGTTTACGAACGAGGGGAATGGGGTGAGCAGGGGGTAGGGGGGGGGGGGAAGGGTTGAAAAGCAAAAGCAGCCTCACCAATTCACGTTGGAGTTTCATAGGGACGTGGCAGAGAGCTCACGTATAGGCTCAAAAGCAGCGACTCCCGCAATTCCATCGAGTTATGGGCCCATAAACATATTTTTAGAGTCCCCCATGAAGTCTGATGAATTTTTTCTTTTTTTTTTCTTTTTTTTTTTTTCATCAGTTTCACTGCAGGAAATCGTTAAATTTTGAATTTGCAATTTTACGTACTACAACACGGAGCTTGGTAACGCTGTACAATTCACTAGAAATAGGGGCAAGAAGAGGCAATTCTGCGAGGGACCAGCGTGGGTGTAAAAGAAGGCAGGGAGCCCATAACGTCAATGGCTGCAGAACGTCTCATCGTGTCGATTATTTTTCTTCGCTGCGATTCGTCATGTGCTCGAATTTAATTCTTCTCACGATGTATCGACGTGTATATATATATACGTGTGTGTGTGTGTGTATATATATATATGTGTGTGTGTGTGTCTGACGATTGAAAAAAAATGTTTCATTCCTACGCGTTAAAGATCGAGATCAATTGGTACTCGTGGGAGCCTCGAAAATGGCGTTACTAATATGCCAATTAGTTCTCGTTCGGTTAATTGACGATGGTTTAATTTTTAATTGATCCACGAGAACGCGATCATGGGCTCTGTCGTTGTTGGATCTTGGGAATTTTTTGCTGTTGTTTTATTGCAATCATAGGCTTATTGTTGTGAAAACTTTTGTTACTTTTTTCGAAAAATTGATTGTTATTATTTGTCGAAAAAGAAAATTTCTTTTTTTTTCGGTGTCTCCTCAACATTACAATTACGTAGCAATTTTTGTCAGATAATTTTTTGTCATATTTGAGAGGAACTATGAACGTTTTTTTTTTTTATTTACGAACTGCCGCAAAAATTTGCGAGGGAGAAAAAAAATCGTGAGAAATTGACACGATGGAGAATTTGTGGGTATGAACTGGTGAACTCTCGGGTCAATAAAATGACCTTTCAGGGTTAAATAACAGTATATGGGACATTGTGGTTTTTTTGTTGTTTTATTGCAATTATAGGCTTATTGTTGTGAAAACTTTTGTTACTGTTTTCGAAAAATTGATTGTTTTTATTATCATTGTTATTATTTGTCCAAAAAGAAAATTTCTTTTTTTTTTTCGGTGTCTCCTCAACATTATAATTGCGTAGCAATTTTTGTCAGAAATTTTTTGTCATATTTGAGAGGAACTATGAACGTTTTTTTTTTATTTACGAACTGCCGCAAAGATTTGCGAGGGAGAAAAAAAATCGTGATAAATTGACACGATGGAGAATTTGTGGGTATGAACTAGTGAACTCTCGGGGCAATAAAATGACCTTTCAGGGTTAAATAACAATATATGGGACATTGTGGTTTTTTTGTTGTTTTATTGCAATTATAGGCTTATTGTTGTGAAAACTTTTGTTACTGTTTTCGAAAAATTGATTGTTATTATTTGTCCAAAAAGAAAAGTTCTTTTTTTTTTCGGTGTCCCTTCAACATTATAATTGCGTGGCAATTTTTGTCAGAAATTTTTTGTCATATTTGAGAGGAACTATGAACGTTTTTTTTTATTTATGGAGGGCCGCAAAGATTTGCGAGGGAGAAAAAAAATCGTGATAAATTGACACGATGGAGAATTTGTGGGTATGAACTAGTGAACTCTCGGGGCAATAAAATGACCTTTCAGGGTTAAATAACAATATATGGGACATTGTGGTTTTTTTGTTGTTTTATTGCAATTATAGGCTTATTGTTGTGAAAACTTTTGTTACTGTTTTCGAAAAATTGATTGTTATTATTTGTCCAAAAAGAAAATTTCTTTTTTTTTTCGGTGTCCCTTCAACATTATAATTGCGTGGCAATTTTTGTCAGAAATTTTTTGTCATATTTGAGAGGAACTATGAACGTTTTTTTTTATTTATGGAGGGCCGCAAAGATTTGCGAGGGAGAAAAAAAATCGTGATAAATTGACACGATGGAGAATTTGTGGGTATGAACTAGTGAACTCTCGGGGCAATAAAATGACCTTTCAGGGTTAAATAACAGTATATGGGACATTGTGGTTTTTTTGTTGTTTTATTGCAATTATAGGCTTATTGTTGTGAAAACTTTTGTTACTGTTTTCGAAAAATTGATTGTTTTTATTATCATTGTTATTATTTGTCCAAAAAGAAAATTTCTTTTTTTTTTTTCGGTGTCTCCTCAACATTATAATTGCGTGGCAATTTTTGTCAGAATTTTTTTGTCATATTTAAGAGGAACTATGAACGTTTTTTTTTTATTTACGAACTGCCGCAAAGATTTGCGAGGGAGAAAAAAAATCGTGAGAAATTGACACGATGGAGAATTTGTGGGTATGAACTGGTGAACTCTCGGGGCACGTACACGGCAATAAAATGACCTTTCAGGGTTAAATAACAATATATGGGACATTGCGGTGTACCTGAGAAAGAGCTGAGAGCTAAGAGTCCCTCGGGAATGTTTCTCCACAGTCTCATGAGTTTCGATGTAATAGTTGTGTGTGGGGGAGGGAGGGGGGGGGGGAATTGTAAATGTCTGAATGCAGGAAGCGAGTATAAAAGGGGCAATAACGATATTTCGTATGCATATATATGTATATACTTCGCTTCTTTTCTATAGTTCTATATACATATATATATACATATATATACATATATATATACATATATATATATACATATATATACATATATATATATATATATATATATATATATACCCACAACTGTAGAAAAGCGTGGAATTCTCGTGGGAATCACCTTGATGCGAATGTCTTTGAAACTGTCGTGAAAACTTTTCAAAGAGAAGAGAGAGAGAGAGAGAGTCTCTCTCTCGCCAGTGTCTTTGAGAACAATAAAAGGACATTTTCTCTCAATTTTATTCTTGAGAGAGGGTAGAATAGACGATAATTTATCTCGAAAAGTTTTTCTTACATCTGGCAAGAGACCTCCAGCGAGAAGAAGAATGGGGTGGCAATCGGGGTATGAAGCGAGAGAGTCAAATATCACGATAGTAAAAAAAAAAAAAAAAAAAAAAAAAAAAAAAAAAAAAAAAAAAAAAAAAAAAAAAAAAAAAAAAAAAAAAAAAAAAAAAAAAAAAAACTCGTGTCTGGTTGGCTTTAAAATTGTCTTTATTATTGCGCAGCGCGTCGAGAGAGTTTCAGCGAACATGAGAGAAAGTGAAATTTTCAAAAATAGAACAAACGTGAATATATTTTTAAGCGACAGAGTGGGCGTTGAATGAATATCGCGCGAAACTTTTTTCGGTAGAAAAAAAAAGTGCAAAAATGGTTTCTCGTCATCAAGAAAAATAGTTTTTTTTTTTTTTTTTTTTTTTTTTTTTAAATATTCCCATTTTATTATGTTTTTTCTACGGAGCAAAATAAGCCGGATGGGCCTCTGCTGACGCCATTGCTGCGTGCCACATGCGTATGTTTATTTATATCCGAAAGAAAAAAAAAATTTTTTGCTTCATTCAATATTAAATATTTAAAATAGAACGAGAGAGAGAGAGAGAGAGAGAGAGAGAGAGAGGTGGGGGGGGGAGGAGTTGCCATCTTCTCCTTATCAAACTTCTTCTTATCAGCTACGATAAAAACTTTGCGCAGTGTTCGCTTTCACAATAAACCATCAAGAATGTCTTAAAGTAACAAAATGACATTCACATATGCTTATTTATAGCACACACGATTACATTTTGTTTCGATATTTCAAATTAATGTATTTGTCAATTAATCCAGCTGGGCTAAAACTAACAAATCGGTGGCAGTGAAAAAAAAAATAATAATAAAAAAAAAACTCTCACCTGGTGTTTGCCCCCGGCCATTCCACTCGAGCTCCTCCCATTTGGTTGAGGATCATAGCCATTGTGCTGTAAAAACAATATATATATATATATAAAAATTATTTAAAAAAATAATAATAATCAAACACGATATCAAAGACGAAAATTTTAATTGAAACAACGATTCGTTGTATGTGGCGATTATTGCGAGGAATGAAGGAATAAAAATGATGAGGGAATTAAATAGTTAAGAAATAATAATGAAACATCAGTCGAACCTCCCACAAGTTTAATGGAATGTCATATGAATTGTCGTGTATTCCATGAATATGAAATTTACTTTAAAGTTTTCAGCACATGATTTTTTTTTTTTCATTATCAATCGTTCATCGAGAACGTGTGATAAAAAAAATAAATAAAAAGTGGAAGTGAAAAAAAAAAATAGCACCACAAAGACGAGGTAAAAAATTATATGGAAACGAACGAGAATAATCCTCGAGTGATCGAGAAAAAAAAGTAATGGGGGGTGGAAATTTTTAGCCTCCTTTGACAAGCCTGCAGAGGGCAAATTAACTTTTGACCTTTGGTCCAGGCTGTCGAGTAATATATCGAGGCAAAAAAAAAACAAAAAAAAACTAAAGGGCAAAAAACAAAAAAAAAGTAAAGAGCAAAAAACAAAAAAAAAGTAAAGGGCCCGGTGGGTAAAAATGAAGTCACACGCACGTGCGTGTAACGCACCTCCCGTTCAATGTGTGTAGTGCGATGATGCCAAACAGTAAAGTCGAATACGATGAAGTAGTGTCACTGTATATCCCGAAGCAAGAAGCAGGAAGCTACCTCTTGGTATTTATCCTCTTCGTTAGGCCATCCAAATTCAAAATTCCACCATTTTTTCAAATTATTATTTGCATTATCGTCGTTGGGACGGTGATGAGTCACATTGTTGGCTCTTTCGTTGCTCGTTCGAGGCAAGAGAACGTTGCTACGACAGCAATGACCTCGTAGCCAGGCACGCGACATTGAGGAGCTACTGCCGAAATTCGTCATGTGGACGAATATTAGCCTTTTATTTACTATTTTTTTTTTTTTGTATTTATATTGTTGTTGAATTTAAAACAAAAAATTTAACTCACTTTTTTTCAAATCCGGAAACAAAAAATTATTTGAGCTTATTTTTTATATATTACATTGACAATTTTGAACTTTCGATTGAATATTAAAAGATGCTTTTTAGTTACACAATTTTTGGGATTTTCTCTTATCCGATTGTACGTTTGATTTTTTTTTTTTTTATTACCGAGAATCTTTTAAATTATTATTTTGTGTCTCTGAGATGTTTTTTTTAAATTTTTACTTTGAACTCGTTTAATTTCGATCCAAGTACGAATTTAAGGGAGTGACACGTAAAGTACGAGGATGAATTGGATTGCTATATATATATATATATATATATATGTGCCCATTGACGATCCATCTCTTGTTTCTCTCTCGAATAATTTCAAACTCATCTAAAGTATAATTGTACTCTCGCCTTTCACTCCTAATCTTGCTCATCTCAATCGAGGATCATTGACAATAAACTATATGGTCGCCTCAGGCACGCGTCTTTTTCGCTCGATCTTCTTGGGTGTTTGTGACCTCGTAACGAGAAATTTCCTCGAATAATTAAAATTCATCTTAGCATTATTATAAGTTATTCGTATGATTATCATTTTCTTTGCGATTCTCGTATTAATAATTTTCATTAATTTAAGTCTCTAGTCGTTGAACGATTTTTTTAATCGATCATTCGATCGCGATCAAATCGATAATTTTTCTCATTATTATTGGCAATAATTTTTTTCATACTACGATGAAATTTTACAAATTTTACAAAGCATGCAAAACTTTTGTCCACACCTCATACGTTATTGAAAAAAAAAAAAAAAAAAAAATCATTCACACTCCCGAGAACGTTTAGCTGACGCGAAATTTTTTCCACTTGATTTTTTTTTTGTCCAATTCACAAATCACGATTTACAAATGATTTTCATTAATTTTCCAAACGTTCGTGGGCGACATTATGTTGATTATTTTTTTTATCAACGATGTTAAGATGCACCAAATCATGAATTATAAAAAAAATAAAAAATTCACCGCGATTGTTGTAGAACGACAAAATTTTCAAATGATTATTTATGATTGTGAAAATATTCATAACGTTATATATATATTTTTGTATTTTTTCAAATCACCAACGCAAAATTCATCAAATCATAAATTATTTTATCAAGTTTTTGTTTTTTTTTTTTTTTTTTCACGATATTTAGAGATAAATATATGGCAAGGAAAATTTATTGTTAAGATGAGAAGAATCGTGAGAGAATCGAAGCTCACAGGATGCCGGTCGTGGCGAGACACTTCCGACATTTCTTTCGCGGACGTAAATTTGGCATAGCTCGGTCGTGACCTGGGTCAACTGGGGCAAACGACTGCGCTGGTGCTGCACACGGGAGCCGCCCAGGCGGCGCGCGCGCTGCAGCTCTTCTGCTGCTGCTTCTCTTGCGTTCGCCTCTGCTTCGATATAGAGGGATGAAACTTCGTCGCATCCCGGCGAGAGCCGTACAAGGAGAAGCTCCCACCAGGACCAGCGCAATTTCGTGCGAGAACAAGGAGAGAAAAGGGTGCAGGACGCGCGTGGGAGAATCGCAGAAGTGGAGGAGACAGAGAGGGAGACATTCCCCCCCCCCCCCTCGCTCTCTCTCTCGTAGCCATGACGTCGATCGCGTACATCGTAAAGAGTTAGGAAACTCGTGCAGATATATGTGCTATATAGTCGTACATGGAAGGGCTCTTGATCCTGCGAAATGCTTTGCTTCGCTATATATATATATATATATGTATATGCATATGTATATGTATATGTATATGTATATGTATATGTATATGTATATGTATATGTATATGTATATGTATATGTATATGTATATGTATATATATATATATATATATATATATATATATATATATATATATATATATATATATATATATAGAAGAATCTGCGAAAACGGACAGGGCGAGGCTCTTGCCTTCTCTCTCTCTCTCTCTTTCTTTCTTTTTCTCACTTCCTCCTCTCCTAATGCTCCAATTCGCAGGATTTTTCTATGACGCCAGTTCATTCTCGACAAATTACTGCACTCACATTTCCATACGAAGATTGTAGAAGGAAGACGAGAGTGAGATATATAATTTTTTCAATTACTTTAGGGATAAAAAAAAATGGGCTATAAGAATAATTGGATAGTTGGAAATATTTGAGAAATTGTAATTATAATTATAATTATATTTTATTTTATTGAAAGTGTAATTATAATTGTAAATATTAATTTTATGCTTGGCCTGATTTTGAAAAATATACCGAGGGATCGATTTTCCTATATCAAAAGTATCAACATCCCTCGAATTTATGAAAAAAAAATCTCATATTATGCATATTGACGTGATGGAAAAATGAGAATTAAAAAAAATTTCGCGATATCTTTAATCGTTAATGGACTCAACGAGAAGAAATGTAGTCAAAATTATCGGGGAGTAGACAAACTATGAACAACGAAAGACTTCTATCTTCGTTGCTATAATCGAGAACATTGAAGACCTTCGCACAAGGAGCGTTATATATATATATATATATATATATGATATCTATGATATCTATCTATATATATATATGATATCTATGATATCTATCTATATATATATATGATATCTATGATATCTATCTATATATATATATGATATCTATGATATCTATCTATATATATATATATATATGATATCTATGATATGTATGATCTATATATATATATATATACACGCTAAATCAGTCGCACTTTAAGCTTATCGTTATCAGGTCTAACGAGGAATATTTGTGGCAATGTCGCGCATTGTAAGCACACCACCTAAACGAACCAAATACCAGGAGAGTTGGAACGCCAGGAAAGACGAGACAGTTGTATAAATTTTGATCCAATCGATCAAATTTGACGCATTTTTCCAAATTTCATTATTATTACAATACGAAAGGCTGTAAAAAAAAAAATCCTTTTGTACGACAAAAAAAAAAAGTTTAAAAAACGAAACAAAACTGATTTTTGTAAAATGAGGAGAAAAAATTTCTACACAATATTCTTCTGGATTTCACTTGGGAAAATAATTTTTCTTTTTTGTTCCATAAACAAATAAAAATATTTTCTACTGTCAGGAGAGATGGAGAAGCTCGTATATTTAATTAATAATAATTTAATTCTATACTGATTACTTTTTAAATATTATATTTTAGAGTGACACTTGGACATTGGTACATTTTTTTATTACACCCAAAGGTTTCTCACATACAATGAATATCTCAGGGAAAGAGAGAAAAAAAAATTTATGTCCCGAGAGAAATTTTATAAAAACACGAAAAGTCAATAATGTTTGATAATTTTATTTTCGTAGCAAGAAATTTACAAATTAAATTAAATTTGACAGAGAGAAAATATTTCTGTTAATAATTATTTCCACGTCTCTCCATATGAACTGGTCCATCTTTTTTTTTTAGAAAGTTGTTTTTTTGTTTTTTTTTCCAACTCGCTTGGAGCTTAAAAATATTAATCAGTATGTATCGCTCCCTGCGGCGAATCGAAGGTAACCGAGTCGTCTTTAAAAAAGTATCAGAGGCCACCCAGAGGCCATCGGAGGGTATATAGAAAAAAAAATCGAATTTACAGTCGATCAACAAAAAGTGTTCCATCTATTCTGTATTTACTCTATAAACATTTATACGTCTCGCACCGAAGGAGTAGGACGTCATTTTGCTCACTATTACAAATTGCTGATGTGATTCTCGGCAATTGTAGCTCCGGGCTAGGCGAAAACGCGTTTAACCAGTAAATATATATATATATATATATATATCTCTAGAATTCTAACCAGAATGCTCCTCCCTCGTTGATGCGACTATACATATATGTATATATATACATATATGCATATATATATATATATATATATATATATATATATATATATATATATAGCTACATAATAACATGGAAGACACGCTACGGCGCAGGTTGATATCTGACTTTCCAGATTCCTGGAGAATTGCGAAATCTTTCCCTGTTGGCCACAAATCACAGCGAGGAGAAACCACGAGTAAGAGAGAGAGAGAGAGAGAGAGAGAGAGATATTAAAATAAACGAGCCGAAAGGAAGGGCCTCAGCTGGTTACTTTACGATCGCAATCCTCAGCTACTATTTTTTTCTCTCTCCCTCTATTGCTGCTTGGGCAGCGAAAAAAAAAATCCAAAAGTTCTTTCAAAACTTTTTATTTTATTTTCGTCAGCATTTTTGTTGCACACATCGTGAATTTAGCATGCGTTGCATATTATTTACAACTTATTACTTATTAATTAAAATATTATTTCGAGAATTATATTTAAAATATTCATGGCAATAATTGAGAACGAACGATTTTTTGGCAAATGATTTTTCATCAATGGAAAATCACGAGAGTAATTTTCAATATTACTATATATTGTATGTTCATGTCCATATGGACTGTTTGGCTTTAATCGGCCAGTTGCATGGATAAATATGCATACACACACATATGTATATATACATATATATATATATATATATATACACATATATATGCTACAATATATATATATTGTAGCATTAACATGGGCAGCTTGAGCTCGAAAGCAAAAGCTTTCCTCTCTGTCTGGTTCATTGCAACGAGAATTCACAGTGGATCGGCTGTAGTCAGCTGTGCGTTCGAGTTGCAATAATAAATGCTTAACCAGCGTGTCATGAGGTGCAATTTCGCTCGAAATTATTCGCCGAGCAAAAGTGCCAAATCGAGAGAAAATCATCGCGTCGAATAAAATTAAACGGTCATTGAAGTTGCGAGTTAAAAATAATAACAAAAAAATTTTGAAACGTCAAATGTGTACTCTGATCATTGACAACGGCTGGAGTATTTTTTTTTTCTTTATCTAATTTAGATAACGATTTTTGTTTTTTTTTTTTAAATTCCGATATCGAAGTATCGAATATTAATTCGTAGAATTCTCGACTTGGAATTTTTCGTATTTATATTAAAAAAATATACAAAGTTAAATTTTAAACGTACAGGAGTAACCAGAGAATATTTTGATTTTTTTTGCCCTCTCGATATATTTCAAAAAGTTTCAATACTCGATCGAGCTATTATGAAAATATATTTTTACCGATCGGCGAAACGAGAGCGAGAAAATATACAAATTACGTCAGCATACGAAAATCAACTCGAGAGAAATCATTTTTTCAAATGCCAAAGAATTATCCAATATTATTTTTAAATCATTTTTCACAAAATTATTTTCATAAGCAAATTATTTATTTATTTTTCTTCTCTTTAACGTGTTATCTCAACCTTCGAAATTTTCAAAACTTTTTCGTCATGTAAATTTTCACATACGTCGAGGCTGATTGAAAAAAAAAAAAAACGAAAAAAAAAGAAAACATTGACATTGTTTATGTGTGTGTAGACAAATTATTTTAGCGATCGTTTTGCAGGAAGTGTTAAAAATGGCTCGGTGGCATCGGTCACAACCTTGACCTCTAACGTCGTCAGACTTTGCACGCGTCGTTTATAATATATATATATATATATTACACGATCGATGATGTGTTTGGTACGCACACATATATATATATATATGCGTACCAAACACATCATCGATCGTGTAATACATGAGGGTTCCCGCTGCTTTTATAATTGCTCGTAAAATCCTCATCGCTTGAATTACGAAAGAGAAAGATTTGCGCAAAAGGCGTCTAAAAGCATAAGACCAAGAGCCGGTATGATCTCATGGGAAGTGACGCCGCCCCTGATAGTATCTGCGAGTTCATCGATATAAATAAAAACCCACGCAATATACGTAATAAGCCGACGACGCTATTACCGTAATTTTTTTTCACAACGATAATGATTTTTAAATAATAATGCGAGGGATAAAAAAATTAAGTGACAGAAATATCGAGAGCTCTGTGTCGGCATGAAGTAGTAGAATAATAGTTGATTTTTGTGGCTCTAAAAGGGAGAGAGGAAAAAAAAAAAACCGAACTATAAATACTACTTGGATTGCGACTGTACGTTACTTAAAAGTTATGAAAGTCGCGACGTTTCTCTCGTATATATATATATATTTGTACGAATAAAATTCCTAGCCAAGCTCTCTGTCTTACTGCTCATCTTATTTTTTTTCTCTCTCTCTCTCTCTACTCGCTCCTTTATATCGGCCAGCCAAGTCTTATCGTCGCGCCGGACGACCTTATTATGTACGCAGAAGCTCGAGTATTTATTACCGAAGAAGCGATAAAATGATGCTGAAAAAAAAAAACAAAAACAAAAAAGAGAGAGAGAAAAAGAAGCTTCGCAAAGGAAGTATAAACGAGGAAAATTATACTTTGTGCCCATGATGACCCAGAGATTTTGATAACGTTTTTTCTCGGTGTGATAATAATAATAATATTAATAATAATAATAATAATATATATTACGAATTTAACGAGAGAATTTTATTGCGCATTTTGATCGCTCTAGTCGGGTAAGTATTGACGTTATAATTGCAATGTGAGTCAATTTTATTACTCGTGATTGCGTGTATAACTTGTTCGTTATTCATCTCAATCCAGGAAATATATGCCAAAGGTTAAGGTCAATCCGTAATGGGGTGTAGTAAAAAAAAAAAAAGAAAACAAATTTTAAAAAAATCTCAACTGCAACAGTTGACAAAAATTACACAATAAGATTTTCAAAAGGGTAAAATAATTTTCATTATAAAAATAATTATAAATGTTTTTTAATTATTATAAAAATTCATTCATTATTTTTTAATGGAGTCGCGAGAGATTCCCCCACTTTTTTTGTGTCATCGGAGGACCTATCCTGAGTTTATTAAACTCGAAGCACTCGGAGCAAATCATTCGAAGTGAAAACTTTCGGTTTATATTTCTCGATAATGAGAATTTTTTCGATCCTCTTTGAATTTTCATGAAAATTCATTTAAACACACAAGGATATATATATATATATATATTCAATTTTTAATAGTTCCAAGTATATGCATTTATTGGTAAACGATTTTATACATTTTTCATTCCTATTCAATAATTATAATTATTTTTGATAATAGCCAGAAGGTAAGTATATGCATCTCGATTGAGGCAGCTGAATGTGCTAAACGGTTTCATTCAATACATAGTAATGAATTTTTATATTATTTTTATAAATAGACACATTTTTCATTATTTATATATTGATCGCCCGTCCATCACTTGTTATCTGGGAATGAGTTTCTCGGTAGGCATTGACGTCTCCTCTATTGTCAAAAAATAAATGAAAAGAATAAACAAAAATTGCAAACTTAATATTATCAATGGCGAAGTAACACTTAAAAATAATTATAAAAAAAATAATAGTCGCAGTATTGTAGCGACGTAAATTCAATTATTATTATTATTATTTTTTTCACTTTTCAATACTAATAAAGTATAAAATTTTGCCCGAATAAAATTTGAAAAAGGTAAAAACTTACGGGACCACAAGTGCTCTCATCGTTAATGTTATCGCACAATTTGTACCATGTATCTCTTTTTTCATGCACACAAGGCTGAATGTCGCGCCATCCATCAAACCGAACACCCAACAGCGAGAGGTCGTCCGAATTACAGGCCCCGAGCCCAACAAGACCAACAAGAACGATGAGCAACAGGCAGAACTTCATTTTTCAACTTTGGTTACTTTGATTCTGTACCATCAGCACTCGTTCCATCATCTTATATACCAATTTTTGACACGTCGAAAAGAAAAAAAAAACTGTTCAAACAGTTTGCACAAAATATATTTTTAATTAACGTCGCAATAGGTCGACGTTAATTAAGAATATATTTTATCGTGTGACCTTTTCCAACCTCTACATTAGGCAATTGTAAGGTGTAGCTAGTTATAACTGATTCTTATCTTTCATCGTATTAATTTATATTGACACAACGGAGATAAAATTTTTCGAAGGAATTCCCTCGATTTTTACACTCTTGTACTACACGTGTTATAGCAAAATTTAATTACGGAGACGTCATCTGAAACGAGCTATAAAAATATACGAAGTCAACAAACTAGGCTCACAAGTGTCTTCGTTAGTCGATATCTTAACCCTACATGGGTACACTGCAAATTTTCAAAATGTGCAGAAGAATTTTACGTTTGAAAATCTGATAAATGCAGCCGGAATGGCACCTTTTTGAAAATCGCCCGAGTATCATAGACCCAGTGTACCCATAGCGTAAGAATTACGAAGTTACGACGTTGACCCTTCTAGGGTCAACAATTCTTCTTATCTTTCATCGAATCAATTAATATTGACACAACGGAGATTAGAATTTTCGGGGATTTTCGATTTTTACACTCGTGCTACACGTGTTATAGCAAAATTTAATTACGGAGACGTCATGTGAAACGAGCTATGAAAATGTGCGAGGTCAACGACGTAGGCTCGCAAGTGTGATTAGTTCGTTAGTCGATATCTTAACCCTAGATGGGTACACTTGGGTATTTTCCACTCTGGCCTTTTTTTATTCTCCTGGTTCTCAGAGAACATGCTTTCGAAAAACTTAATTTATTTATAACGAAAAAAATTCAAAATTGACTTTTTCTGACTCAATCGTATTTAGAGAAAGTCAATTTTTTAATATTTGAAGAAGAATTTTACGTTTGAAAACGTACCCTTAGCGTATGAATTACGAAATTACGATGTTAACCCTTCTAGGGTTAACAATTATTCTTATCTTTCATCGAATCAATTTATATTGACATTTCGGGGATCTTCGATTTTTACTACATGTATTAAAATTTACCGAGATGTCATGTGAAACGAGCTATGAAAATATGCGAGATTGGCGAAATGAGCTCAAGTCTTTCATTGAGACGTAAATTTGCGTCTATATTGTTTTCTCTCAAATGTGAATAATTAAAAAAAAAATCGTATTGCCATTAATTGGACGATTGTTTCGTAACAAGTACCCGAAATTTTTCCATCGACTGAATATCATTATTCATATTACATAAATGTGTATATATATATATATATATTAGTCCCTCCCGATATACTTCTTACAGGAACATCGTCACGAACGAACGGGACAGAACGATACAGAGGCGACAAACTACTCTGGCCCTTCTGTGCTGTATTTTAACTTTTGTATTCTTATCAATATATGATGACCGAAAATTTGTATTAATATGAAAAATTTATCAGACAAAATAAATATAAATATAAAGTTATTTATTTTTTCCATTTTAACGATAATATATTCGTTATATTATCATTAGCAATTGTGATTCATATTTTGGCTTTTTCAAAATTTCATTGACGTTTTTGCAATTTTTCAAATTTTGTATCATCCTTTATCTTTAATTTCACCAAAATTCTTACGAGCTTAACGTGACAAAATATCATTAATACCTTCTCGTTGTAATCGCCATTCTTTTTTTTTTCATTATTATTTTTAATTATTAATTGTAATTATATTTCGGGCAAGTTGATCACAAATTTTTTCACTTACCAAATATTTCGAATATGAAGAAAAAAATATAAAAAAATTACATTATGGTAAAATCTTTAATGAGGCGGTCGGAGAGGGGGTGGGGGAAGAGTTAATTAAATTACGATTAATTAGATGATAACGGAATGAGTTTAAAAATTTTATGCAAGAATGAGAATCGTTCAAATTGTACCGTTAAGGCCAAAGGCCGTGTGCAAAGGTGACGCATATTTTCCAAATTATTCGATCACTCTCGATATTTTTCCCCTCTACGATCGCAAGCTCGATAGCGAGACTCACTCATCGTTCGTCTCTCGATCAGTACAGATCTTGATTTATGTAACTTTTTATATATCGATGTTTGAATTCGACCTTTGAATTTTATAATTAAGTCAAATATTTTATTTATCGTTTTTTTTTTCCATCGCCAATAAAATGGAGTCCTGGTCAGATGGATTTCGATTGATAAAATTCATCTAAGATAAGTACGCTCTAACAATTGTTGTATAATTTTACACCCTTCAGACTAAGTAACATCGATATTTTTTTTTTTCTTATATTTGAGATCTTTATTACTAATCATCGATATTATTATAATCAAAGAGCGTTAATTCACGATTTGTTGTTGACGAATAAAGTTTTCGATAAAATTTTCGATAAAATTTTCATCTGTATTTAAATGTAAATTTTTTAATTATTGACATGGCTGAAGTTATTGATAATTTTAGAGTTTAACGTAGTTATGTGACTTTTATGTAAATAGTAATCGATCTTTACCACCGCTCATCCACAAAACGATTGTATTATATTGATCTTATAATTCGCAAATAAATTTCCGGACATATATATATATACCCTTTTTATAAAAAAAATACAAATTTTCATTTATATATACAGATATAGATGTACGTTAATACGGTATATTATTATTAAAATAACCATCCCCGAAATGGTCTTCTATCGTCTTCCATTTTTATCACTTTTTGTGACCTTTGCCCTTATAATCTTTTTTTTTTTTTCTATCAAACACTCTTCTTTGTATTTTTTTTTATTGCAATCTATTGGACAAGATATAATCGACAATTTTATTTTATTTGAATAATTTTACTGTAAATAAATAAATAAACAAAATGATAAAAAAATTCAGAGTAATCAGCACTCAACACGTCAGAGGGTTTCATAGGGGGGGGGGGGGGGGCAAAGATACCTTTTGTACAATAAATAAATATATGTAGAAAGAGAGAGAGAGAGAGAGAGAAAATAAGTTTTTGTACAATTTCCACGAGCTCGGTGAACTCCGTATAGACGTCGAGGAGTATAGAGAGGGGATGAGAAGAGTTTCGGGGGACCGTCAAGTCGGCGGCGACCACCCCTAAAGCACCCCTGGAGTCGACGGTGGTTTCATTTCGGTTTTGGGCAATGTGCCAAAAGGTACGAAGACGCCAGATTTTTTGTTTTGTTTTTTTTTGTACCATTCCAAGCGTCTGGGGAAGCAGTTTGACCCCTTCTAAGTTCGTTTCCTCTAAGGTGATTTGGGCAATAGCAAGGGGGCAAAACATATATATATATATATTTGTATATATTACAATATATACTTTTGGGTATATATCGAAGCGATCAACTTGTACACGTCCGTCACGGTCTCCCAAGCCAGCTAGAGGACTTAGAGACTCTATACTATATATATATATATATATATATATATATATATATATATATATATATATATGTGTGTATAGTCTCGTGAGAGTAACTTTTGCATTGCGTCCACGTCTGTCGAAATTGCGGGCTTAAAGTCGAGAGGACGAAAATTCACGATGGGCTACAGACTATGAATAATACGCAGGTACTTAGCACAAGAGGGTTACGTAAGTGAGAAAGGGATGGAAAAAAGTATAAGGAGCAAAGTCTTTATCAACTTTATCAAGTGACGTCTCTCACGACACTCGACAGAGAAAATATAATGATAATGATAATTGAGAAATTTGTCATCGATTTTTTTCTGTACTTGGAACTTTTTTTTTTTCTTTTTTCGACGAGAACTCAGAGCAACTTTTTCCAAGTTGCCGAATGATCATCTCCGAATGCGTTTCCAAGTACTTGTAAATTCATACTTGGACGTTTAATCACATGAATATTTGTACTTAGAAATAATAATAATTATTAAAAAATTCTTATTATTACTTGAAATTTGGATAAAAAATATTCTATATTGGATGCACAAATTGTGAGGAATTGGAAATTGTTTATTTATTTTTTTTCCAAGCGAGTACTTGGCGTGATTAAATATCGTGTGTTTAGCACGCGGAAAACAGCTGGGGACAGAGTGTGGTGTGTTCTCGCAGTGAGATCGACAGGGAGCGAAACGCGATAAAAGCGATCGAGATATCGACAGCTAATACTTTTGCCAAGTACTTTATACTCTCCGCCCCCTTTGCCCTCTGCCCCCCCCCTCTCTCTTTTTTTCTCTCTCTCTCTCTTTCTGCCTGCAACTTTATATATAGTGCGATGTGTATCGCGTAAGCACGTCACGTAAACATGTAGGAAAGCAGAGATGAACGAGAGTGACGATCAGTAGGCGGCCACGGCACTCCATAGGACATATACGAGCGTTCGTTTGACCAGATGGCTTTGAATTTACACAAACATAGAGACACGTACGCGTTTATCAGTATCCAATCACGATTTGTAATCATCCTGCGCAATGGTTGGGTACAAACAACGCCTCTTCCCTCGTTTACCTCATCTCATCGTTACCGTACGAATTTGACCGAATTCCACAAGGGTGCTAGTTAACGTTGTGCCACAACAAGACGATATAGGTATATACATGAGATAATAATATATTGAGGCAGCACATATAGCTGTAATCTAGATTTATAATTGAAGATATCAGGAATGATGAACACAAATTCAATTGCATCGATATGTGGAATCGAGGAAAGGATAATCGTATGTAGTTTAGCTATATATATTATGTATTATATATTATATATTATATATTATATATTATATATTATATATTATATATTATATATTATATATTATATATTATATATTATATACTATATATTATATATTATATATTAAGAAAAATTGCCAAAATATTGATTAATCTGAATGTTGTGACGCCAAAGTTCAAAGTTTATAATCAACGATCGAGAGGACAAAGTGAAAAAGATTTATCGGGTCATCGAATGCTCGGAATCGTACTCGAACAATATCGCGAATTGTTATTTTTTAATCAATTGGGACAGCTGCTGTGAAGCCTCGAAGGCTTTGCGACAGCACACACTTGACCCTTCGGGCATTATTCGCTGACGCATTATTGGGTCCAGGGGGATAATATCAAAGCTCATGAAATTTAAAAGCTTCGTATTACTCTCGCATATGGATGGCGCTAGTGTCGTCACCATCTCTACCTCTTCATACAATCAATTCTTTAAATTCTGTTCAAATTTATATTTCATATTTATTATTTTCTTAAAATTATTCAACATTTTTTTTCTTTTTTATCCTTATTATTATTATTTTTTTATTGTAATTTTTAAATTTCATCAATCCGTTAGGCAAATCACAAGCTCATATATGATACTCGTAGTGCGGTAATCTGAGGTACGTTACAGGCCTATAGGCCAGTAGACATTCTCGAGGCTGAAATTCAACAGCGCGAGAATCTCAAGGAGGAGGCGCATAGGTTCGCTTCCGTGAACGAGAGAGCACATGAGCAAACTTTGCGCGCAATGTCATTATACATGACGAAGAAATGCTTGACAAAGAGAGAGAGGGAGCTCCCCCCCCCCTCTCTCTCTCCTTCCCCCTCGCCCTTACTCTCTCTCTCTCTCTCTCTCTCTCTCTCTCTCTCTCTCTCTCTCTCTCTCTCTCTCTCTCTCTCTCTCTCTCCCTCTCTCTCTCTCTCTCTCCCTCCCACGCTCTTTCTCACTCTCTCTCTCTGTCTCTTTTTTTGCGTGCATGCGTGTGTGGACACGCGTGAACGCGTGTCTGTACTCTACTGCTACTGTCCGTGTTATAACCATGCGCTTTGTTCATCCCATATTGCCAAGCAAAGAAGCCCAACTGCACTTCCTGGTTCTCTCGATGTCTCGAACGAGACGCACACACGGTGGTTTCACACCGTAACGCGCGGTACAGAGGGAGAGAAAGAGAGAGAGAGAGAGAGAGAAAGAGAGAGAGAGAGAGAGAGAGAGAGAGAGAGAGAGAGAGAGAGAGAGAGAGAGAGAGAGAGAGAGAGAGAGAGACGAGGCGCCCGCGTTACGAGCCTGCAACGAGCTTTTACCATCACCACGACTATCGCCACCATGACCTATATATGTATATAGTAATATATGCAATACTTTGTACTATGTATATGTATACATGAAGGAAAACTTGCAAGATGTGACGAACAACGTGAAAATAATAATAATAATAATAATAATAATAATAATAATAATAATAATAAAATAATAATAAAATATAATAATAATAATAAAAATTAAGTTTTTTTTTTTTTGGACGAGCATCACCGCGATTCTGTTTCATTTAAAAATGAATGAATCTTCAGAGGATTAAATATGAGTAGAAAAAAATAAATACATATACAATGATGAAGAAAAAAAATTTGATCGTACGTACGTGGAAATGTTTTTACCCAGCAGAGGATAAAACTCTCAAAAAAGCAGAGAGAGAGGGGGGGGGGGGGATGAAGAAAAATAAATAGCTGCGGAAAAAGTTGCAACGGAGCTTCCGTTTCCGGTTTTTTTCGGCACGGTCAGCGAGGATTGAGAATTTCTCTCGTAAACTTTGCGGTTCGTCCCTTCCGTTTTTTTTTTAGTTTTTTTTTAGTTTTTTTTACGAGCATGTCGCCATTGCAGCTCGTAGCGAGCCGAAACTCGGAAAATTTACGAAAATTTACGAAAGCGAAAATTTTGTTTTTATATTTAAGTGAGTTTTAAGCTCATCCTATATCTTGTACATGCAAGAATAATTCCACAGATTTTTCAGCAAGATTTTTCAGCCTTTGAAAAAATTCACAACTTTTTCAACTTTGGATAAAAAAAAAAAGTCTGAACAAAAAAAAATAAATCAATTTCCTTTTTGATTATCATCAACGATCGACGAGGATGTGAATTTTTTTAAGGAGATCCTCAGGAATTTCCTTCACCTCGCTGAAACCCTGTAGAATTTTTCATATATATATGTATATATATATATATATATATTTATATATTTATATATTTATTTATTTATTTATTTATTTATTTATTTATTTATTTATTTATTTATTTATTTATTTATTTATTTATTTATTTATTTATTTATTTATTTATTTATTTATTTATTTATTTATTTATTTATTTATTTATTTATTTATTTATTTATTTATTTATTTATTTATTTATTTATTTATTTATTTATTTATTTATTTATTTATTTATTTATTTATTTATTTATTTACTTATATAAATATATATATATATATATAGTATAAAATATTTTCTCCGCATACAGCAAATGCCCGCGATGAAAAATGAACGAGAATAAGTGGTGACGCGAGCGCCTAAAGATTCTTCGCGAGTGCCGCGCATATACTTTGCATTTACACTCCTCTTTCTCCCCACCCCTTCGATAAATATACGAATAATAAAAATGACGTTTTCGTTAAAAGTATAAAAAAAAAAAAGAAAAAAAAAACGAAAGAAATAGGTCGAAAAATAAGATCAATGAAATTTATGTTTTCCGGAAATATTTATTCTTCGACCACACCTTTATCTGGAATTTTGTTTTTTTTTTTTTTTTAAATTTTTACGACATATATTTAACGCGGCTCGTAAATTCTGCAGAAAATCATGAAAAAGAATTTTACATAACATATATATGTATATATGTATATATATATTCGTTCCATCATTTATGGGAAATTATTTATTTTAATGCCATTGTAAAATAATCATAAACATTTTAGAGATTTTTTAAAAATTGAGAAATTCAATAGAAATTGATAAAATTTTATTAATTCATCCCACAATTATTGACCCTTAAATCAAATGCTTAAAAAAATTGTTGAATTAAAAGAAAAAAAGATTTTAGCCTGGTAATATATATATATATATATATGTGAGTAAACGTATAATTAAGTAAAGTATAAAATTAGCACTCACCGGACATGAGTGCTGATTGTATCGCCAAAAATCCGTCGATATCATAGCTGATTCAGCGATATTAGATCAATTTTAATAGATTTTCACTGTAGTCGATGGATATTTACGAGATATCTTATCCCTCGTAACGATCACGATGAAATTACTCAAACATGCTCGAAATACGATTGGCCTTGCAAGTTGCAAATTGTGTGAAAAAAAAAAAAAACGATGTTTGATTTTTTTTAAGACACTTCCGTTTTAATTAACTCGCACTTTTCCACCAAACGTCCATATTTTTTGGACCACATCACGCCACATGAATTTTATGGAGAAAGAAATAATAATTATTATTATTATTTTATTTTTGTTTGAAAATTCGTTTCGTTCGAAAAAAATGTAAATTGAATTTGCGCGAAGCCCGCGCGTGCACACGCGGCGCCGGCAAAAGTCGTCCTGCTGACTGAGCTGTGCGATTCGAATAGTCCGTCGATATGCCGGCCTGCCGCGACATTATAGAATTGTAGGTGGAGCGAAGGCGTTCGAAACGCACGCGTTTCGAGCTCTCGCTCTCTCTCTCTCTCTCTCTCTCTCTCTCTCTCTCTCTCTCTCTCTCGCTCTCTGTCTCTCTCTGTCTCTCTCTCTCTGTCTCTCTCTCTCTCTCAAACAGATCGAAGGCGGGGGAAATTTTTGTTGCGCATGCGCCATTCCAGCTTCGTTCACTGACATTCTCCACAAATTCTTCCTCTTTCTCTTATCCTTCCTCTTTTTTCCTCTTTTTTATGAAAAAAAAATAATAATAATAATAAATAAATAAAATCTCTTCAAGTTCTTGTGCTTTTTTTTTTACGCCATTTTTTTTATTCCTCGATATGTCCGTCTGGCGGTTCGACTATCAAACTAAACGACTCTCTTTCTTCGTGTTGACAGTCAGTTAATCCTCCACTCGACTGTCAATCTTTTCATCCGGCAGAAAAAAAAAAAAAAAGAAAAAAACTTACGATGAAGAAAGAAAAGAGGGAGAAGAAATTGCCAATGTAAAAGTCGCTGCTACGATCCTCGTACAATTTTTCCCGCAGTCATCGTAATTAGATCTGCATATATCTCGGTTTATTTAAAAAAAAAAAAAAATTAAATAAAGTTCGAAGAAACATTCTGACGGAATTACAAAGTCGCGAATATCTAGCGAGAAATTGCTTTCGTTCCATCATTTATGGGAAATTATTTATTTTAATGACATTGTAAAATAATCATAAAAATTTTTGAGAGTTTAAAAAAATTGAGAAATTCAGTAGAAATTGATAAAATTTTAATTTTATAATTTTAAATTAAATGCTTAGAAAAATTGTTAAATAATTATTATTCTATGAATTTTGGCTTTAACCGGTTGGGCTAAACTCGTAAAAATAATTTTTACCTCGCAGCTCAACAACACATACAAATTTTAATAATTTTTTAATTTAAATCAGGTAAAAATTTTTTTATTCGAGATGAATTATATTTGGACAATATAAATTGTTTATCTGCTCATAAATAGTACATTGACATGTAAATTGTCAAAGTATGTTTTCCACACACACAGAGAGAGAGAGAAAAAGATTTAAAAAATGCAGTGATAAAAATGAAAAATTCTTCGACCAAGTGGTTATTACACGTAGAAATTTATATGCCTTTCAATAACACTTTGCAGAGTCGATCGATGCTTGGGAAGATTTATGCAGATATTTCTGTATTCGTTCAAACAGATCAGAACGCGAGAGAGAGAGAGAGAGAGAGAGAGAGAGAGAGAGAGAGAGAGAGAGAGAGAGAGAGGGAGGAGGAGGAGGGGAGAGGAGAGGGGGGGGGGAGTATGTCTCTTATTCTGTGTATAACTGCAGTATGTGTCTCGGTCTGTTGGAAATGCTCTCGCTTATATCTTCTCCCTTTATAAACCGGTTCGTCTCTCCGAGTCCAGGATTATTTGTCCGGCGGACAAACACGCGATCGGCGTTCGCATCAGAGCACAAAAATATATATATATAGATTCGTCTTGGCATCAAAGACGTCCTTGATTGTTTATTTTTTTTTTGCGATCGAATTAACGATTAAATTCATCATTTTTTAATTCTTAAATTCTTGGCATTTTTTTTTTATTATTATTTTTATTTTATCAAATAATTTTGGGGTCAAAATTTTCCTATTTGGGAGAAGAAAAAAAATTTAGCGACACTTTCAGTGCCAATATGTGAGGATCCGAACTCATCGATTCACCCTCAAATTGCAAGCGTTCTTTATGGCTTCTAGGGTGCTTCCGGTCTGTTGTAAAAAACGAGGGGAGGAACTTCCCGATCCGACCCCCAAAGTGGTACGAGCCATGGACCGATGACAAATTGCTACAGCCAAACGAGAGACGCTGTAACGTTTCGTTTAGAAGAAAAACGTAAAAAAAAAAAATTAAAAAAAAAAAAAAACCTCAACTTCTCCAAGACTTACGACCTCTCAACACACGGTGGCAAAGTGCGCGCCCTCTCGTGGCTCGTACATCATCTCTCGAGCTTGGAAAAAAAAAAAAAAAAAAAAAAAAAAACCGAGAGAGGTGGACTCGTTGAATGGACCAATGAGAATTTCTTCGAGTCTACATTTTTCTACTATAAATTATCACGCATTGTCCAAAAAAAAAAAAAAAAAAAAAAACTGTCGATCCTCCACATCGAGAAAAAAATGGACCAGAGCTCGACTTGAATAAAGAATTAATGAATTAATTTATTTAAAAATAAATTATTCCATCAGAGCACAATTACACGAATAATAATAAAAGATAAAATTTTTAGACAAAATATAGTTCAACTATTTAGAAAAAATTTAAATAAGATATAAATAAATTTTTATTTATTTCAATAAATTTTATTCTATTTTCAATTAATTTTATTCTATTATCGTAATTTTTTTTTCGTCTCAAAATAGATCGATTTTTCTGTGTCTCAAAGTTCCATGATCTATATGGCAATAATAGTTTTGTTGTTTTTTTTACATTTTCTTCAACATGGACAAATGGACGAGAAAAGATTTCAAACGAGTTTAATGAAGAAAGAAGGGATGATGAGTGCAACCAGTATGGCAGATGAGTATAACTTTTGTAGGGTTCTGTCACTCACACACACATTTTCCAGTTATCGGAGAGTAAAACGAGCGTAAGCGGAGAATGACGTTATCCACGAGGTTAAATTTAGCCGGAAGTGTTTTCACTTTCCGTCTATTGGGGTGTATGCGAGAGTTAAACTAAGGAGAGAGCACGTTGCCTCCATGCACACATTTATATATATATATATCTCTCACAAGCACACATGTATATATATATCTCAAGCACACATGTATATATATATATCTCAAACACACATGTATATATATATATCTCAAACACACATGTGTATATATATACATATATACTTGTGTATGTGTTTGCGGCGTGTAATATAAGCGAGAAAGAGTCATGCCACAGGACGTCTGTTTCTCCTTAAAACCCATCGCGTCTGTCGGCTAGGTAACTGTGTGGCCCGTCGTAAGATCGAACCCAGGAACCGGCACGGCCAGAAACTCTTTTGGGTCACGGTAAACAAATCAAACCAGTCTGTTTACCAACCGCTGAAAGAGCTACCAGAGCTATTTAAGAATGAATATAACGCAGATAAAACGCTCCTTTTCGTGTGCAAAAAAAATTACGTGAAAAAAGTTTAACGTCTTTAGGATTTTTTTTTCACCATTCGCAGCCCTCCCCCGACCCCGATAATGGCAATTTTCCATTCTCAAGTGTTAATCAATTCCAATCGCGATGCTAGCATTTTTTTTTTTCAACGCATATTTCGAGCCTCTCGTTTTTTTTCAAGCCACAGACTTCAAACCACCTCGAGGGGGATGACTATTGACGGAGGAGGAGAAGGTGTGGGGGGGGGGGGGGATCCCGAGGGTACGCGCGATCTCATATCGAACTTTTATCGCAAAAGAAGCTGAGCAATGACATTTCGTTCTCTTTGCGGTCCAGTAGACTGTACAAGTGACATCTGGTCGCACAAATTTCGCCTCCTCCCCCCACCCTGCCCCACGTCATCTTACCCCTTCAGCGAGAACACATCGAGAATTCAGCAGAGATGTGGGTTAAGGTGAGTTGAAACAAGCTCGATAAAACACACCCTCGCAATATTTTCATCCCTCTCGCACCATCAACCCCTTTTCTCTTTTTTTTTCATTTTCAACTTAACCTTTGACATAAATATCGCCTCTCATAAATTAAATATTTAATTTTTTCAAGAGATTTACTAAAATTTATAAACATTTAAAATATTAATCATCTCAATTAGATTTTCCAATATTAATTCATCTGTTTGAAAAATAAAATAAAATAATAATAATAAAGATGCTCCATCAACCCCTTTTCTCTTTTTTTTTTCATTTTCAACTTAACCTTTGACATAAATATCGCCTCTCATAAATTAAATATTTAATTTTTCCAAGAGATTTACTAAAATTTACAAACATTTAAAATATTAATCATCTCAATTAGATTTTCCGATATTAATTCATCTGTTTGAAAAATAAAATAAAATAATAATAATAAAGATGCTCCATCAACCCCTTTTCTCTTTTTTTTTTCATTTTCAACTTAACCTTTGACATAAATATCGCCTCTCATAAATTAAATATTTAATTTTTCCAAGAGATTTACTAAAATTTACAAACATTTAAAATATTTATCATCTCAATTAGATTTTCCAATATTAATTCATCTGTTTGAAAAATAAAATAAAATGATAATAATAATAATTTTAAAGATGCTCGTTCATGAATCGATGTCAAAAGTTTTCTCTGTGTATGAACGAGCGGCAAAGGGCATAATAAAAATTATCAAATATCTTTGGGCTTTGATCGTTCTCCGGCTGAGCCGACATCGGCCACGATCGATCGATTAAGCCGTTAATCACGGATGACGTATATATAGCTTCTCTATATCCTCTTCTATAGATCGTTCCCTACCATCTCCCCTCCCCCCCCCCCCCCCCCCCTCCCACTGTCCCCTACTTGCCCCTTTGCTGCTCTTCTCTCTTCGTTTCTATATATCACACTGTCGTTTCTCTCACAGCATCGTTATCGCTATCTACGCAACGAGCGTCTGGCAGATTAATCAACTCTCGACCTATCTCTCTCTCTCTCTCCCTCCCCCTCTCGCTCTCTCGGAAAGAGAGAGAGAGAGAAAGAAAGAGAATGAGAGAATGAGAGAATGAGAGAATGAGAGAAAGAGAGAGAGAGAGCCATGGACGATCGCTACAGCCAGATGTTATTGGAAATATGTATTAGAATCTTCCATTATGTGATATCGTTTATATACACGTATCGTATAGTTCGAAAAATGTGACAGTATTAATAAAGCGTTTCAATAATGTAAATGGAAAATTATGAGCACAAATATAAATGGAAAGTAATTGTACACGTAATAAGATAAAATTGCGGTATGTGCACCGCGATAATTATTCGTACAACTTGGAATTCTAAATACGAGAATTTGTTTTTTTTTCATTAAATTTTTTTTGATTTATTGTGGGGAAAAATTAAAATTGACGAATCGATCAAATAAATAAGATCGTTAATAATTTGGATGATTAATAAATTAAGTGGAAAATATATAAATAATCGATGATTTTTCTCGTAAGAAAAAATAATAATAATAATCTAGAATACAAAGATACATTTTTCTTCGGTTGCTGTACTGGGATGCTGTGCGGTTTTTTTTTTCTTTTTTTTTTCCCTCGAGTGTCTCTCGAGTATTTTTTCAAGAGGTCACACAACGTTTGGGTTTCACGTGGACGGATGCTACATCGATAAATTTTCTATTCCCGAATCAACGGTGGAACGAAAAACTCTTCTCATAAGTTTTTTATTTTGCCTCGACGAATTTATCTCTCGCTCGTCTTTAATCTTTATCTAATCGAGCAGTGACAACGCGCGCACCGCCAATCCACTCGTGTGCAAATAAATTGCATAACGCTCGTTACGGTGCTGCGCACCCGTGTAATTTCCATTAACGTTTTTTTTTTTTTTTTTTCCCCCCTCCGTTTATCGTATCTTACGAGGATTTTTTTTTTTTATCTTTATTTTAGTAACGAATCGTCTTGAAGATATTCGAGAAGAAATTACACGTAGACGTAAATCCCGTTTTGCCAAGAATATGGAAGATCGAATGGCGTGTTGCCCGATACTTTTTCATCGTCATCTTTATACGAATATATGTATACCTACATACATACATACACACATATATATATATATATATATATATATATATATATATATATATATATATATATATATATATGTATATATATATATATATATATATATATATATATATATATATATATATATATATATATATATGTATATATATATATATATATATGTACATGTATATATGTATATATATATATAAATATATAAATATATATATATATATATATAGTTGACCTGTAGGGCCCATTGACCCAGAATTAAAATAGAAGAGTCGTTAAGTCTTATGTGGGAGAGTTACAATAGCCAGATAGGAGAAATGGATCGTTGATATATCCTTCGATCCTTTTATACACACCCTGCAATTCATTTCTATATGTACGCGAACGTTGCATGAAAAGTCTTTGAACCCTCGCGAGAGTTCAATCAACCTTGTCTCAAAATTGTTTTTAACACGCAAGACAATTTTTACTGCTCAAAATGGAAAATTTCACCCCCCATATTCAAGCCTTGATCGTTAATTTGATAAAATATAATTTTTGTGTGGCGAAAAAGTACAATTTTATTGCTGATTTAATTTTAATCCGTAAACTCGATAAATTGCATTGAAAAAAAAAATTCAAATTTATTATGTTTTTTTTTTTTTAAATAATTCATTGATTAATTTGATTGATTTTTTTTCAGCTCGATCCTTAAATTTGACAATAAATTCTCGACTGTAATTCTCTGGTTTTTTTTTTGACGTTAAAAAAAAAAACATCGTGTGGCCTCAACTGACTTTGGTAAACGATACCAAGCAGTCATTGTTTTCAAGCTTCTCCACAGTTTCTGGTCAACAAGCGAAAAAAAAAAACGAGCTTGATATGCCGCGCTGGTTCCGGGGACACGTCATGTATATATATATATACATATATACATATATATATATATATATATATATATATATATATATATATATATATATATATATATATATATATAGACGCTCGATTGACGTTATCGTTGAAGATGCAAAAGGCTCTGCGTAAGCGAGCTCTGACCTACATGTATATATGCATACATACATATATATATATGTCAATATAGTAGAATACACAAGCGTTTGCGCGTGGCCTTTGGTATCGGTGACGGCACTTGCGTCGGATAAAAAACATCGTTTGAATGTAGAACGTCCGACCACGCCTATTCGTAACTTTTTAACTGTCCCAGCTTTCAAATATGCGAGGATCGCGCCATCATCGCTGATTCGTTTTTTTTTTTTTTTTTTAATATTGATGGGCTTGAATGGAAGCCAACTTATATATACCGTTCGCTGTCCGATAGAAATTCTTCGAGAAAAATGATTATTTTTTTGTTTGGTTAATTAGATAAAATTTAATTTGTATTTATTATAAAAATAATTTGTTGAGATGAAATAAAATTTAAGTGGAAATTGGATACTCTGCAACTGGGCCAGATAGATTTTAATTCAATTCAAATATTTTTGTCGATTTATGTTTGTGCAATATATACATATATTATGCCATGTAAAGGCGTTGGTATAGATTTAAATATATATATATATATATATATATATATATATATATTTTTTTTTTTTTCCGTTCGCTGTCTGATAGAAATTCTTCGAGAAAAATGATAATTTTTTTTGTTTGGTTAATTAGATAAAATTTAATTTGTATTTATTATAAAAATAATTTGTTGAGATGAAACAAAATTTAAGTGGAAATTGGATACTCTGCAACTGGGCCAGATAGATTTTAATTTAATTCAAACATTTTTGTCGATTTATGTTTGTGCAATATATACATATATTATTCCATGTAAAGGCGTTGGTATAGATTTAAATATATATATATATATATATATATATATATATATATATGCGGGTATTTATGTCACATAAATATTAATGCGTATAAATCAATATAACTCACAGTGATTTGATGTCCATTGCCAGTTGGACTAGGACTGGGACTCGACGTTGAGTTCGAGGACGATATATCACCCGTTCCTATTATTCTATGATGTGACGGTGGCAAACCACCACCTACCCCTCCGACCGAGGGAAAAGCTCTTGCTGGATCAGCCTGCCATTGTTTGTGAATTTGTTGCGAAGTATCGCGAAATCTTGCCCCCTTTTAAATAAACAAACAACAAAAAAAGAACAAAATTATAAATAATAATATAAAAATAAGTTGAGAAGAAAATTTGACTTTTCAAAAAAAAAAAAATTATAAATATCATAGAATAAAAAAAATATATATCAAGTGGATATAATTTTCCAGATTTATCTACAGAGAATATTCGACATATGAATATGAAGAAAAATTGAAATAGAATTCAAATATAATTGTCGAAATAGTCACATGGAATTTTTTGAAAGGCTACAAAAGTCAGAATATCGATATATCGATTGTGAAAAAAAGTAACATTCCATATTAATTGTGGCATCGAGTATAAAATTGGTTCAGTGACGAAATACACATTTTTTAATATTATAGTCATCGATAAATGTATATTATTATTATTATTATTATTATATACGATGCATTGCAGATTTATCTATAGAGAATATTCGACATATGAAAATGAAGAAAAATTCAAATCGAATTTGAATATAATAGTCGAAATAGTCACATTCCATATTAATTGTGGCATCGAGTATAAAATTGGTTCAGTTACGAAATACACATTTTTTAATATTATAGTCATCGATAAATATTTTTATTATTATTATTAGTCATCGATATTATTATTATTATTATTATTATATACGATGTATCTTGTTAACCAAGGACTTTGAAGATCTCGAAAGAATTTGCATAATAATTTATGCAGGAGCCAAGACGTCTGCAGGAGGTCGCGAATATTGCAGAGTCATAATATATTCTGTAGCAAACGCATTTTTGCTTATTTATATAGATATAGTTGACTTACGAGAAGTGGAATGCATTGAAAAATATGTAGGTCTTATTGCGACACACACATATAAATTATCGCAGCGCGAGAGAGAGAGAGAGAGAGAGAGAGAGAGAGAGAGAGAGAGAGTCGATTAGTTTCGGCCGTTTGCTCCCGAACAATCAATCCGTGATAAATCGATCTTTCCACCGGAACGATTCTCAAGGCTCCTCGAATCTTTATATACAATATTTATATACATATAGGTAATATAGAGTCCGAGGGCTTCTCCTATATCGACAAATATAAATCGTTGGTCACGATTGTGCTCGATTTACTCGATATTCGATCGATGGAACTCTCGTGTTTCATCTCCACTGAATTTCCAAACTGTCTGGCAAATAGATCATCGAAACTAATTTCGGATGAGTTTATGAAAAACTGTAAAAAAAAAAAAAATATATATATATATATATAGGATGATGAGTGAAGATGGGCTTACTATATATATATATATATAGCTATTTAGTGTTTCTTGTTTCGGACGAAGAAACTGTACAAGTTCGTAGACCTCTCCGAGTGATCCAAAGTGACGATGGAGTGTATAGAAGAGCAGCCGGTAGAGAAAACGAAGAGAGGGGGAGGGAGAGAGAGAGAGAGAGAGAGAGAAAACTTTACAACAGGGCGAGAGGCTGAGCGATCGCGTGCGAGCGAGCAATTCACCGAGTGCCCAGAGAGCCACACACAGTACAGCTGAGTGGAAGACTGATGCCGTGTAGTACAGCCGAGCTCGTGCCGAGAGGAGAATCTCTCGTGGCACACGATAATTGCACTTATGCAACGAGACCTGCCGTAATAACAATTAGCGTTGAGATAGAAACGATGCCGTACTGTCGCAAATGGAACTTTCAATTTATATTACAAATTAAATCGTTCCCAACGTCTTAGCTACTCCCAATGACAGAATCTGTTTCCTTTATTGAACGAGTTAAACGTAATCGATTTTACTAATTCAAATAAAAGATCCACTTACATTATTTTATTATCGGGCTTAAAGTTATTATTTTTTTCGAATTTTTTTTTTTTACTGACAGCCGATTTTTAAATTCACATTGAACAAATTGAAAAAGAAAATATTCGAGAATTTTTTTTGGCTTTTCTTCGAAGTTTCGAATAGAAATTTATTACGAATTTAAATTTTTCAAATTTAATTATTAATTTTTCATTAATATTTCCGCCGAGTAATAAATAGTTTTTTTTCCGTTAAATAATAACAATTTTATTTTACAAACGATTATTGAGAACGAGTGAGAAGAAAAAATCTTTTCACTCGCTCAATTTTCTCCTCCCATTGGAGAATTTGGGATACAAAAAATAAGCAACAAAAGATTATATAAACAATAAATCGTTCAAGTTTTGCAATTAAGTTTGATTAATTAGTTAACGAGAAACCAAAAAAAAATTTATACCAATTTGTAAGATTGGCTCGAATAAATTTTCTCACGACTCGCGAGCACTTACGTCTGTTCACAATTATAAGTGAGTGCATTCCATCAAATTAATACTGGCAACGAGAGACATTTAACTTTGCTAGACGTGTCAGAGGGTAGGAGAAAATAACTCGAAATGTAACGGTGAAAAATGACCCATTGTGTCAGCAGCCACCAATTTTGTGTCATTCGACAAAAAAAAAAATCAATAATTATTCATTTAATCATAACGAAAAGAAAAAAATATTTGCCTAATTGTAAAAGAGTTTTTTTTTCTCAAATCCAATATTTACATAATTTATTTTAATCTCATTCCTCTCGTTTTGGAAAAAAAAATCCACAGGGATAAAAAATAAAAACTAGTAATTGGATTATTTTTATTATTTTTTTCAGTGTCTACCTCGTCGAAAAGGTCGTCGAGTATCTTGGGTGGAATCTTTGGCTTCATTCTATTCGTTTCACGGTCTCGTGCTGGCGAGACTTTGTGTGGCTGGAGTCTGCATCAGTTTTAGCTCCTCTCTTCTTCTTCTTCTTCTTCTTCTTCTTCTTCTTCTTCCTCCTCGCCTCAGTTCATAATCCTTCGTGGTTTTCTTCTCGTGGAATTCCTCGCGAAAGGAGAGAGGGGGAGAGTTTGGCAAGCGCCACATTCGTATAGAAAATAAACGATAAAAGAGTGACGCGCTCTCGAAATGTCATGGGCACAGCATCAGCATCAGAAGCTTCTTCGTTATATAGTACAATCTTTTTTTTTTTTTTTCTTCTTCTTCTTATTTCTCTTATTTGTTTTTTTTTCTTTCACATTGAGCTCTCTCGACTCGCTTTCCTTCGGGACTTACGCACAGAGACCGAATCTTGCACCGAAAAACCACGAGGCGACATCTAGCCTCGTGTTTTAGAAGTATATAAATATAACCAGTAGATGACGCAGTACAGAGCAGACCGACCAGCCGTTCACGAAGGTCGAACACATTGCGCGCACAAATACACAGACGCAAACTCATTAAATTCGACCGTTCCAGGCGATAAATTTTAAACTTTGAGTTGAGACACCCCACGACACTTTAGGATCATCATTAATGTTATAAAAATGGCGAAAAAAAAAAATCTCGTTGATTTTTTCTACGTCAGAGAAAAATAAATTAATATTCATCGAGGAGTGAAAATAAAAATTAAAAAAACATAAAGGTCATCGACGAAGAATGCAAAAAAAGTGATGAGCGCATACTACGAGGGACACGTGGAGTACACGCGATGATTTTTGCAATTAAAATGTAGACGTGCTGTCGCAACAATTATGCGTTTCCTCCTCGAGAGAAACGCCATGACATAAACTTTGCAAATGGATTTACATATATATATATATATATATATATATATATATATATGTACACACAAAACTGGGTAATAACCGCAAAGTGAGAAAGATCGCAACGCGAGTGACCTCCGTCGCTTTATGGCACAAAATAAATAATTCTTAATTAATGACTCTGCGTGAATTTGCGAGGCAAGAATATGTGCACCGAGTGAGACATATTTGTGTTTGATCTTAATTTTTTTTCTTCTTTTTTTTTTTATAGAATGCACGCGTGTTTGTTTCAGTACTGCCTTTTCTACTTAATAAAATAGAAAATCTTTTTTCTACTTAACAAAATAGAAAATCTTTTTTCTACTTAATAAAATGGAAAAACTTTTTTATACTTAATAAAATAGAAAAACTTTTTATTACTTAATTAAATAGAAAATCTTTTTTCTACTTAATAAAATAGAAAATCTTTTTTCTACTTCATAAAATAGAAAATCTTTTTTCTACTTAATAAAATAGAAAATCTTTTTTCTACTTAATAAAATAGAAAATCTTTTTTCTACTTAATAAAATAGAAAATCTTTTTTCTACTTCATAAAATAGAAAATCTTTTTTCTACTTAATAAAATAGAAAATCTTTTTATTACTTAATAAAATAGAAAAACTTTTTCCTACTTAATAAAATAGAAAATCTTTTTTCTACTTAATAAAATAGAAAATCTTTTTTTTACTTCATAAAATAGAAAATCTTTTTTCTACTTAATAAAATAGAAAATCTTTTTTCTACTTAATAAAATAGAAAATCTTTTTTCTACTTAATAAAATAGAAAATCTTTTTTTTACTTAATAAAATAGAAAAACTTTTTCCTACTTAATAAAATAGAAAATCTTTTTTCTACTTAATAAAATAGAAAATCTTTTTTCTACTTAATAAAATAGAAAATCTTTTTTCTACTTAATAAAATAGAAAATCTTTTGTCTACTTAATAAAATAGAAAATCTTTTTTCTACTTAATAAAATAGAAAATCTTTTGTCTACTTACTAAAATAGAAAATCTTTTTTCTATTTAATAAAATAGAAAATCTTTTTTCTACTTAATAAAATGGAAAATCTTTTGTCTACTTAATAAAATAGAAAATCTTTTTTCTACTTAACAAAATAGAAAATCTTTTTTCTACTTAATAAAATAGAAAATCTTTTTTTTACTTAATAAAATGGAAAATCTTTTTTTTACTTAATAAAATGGAAAATCTTTTTTCTACTTAATAAAATAGAAAAACTTTTTTCTATTTAATAAAATAGAAAATCTTTTTTCTACTTAACAAAATAGAAAATCTTTTTTCTACTTAATAAAATAGAAAATCTTTTTTTTACTTAATAAAATGGAAAATCTTTTTTCTACTTAATAAAATAGAAAAACTTTTTTCTATTTAATAAAATAGAAAATCTTTTTTCTACTTAATAAAATGGAAAATCTTTTGTCTACTTAATAAAATAGAAAATCTTTTTTCTACTTAACAAAATAGAAAATCTTTTTTCTACTTAATAAAATAGAAAATCTTTTTCCTACTTAATAAAATGGAAAATCTTTTTTCTACTTAATAAAATGGAAAATCTTTTTTCTACTGAATAAAATAGAAAATCATTTTTCTACTTAGTAAAATACATAGAAAATGCCTTTTCTACTTAATGCAGTAGAAAAGGCAGTGCGTGTACAGATCTACGGGACATTCCATTTAACACCGAATTATTTTCACTTTATTCGTAATTTTTCCACGACTCGTTTTTTTTTTCTGTCATCAACCACATAAAAAACTTCTCCGAGCAAAAAAAAAAAGAAAAAAAAATCATTCCACTTCACCTGTAGAGTTGCTAACACGTTACGTATTTTTTTTTTCACGTTTCTATACGACTGTAAAGAGCGAGAAAATGATGTTTTTATTTCACAAGGAAGCGACACCGAGGATCTCCCTTGCGAAATTTTCCCAGCGGCATGACTTTATTTTTTCTTCATATTAACGATGTGTAACTACATACGCACGGTTCGGGGGGAGTGGGAGCAATATCCAACTCACGATCACACGTAGGACGTGACGGTTTCTTTTTTTTGTTTTTTTTTTTTTGTATTACCCCGAGGCTCTCGCGGTGCTTTTATATATCCTTGAATAAACTACCGGTAACTGGTTCTGCACCACCCACGCACTTCCGGCCGGGGGCTTTTTTTTTTTCGATATGCCCTCGATACAATTTCTTGAGCGATCGTCACGAGACGCTGGTGCCGGCCAGGCCGAAAGATTGAGACTCGTAAATCGTATTTGATTCTTCGAAAAATATCGTCCAGTGTATAGCGATTCGAAGATGCGAGGACGTTTTTTTCCGGCTTTTTACCTTGGGCTAGAGCACATATATATGTATATGTACATACATACACACACACACACATATATATATATATATATATATATATATATAATCTGACCATCACGTTTAACATGCCTCGTGTCCTCCGCAACGGGATAGTTTCGTCGTCGCCTTTTCTCGCTGCGGTGCATTCGCGAGAATACGTGACCGCGTACTAATTGGATATTCGCGGCCAGCGGGAACAAAATATTCAGCTCGTATATAGATGTGTACATATATTTGTCATATATATATATATATGTATTTATCAAATGTATAATCTCTTTGCACTCATTTTAATGTATGCGCGGATCTCCCCCCCTCTCTCTCTCTTTCTCTCTTTCTCTCTCTTTCTCTCTCTTTCTCTCTTTCTCTCTCTCTCTTTCTCTCTTTCTCTCTCTTTCTCTCTCTTTCTCTCTGTCAAGAGATATACAATCAGTGGGACCTTTTTTTTTACTTACACTCAGCCCGAGGGATGAATTTATGAGGTTCCTATTATTGGTCCAAAAGCGAGTTATATTGCTGGCTCATATATAAGATCGAGATGTATAGTCACTCTTGGTTCTCGTTCTCACTTATCATTACGTTAATCTCGATTTATTTGCCACGACATATATCCCATCTCGATACAGAGAGAAGAGCAAAAAGGGGATGGTGGAGGGAGGGGAGGAGAAAATAGCGATTAGATCGATGCACCGCGCGAAGCAGTTGGTCGTGACAGGGGACTTCCGGTTGAGGGGGACAACGTTGAGGCAGCCTTTTATATCATATATATATATATATATATATATATATATGTATATAGGAGTTGGCTGGGTCAAGATCCAATCACTTCACGTTGCTCGAGATCTCGTTTTATCGAGTTTGCGATTTGCGCTCACTGAGAGGTCATATAGGGGCAAAAAAAGTAATCGAGCATTATAACGATTCAGCGTTATATATATATCGTTTGCTTATCTTGACATTGCATCGTTCGAGATTTATTAATGAGAGCTGAAACGTTTGCTAGGTACGAATTACACGAATTCTCGAGGCACTTAATACATTTACGTTATTATTACATTTGTACCAATGAAAATTTCGTGAATTTAATCATTTGGCAGACAAGAATTGGGTTTTTAGCGGATATTGATAAATAAAAATGTTAAAAAAAAAAAAAAAGCCAAATTGAAGTAACAAAAATGAATTTCGTATTTTTCATTTCACGAGAATATAGCGTTGGGCGAGTTATACGATCGATCGGTATCGATGAAGTTTTCAAAGTTCCCTTTTTTCACTTGATAAGAAAGTGGGGCAAAGATATCGTTGTATGCGGAAAAATGCCTTTCTCTCTCTCTCTCTCTCTCTCTCTCTCTCTCTCTCTCCCTCCCCCTCCCTTCTCCTTCTTTTCTGATATGCAAAGCTTTTCGCGTGAGTCTTCTCTGCTACAAAGCTTGAAAACCATTTGTACTTATATACCTATATATACCGTCAAATGTACTTCTCACATTGACAGAGGAGACAGAGACTACTGGAGATGAGCATTGAGCACTCTCCAGAATGATGTTCACGGTACGATCGAGCAATAAATATATATATATATATATATATATATATATATATATATATATGTATGTATCGACAGGAAAAATAGGCGATAGTAAAAGAAATGGAATGTGAAAAGCTTTTTCGCTCGAGTTTCGATGAACTGTGTCGTGTGTGACAAAATGGTGCATGCATCAGCATTTTTGCGAAAGCCTCGAAGCGAATGGGAAAAAAGATAAGATGCAACTCCTTTGGAATTTGGAATGCATATGAGTTTCTCCTTGTTTATGAAAAAGCATATTCATTCTCTCTCTCTCTCTCTTTCTCTCTGTCTCTCTCATTCTCTCTTTCTCTCCCTTTCTCTCTGTCTCTCCCTTTCTCTCTCTCTTTCTCTCATTCTCTCATTCTCTCATTCTCTCATTCTCTCTCTCATTCTTTCATTCTCTCTCTCTCTCATTCTCTCTCTCTCATTCTCTCATTCTCTCTCTCTCTCATTCTCTCTCTCTCTCTCATTCTCTCATTCTCTCTCTCTCTCTCATTCTCTCATTCTCTCTCTCTCTCTCATTCTCTCATTCTCTCTCTCTCTCATTCTCTCATTCTCTCTTTCTCTCATTCTCTCTCTCTCTCTCTCTCTCTCTCTCTCTCTCTCTCTCTCTCTCTCTCTCTCTCTCTCTCTCTCTCTCTCTCTCTCTCTCTCTCTCTCTCTCTCTCTCTCCCCTCCCTCCATCCCTATCTCTCTCTCTCTTCCATATACATATATCTTCCTCGATAAATCGATTATATAACGAACCATCAATTTCCCAATAACTTTTGTATCGATTTTCACGATAAATTTGTCGATTAATTCACAAAGATGATTTGGATTCGAGCTGACGACTCGATCGATGTATATATTTCGAGTCGATTAAGTGGGCAGAAATAGCTTTTAAAATGTGTAAGCATCAGCCAGTTGAACACAACGCGTTTATTTAAAGGAAGTAAAAAAACATGCGCACCGAGACACGAACGCGAACTGACTGTTTGGCGTAGTGTGGAGTTAACTCTCGAGAGCTGTGCCGGGACCGTAGGCTCGTTGTTGTCGTCGTCGTCGTCGTCGTCGTCCGCATCGTCATCGTCATCAGCATCAACAGCAGTGAGTGAGACGACTGGACGTACAAATACATTCTCTCTTATATTTTTAAATCTTTCGATTATGTGCTAAACTTTTGAGCTTCCCTATTACGAGACTCATCATAAATGTCTTAATTAAAAAAAATGAAATATATATATATATATATATTTTTTTTTAAATATAATTATTATGAAGAATTTCATCGATGAATTATTTTTTATAATCAGCGATATAAAATGTACTATAAAATGTAGGCTCGTCGTTGTGTCATTGTCGTTATCAGCATCAACAGCAGTGAGTGAGACGACTGGACGTACAAATACATTCTCTCTTATATTTTTAAATCTTTCGATTATGTGCTAAACTTTTGAGCTTCCCTATTACGAGACTCATCATAAATGTCTTAAGTAAAAAAAATGAAATATATATATATATATATTTTTTTTTAAATATAATTATTATGAAGAATTTCATCGATGAATTATTTTTTATAATCAGCGATATAAAATGTACTATAAAATGTAGGCTCGTCGTTGTGTCATTGTCGTCATCAGCATCAACAGCAGTGAGTGAGACGACTGGACGTACAAATACATTCTCTCTTATATTTTTAAATCTTTCGATTATGTGCTAAACTTTTGAGCTTCCCTATTACGAGACTCATCATAAATGTCTTAATTAAAAAAAATGAAATATATATATATATATATATTTTTTTTTAAATATAATTATTATGAAGAATTTCATCGATGAATTATTTTTTATAATCAGCGATATAAAATGTACTATAAAATGTAGGCTCGTCGTTGTGTCATTGTCGTTATCAGCATCAACAGCAGTGAGTGAGACGACTGGACGTACAAATACATTCTCTCTTATATTTTTAAATCTTTCGATTATGTGCTAAACTTTTGAGCTTCCCTATTACGAGACTCATCATAAATGTCTTAAGTAAAAAAAATGAAATATATATATATATATATTTTTTTTTAAATATAATTATTATGAAGAATTTCATCGATGAATTATTTTTTATAATCAGCGATATAAAATGTACTATAAAATGTAGGCTCGTCGTTGTGTCATTGTCGTCATCAGCATCAACAGCAGTGAGTGAGACGACTGGACGTACAAATACATTCTCTCTTATATTTTTAAATCTTTCGATTATGTGCTAAACTTTTGAGCTTCCCTATTACGAGACTCATCATAAATGTCTTAATTAAAAAAAATGAAATATATATATATATTTTTTTTTTTTGAAATATAATTATTATGAAGAATTTCATCGATGAATTATTTTTTATAATCAGCGATATAAAATGTACTATAAAATGTAGGCTCGTCGTTGTGTCATTGTCGTTATCAGCATCAACAGCAGTGAGTGAGACGACTGGACGTACAAATACATTCTCTCTTATATTTTTAAATCTTTCGATTATGTGCTAAACTTTTGAGCTTCCCTATTACGAGACTCATCATAAATGTCTTAATTAAAAAAAATGAAATATATATATATATATATTTTTTTTTAAATATAATTATTATGAAGAATTTCATCGATGAATTATTTTTTATAATCAGCGATATAAAATGTACTATAAAATGTAGGCTCGTCGTTGTGTCATTGTCGTCATCAGCATCAACAGCAGTCAGCGAGACGACTAGACGTACAAATACATTCTCTCTTATATTTTTAAATCTTTCGATTATGTGCTAAACTTTTGAGCTTCCCTATTACGAGACTCATCATAAATGTCTTAATTTAAAAAATTGAAATATAAATATATATATATATATATATATATTTATATTTCAATATATATATATATATATATACCTTCATAATGTGTCACCTACGCTTGGCGGCGTATATTAGCATGTACAATTTCCTCATGCATTAGCCACTTCTCTTTATTGCATGCCCAACGAGACTCGAGACAATGTGGATAGAAAAAGAACGTTTCTCTTTGCGCATGAATTTTGTACGGTTCATCGGTTTTTCGAAGACTTTCAAAGGGTCTCCCTGTGGGGTCTCCCTCGTCTACCATGAACCAACCCATGAGAACAGAGGAGTTTCCCGATGAATTCTACAGGGATCGAATGGTCAAGTCAGTGAGGCCATTCGAGAGAGCTAACCGAGTACAACCGAGAGATGTGAAACAAGAAAAAAAAAGGAGAATGACGAGGAGAAGGAGCGCCTGGAGGGTCGCGATGGGTCAACGGAGACGTCGAGGACAAGAGAGAGAGAGAGAGAGAGCAGAGCTGAAAAAATGAGGATAGAAATCGACTGAGAAAATCGCAAAGTCAAGAGTCCGAGACGTAACATGTATCGCGATGCAGATTCGCTCAGTACATACATACGTACGTACATATATATATATATATATATTGCTTGTATAAATCCATGGACAAGTTGCGTGTCGTATAAGCATAGAATGTACGCCCTTATGATTATAGACACGCTATATACATATATATATACACACACACACACACACACACATATATATATATATATATATATATATATATATATATATATGCATGTTTGAAGCAATGCAAGTCGAACTCTCAACCGTTCGTCCGACTCGATACAACACGACTCACAATTCAGACAACGACAAAGACAAAGCAAACGACTAAAACAGAGAGTTTGCTCTCTCGCAGAGTCTCATTGCGTAACCGATCGAATCGCGTGCGAGCGGGCAAGCACATGGTACATGCAGTATGTACGTACATTATATATAGTCTCGCAGACTCTAACGGGGATGACGTGGGAGAGTCACAGAGGGAAAGAGAGAGAGAGAGAGAGAGAAAACATGAGGAGAGCACAGAGCTTCGATTTATCTCATTATTTTCTCAACCGAACGGATCTTGATTATGCCACATAACCCCGCACACATTCATCATCGACAACGGCTTTCCCTCGGACTTTTTGCCTTTTAATAATAATAATAATAATAATAATAATAATAATAATAATAATAATAATAATAATAATAATAATATCTCTCACAGGATCGCAAAATTTTCGTTCATTTTTTGTGTCAGTCAGTTTTTTTTCACGATAATAAAAATATTACGATAGACTATGTGATGGTTTGTTTTATTTGTGTATAACGGCACACTGTGTAGGATTCCATTGGGTTGCGCAATTGATAAGAAACAGCACACGATGTGCTCTTATCAGGTTTGAGGAATGAACTGGGCGGTCCGCGCATTATCGATACGAGATATTTGTGGATATGACAATACATTTTTCATATATATATATGTCTTTACCGTACTATATATATATATATATATATATATATATATATATATATTACGGTAAAGACGTATTAAATTTTTATATAATATTTCATGCCAATTCACTTCTCGATTTGTTTTTCTATTCTCTTTTTTTTTGGTTTTTACATTCTCATTGCTCTTATCAGTTTTTATTTATATATTTTCATTTATTTATTTATTTATTTATTTATTTATTTATTTTCAACGCGATAATTGCCGCAAAACATTGTAACTGTGACAGAAATTTCTGGATGAAAATAAGATTGTTTTTTTTTTTGTCTCGAAAGTGAATTTTAAAAATGGCGATTGACCAAAAAAGGAAAAAAAAGGAAAAACAGTGCGTGTCGATTATTGAATTGTGGAACGATCAGAAAGTAATTATCACAGAGGAAAATAATGAGAGTAAGAAGTTGAACGATTTTGAGTCGAATGACCCATATCACATGTACATATATACTCGTATTCACAGTAAATATAGGTAAAGTGCTGCCTACGCAACCTTAAATGTATATATATATATATATGTATATGTGCACAAACTTAAATATATATATATATATATATATATATATATATATATATACATGTATATGTACGATTTTGAGTGGAATGACCCATATCTCATGTACATATATACTCGTATTCACAGTAAGTATAGGTAAAGTGCTGCCTACGCAAACTTAAATGTATATATATACATATATATGTATATGTGCACAAACTTAAATATATATATATATATATATATATATAAGGTATGAGAGTCAATGTGATCGATATGAGTTCTTATGGATCTCATGTACGATGAAAACTCTCAGTCTCCTCACCTACGTGTATGTTTCATACGAGAAATAGAGAAAAAACAATTGCAGCATGTATATATGTTTCTGTTCGCTGGAGGCTGGGCAAACCCTCGCTATACAGAGAAAGAGAGAGAAAGAGAGAGAAAGAGAGAGAAAGAGAGAGAAAGAGAGAGAGAGAGAGAGAAAAGGGTCAAAAGAAAGTACGCGAAGACGAGGAAGAAGATGAAAATGAAGAAGAGAGTACGAGAGGAACGAAAAGGAAAAAACAAAAAAAAAAAAAAAAAAGAAATCGCTCGGGGCACGTCCCACGCGAGTGGCAGGATATGCTTGCATGGTAATGCGCAGCGAGTCGTTTGCACGCGTGGCTCGGGGCCTTTTTACCTTGCCGCGTGTGCATTTACACGCTGCATATATATATATATATATATATATATATATATGGCCACATATACTGGCTAGTGGAGCACACACACATCACATGATCTGTATATATATATATATATATATATATATATATATATATATATATATATATCTACGCAACGAGCAAACATCCACGCGCCGCTTCATTGTCGTAGTTTCGCTTTGTATTCTCTCGTATATGAGAAAGAAAAAAAAAAAAACATTATCGAGGAAACGCATTTTTTTTTTAACCTCCAGAGTTCCAGGGGAATGAACGCTGGAAAGATCGCGAGGAGGAAAAAAAAATGGCCGAGGGAATCCTTGAGATTTGAGTCTTGAAATAAAAACACAAATTCGCTTCATCGCTTTGGGTTTTTTTTTTTTAAATTTTTAAAAAATAAAAATACCGAAATTTTGGCACATTTTTTCAATAATTTATTCACGAACGAATGATCGATAAACAAATTAAATAATATTAAATATTATATAACGAAGTCAATGGATAAAAAACGAAAAAAAAATCTCATAATATTTTTTCTACGTCAAATTTCTTGCTCTCGTATTTTTGTTGGGCAGCTGTATGGAATTTTTCAGTGAGAGGTTTAAATTGATTGAGAAAAAAAAAACATTTCGTGTCAAATGAAATAACAGAATTGTAAATGAGCGGCATTTCCTCTCGGCATATATATATATATATATATATATATAAATATAAATATATAAATAAATATATATATATATATATATGTATACGAATGTTTTATAAACACGGTAAAGGTGGAGGAGAGCGTAACTGCGTACCGTGAGCGATGGTGTCGTACCTCTTCGGGAACGCGTTATCATCGGTCGTAAAATCGTGCCAGGAAAGGCAGAGAGAGAGAGAGAGAGAGAGAGAGAGAGAGAGAGAGAGAGGGGGGAGAGAACGAGCAAGAAGGGCACACACTCGAGCTTCTAAGAACGTTATCGATGCTGCAGGGGTTTGCGCGAGTTCTAGCCTTGTATAGTGTAAGTATATATATATATATATATACAGCCTTCTATATATATATATATATACAGCTTTCTATATATATACGTCATGAAGCGTAGTAACACTCACTCGCGACTTCGCATACAGTAAAAGGCAAGGCGTGGGCGAAAAGCGTATTATTATGACTTGGGATTTAATGTCCGCGGAGCGCATAGCGACGAGGAGAGGTGGAAGCGCGTTCGGTGCGTCCAACTAACAATCCTGTGTGCGTGTTACTCGTTACACGCCCAGTCACCGAGACCAACCCAAAGCACGGCGGTCTCTTCGGTTGCGATTCATACGAGCGTGAAAAGCAAAAGTCCAGACTCGGCAAGACCTCGAGAGTCTGGCTGCTGCTGGTACAGTGTGTTGATGTATATATATATATATATCCAATAAATAAATAAATATATATATATATATATCCAATATCCAATAAATAAATAAATATATATATATATCCAATATCCAATAAATAAATAAATATATATATATATACAATATCGAATAAATATATATATATATCTATATAGGAGATGGCACAACGTCCTGGAACAAACACGAGAGAAAGATCCCGTGGAACGGGAATCACGTGACGAATGGACGTGCTTGTGATGCTTTCAGGAACAGAATTGTATTTTAAAAAAAGTCCAGAATAGTTGGGACACTTTTTGTGAAAAATTCTTCCAGTCAATTACATGATGATGTATTTTTTTTTATCAGAGATATTTTTTGAAAATCAACGAAATTTTTGTCATAAATATCAAAGGATTATTGAAAAAATGGGCCATTAGATTTGAAGTCCGAGAGCGTTTATCCGAGAGCGATGAAGATTTAACGTAACTATGAGAATGTTTAACATATTATATTGTTCATCGAAAATTCGATTAAAATAAAAATTGTAAGTCGTGAATTTTTTTACACTTCAATTATCTCATATTTACCGTAAATTTACTTTCTATTTTTCGCATAGGATTCAGAATAATGTAATGGAGGATGGTCAATTTTTCTTCAAATTTTTAATGGCTGATTGGATCGTACTTGAAAGCCAGTCAATATTTAACAATTATTCGAAATGTAATTTTTTTTATTTTTATTACTACCGGAAGTTCCTATTGAAAAAATCGATACATCGATTTTTTTCAAAAGTTGCATAACTGTCTCGTCTCTCCTGGCATTTCGTATCTCCTGGATTTTATATATATATATATATATATACCTGTACAGAAACAATGCATTACATAGCCAGCAGCGATCCTATAAAGTTTTTGCTCGCGTTAAAGTTAATTGGCGCGAAACGCTCAACGAGAATGCGATCTTGCGTCAGCGTGTCTACGAGAATCACCGTGGAATTTTCTTTGGTGCAATTTATCATTTTTCTTTTTTTTTTTCCTTTGACTTTATGAACAAAAGTTTATCCTTGAAAATACGTAATATGTCCCTTTGAGTATTTTGCACTCCTTACGCTGTTACGTACAGAGAGACGAAGTTGAGAAAAATGAAAAAAAATAATAATAGATTATATTTTTAATCAATAATTAATTTCGTTTTTAGCTACTAAATGAAAATGGAAAAAAAATAGAAAAAAAAAATGGCGCGTTTAATATTAAAAAATAATAATTTGTTACTAAAATTGTTCATTTAATTTCGTTAAATGTTATGGGATAAAAAAAATTGTATTCGTCACGATATGCAATGTGGACACGGCAATCGCGTTTCGATAATATTTTTTATAGCTCAAAAAAATAAAATTAATTTTATCACAATAATTAATTTCGTTTTTAGCTACTAAATGAAAATCGAACAAAAATAGCAAAAAAAAAATGGCGCGTTTAATTAAAAAAAAAAAAGTAATTTGTTACTAAAATTGTTCATTTAATTTCGTTAAATGTTATGGGATAAAAAAAATTGTATTCGTCACGATATGCAATGTGGACACGGCTATCACGTTTCGATAATCGAATTCGATAAATAAAGGAGTCGATTTCGAGATTAGGGGAGGTGGGTGAGTTCGTGCTCGTAAGAGCACTTGGCAAGTTTCGTTCACGTCGTCGTAGTCGTCGTCATCGTCGTCGTCGTAGTCGTCATCGTCGTCGCCATCGTTGTGAAAGCAAACACGAGACCGTCTCATATATATAATGCATACACACAGTTTGTTTACATTACTCGCTTCTCGACTACGTGGGTGGCTGTGCTCAAATGTCTTGCTAAAAGTCCTTCAAGCTCAAAATCTTCACATTATTGCAATACAAATAATAAAAATCTCCTCGAAAACCTTTCGCGAAAAGTTTAAGAACGATTATTAACGAAGTGCAAAGAAAACAAATATTTGTGGGCAGTAAGAATAATGGGAGGTAGTCAATTTTTCTCCTCGTCCTCTTCCCTCCACCCATCACTCTCTCTCTTTCTCTCTCCCTCTCTTAATGCGAGCCCGAGAGAGCCAAAGTTTAAGATTGAAAAAATAAAAAATTCACGATTATCATTTGAACCCCTCGAGATTATGAGCGTTGGGTCTTGTCTGTATACGCAAATAAATTAGAGAGAACGAATAGAGGGCGAGAGCGAGTAGCACAACAGCCTCGTGGATGGACTTCCGGTCGTGTGAAATCACAATTTAATCGTCCCTCGTAATGTCCGCACGACCATAATTCCGTCTCTACTCCCGTATGTGCTCGATGTATATAAAACTATATGTGGTATATACAACGAATGAAAATTAATTGCTCATTTACGAATTCAGACTGGGACGAAGATTGACTGGGATGGAGCAAATAGAGAGTCCCTTATCTCGCAGCTTATAATAATCGCATAATATGCTCTACGTATTCGCGATACTAAATAAATATTTCTAATTTTTCATCTAATAAATTAGAAAAAAAAAAAATTATAAAATATTCTCTCTATATATATATATATATATATATATATATATATATATATATATATGAGATAATTTACTCGCACAAAGTTTTGACAGAATATTTTATTATTATTTTTTAAATATATATATATATATATATATATATATATATATATATAAATGGTAGGTTCGTGTGTGCATACATATGTTTGTTCGAGGCAATCGAGCCTTTCCGTGTTTACTCTCGATGGAGCCGATCGATAAGAGAAGAGCATAAATGGGATCCGTGCGAGCGAACAGCAGCTATGTAATATATATATATATGGGTCATATAGTTTGCCACAGTGACCCACATAAAGGTGTGTTGCCCCATATCCGTTCCACCCATTCCATACCTCGACCGTTCGCATTCGGAATAGATTATTAACCGCGATAAATTCCGATGCGTACAAAAAATCGAAAACATTTATCCAATGATTTACGATCCAGATGAACCAATTTTTCAAACTTAATCTTTTGGAAATATAAAAAGGAAAAAAAAATACTCATTATTAATTAATGGATTATTTGCTAATTGAAAAAATTAAATCATTACCATGAGAATTTAATTATTGATTTTAATGGACAATTATGGTGAACAAATTGTTTTTAGAATGTGGATTTTTTTATTTTTATTTTATTTTGTTTTTTTTTGGATAAACAAATTATCGTAGATATGTGTGGGTGAAGTGACAGAATATCTCGAGCATCCACTTCCATGTATCAACTTTGCTGAATTGGCCGAAATAATCGTTGAATTATTTATTTTTTTCGGATCAATCATGCATACCAGAATCCGTTAAAAAAAAATTTAATGAAAAATGAACTCAAGCCATGAACTCGCGAAGATCTGGCATCGATGGTGGTCCATCGTATCCCGATAGATATATTTTTAATGCCTTGGTGATGCTGCTGGTGTTTTTCTTAAAGGGACGAACGCCAAATAAAGCCCAGAGACAGGTATGAAAAAAAAAAAAAAAGAAAAAGGAATATCCATAGAGATCGGGAGGTCAACGGGCGACACAATGCTCTCGAATCCCTTTTTTAATTTTTTTTTAAATTTTTTTTTTTTTATCGCTAGAATGATCGTCCTCGAGACCAAGGACCCTGCAGACTAAAAGAGGGATTATTACAAGGCCGTCAGGGATGCGCGAGTACGAGGTCGTCGATTTTTTGTTTCGCTTTTCACACGATGACCCACGTGCGAGACGCCCCTCTAAAATATATGAAGCTTTTGTTTTCATTTTCAAAAATTTCCTACTTGAAAAAAAATCCGACCCTAAAATCTTCTTTAAATCCATTTGAGTTTTTTAGTTAAAAGAAAAAAAAAATCGTCGCATTCCAACAATCGTTCAGAAATTAAATTTTATTTTCATCATCGTATTTGATTTTATTGAAAGGAATCATTTATCTAGACGATTTTATCCGTACATTTTCGTATTATGATCGGTAAATTATTTATGTCAAACGCGTGGAATTACTTCAAATCGAATGAAATTTTTTCTACTCAGATATGACGATTTTATTTTATTATTAAAAATAATTGATATTTGTAATTGTTTAATTCAAACTTTCCTAATCAAATCATTAATCACACACTGTGGACCCTTGTGATTTTCACGACCCTATATATACGGTATTGACGTTAATTAAAAATTTATAATTAATCAAACATATAATTTGTCTTCGAGTCTTAGGAATGAGATTCTTTTTTTTTTGAATTTTTTTTTTTTTGGCTAATAATATTTTTCAAATGCATTTGACTAAGTGATGAAAATTATTTCTTTCGATTCAAACGAGTACTTTTTCGAAAATATAACCAGTTTAAAATTCATCAGTATATTTCATACTAAAAAAATAAATCTGTCTTTGGGGGTTTTTTTTTTAAATATATTTATACCTTGCATAATATTAATATTTATTCTATAGACGAGGAATTGCTTTTATGTAAATAAATACGTCTCGGAATGACCGTTAATACGGTCCGAAAAAAATATACTAAAATAAAAGAGTGAGAGAGAAAGTTTAAATATTTAAAATTCGTCCAGCGAACATAATTTTTGTGCGTGGTCTCGTAATCCTCGTCGTCGATGTCGTCTGAGATTTAACGATTCGTGAGAGGTTGTGATCCGCCACCAGTGAAACGTATAAAAAAAAGATATATATATATATATATGTAGGCGAGAAGAAAAAATCTGGCCGAGTGAGGACACACGTTATTAGCATAACTAGCCTAAGCAGGACGAAAGAGTCAGCACTAATAATGCTCAAGCGAGGAAAGTGCGAGATTCAAAATTCGTTTCATCGTCGACGACGACGACGACGACGTCGTTTGACGTGTAAACGAGCGTACAGCTCGTATACGAAATGTGCTGGCGCCTCGTTTAATTGGCAGGTTAAAGTGGTCGCAAGAATATATTATATATATATACTCAAATAATATATATAATGTATATATTTGTATATTATATATTATTTATATATATTTAAGTGCAACGAGACGCGTAATAAGCAGGCAAAGATGGGAAAAAATTATTTAAATCCCCGTTAAGGTAAATGCTGCTTTCGGAATTTGATAATTTAATATAAAGTGGACGCTCTTGTTTTTTTTTATTAATTTTTCATCTTTATATATTTTTCATTCGCCATTATTTCTGCTTCGATAAAATATCGAACTTGCGAGATAATATATCGCAATGGATTTTTTTAACAGATGAATATATATAACAGGTCAGAAATTTTAATTCGATGTAATTAAATTTTATTTGAGTAACATTCAAATTTATTAACTGTAATTTATTCTTAATTAATTCAATTAAATTGGAATAATTATTAATAATTTAAAATATTAATAATATTAATAGTTAACTTTATATTCAAATTTCCCTCGCAGGAAAAAAATGCCAAATAAACTTAGAAGAAGAAAAAATATTTTTTGTAATTCATTATTTAATTTCATTTGGAAAAAATTGTCGTTTCTCCTTAAGGCCAATTATTTCAATATAATATTCATTAATTTGGCAAAATTTCATTAATTTCAAATAAAATTAAGCCAAATAAAATCTAATTCGAAATGTTTCTGTAAAATTTGACATATCTCTTATTTGTGGATGCGTGGAGCGACATTAAACCAAAAAATACGACGTTTCTCTACGTACTGACGTATCGCCACCATTGATCACTCGAGGCAAAATTACTCAACGTGATTTTTTTTTTTTTTTTTTTTTTCAATCGACAAACCCCATCACGGCAAATCAGGGGTAAGGGTCTCCATCTCGTTTTCTCGTTAACGTTCCAGCACTGATTGCTTTATACTTCGTGAGCTTTGGCTGTACAATTTTTATACTTTTTTTTTTTTTTTTTTTTTCATTAAACGACAGTCAGCGTACATTCTGCATACAAAGTACGCCAAAGATGTATCTTCAGTTTCCAAGTTTCTCGTAAAAAAAAAAAAAAAAGTACGAAACCCTCCCGTAAGACCTTTAGCCCTTTATTAGTCCTATACATGGCAATTCCTACATAAATACATATATATATATATATATATATATATATATATATATATATATATATATAAGCCTATAGAAACTGTTTATGTATAAATAGTCATCGTTTTAAAGCCTCTCGCGCGTAAGGAAAGAGATTCTCAGTTAGCGATAAGACGTGTATAGCTTGGCGAAGAAACCAGTAGCTAGCGAGCATTCAAAAGCACACGAGAATACATTACACGAGTAGTCGAAGGACTAAAAGGTGGAGGAGAGAAGAAGAGAAGGAAATAATAGAAGAAAAACAAAATAAAGTAATTTAAAACAATAAAAAAAAAAATTATAAAAATTATAAAAAAAAAAAAACATTGGCGGCGTGTGAGAGACTTTCTCTTCCGCCTTGCGATAAGGCACTCACACACACTAGCGACTTGCGGTGACCACGCGACGCTCTCAGAAACAAACGAGGTTTGCATGCATCAAGAAGGCCTATATATATATATATATATATATATATACAAATATAGGCCTATAATATATATATATATATATATCGGTGCTATCAGCTTCTACTCTTGTACCCTTTCTTTCTATTCTCCCTTCTTTTTCTTACTTTACCGTGACTACGTCGTCGGGTTTAGCTTTTGTCCGTTACACAACACACACAAACACACACACATATATATATATATATATAATGCACTATTGCACGTGTGGCAAAACCGACACCATGTGTACGATGAACAAAGTCGAACGTTCTCGTACAGAGATCCATGGCCAATAACACCATGTACCTCCCACGTGTGTTTACTGTAATCGTGGTTATTCTGTACGTGCACGAATAAGACTCGAGAGAGAGAGAGAATAGACTCTCGGACTTTCTGCGATTCGTAGCCCATACAAAGTGGACACGATATTGAAACTATTTCATTTATTATTATTTTTACTCAATCCAACAAGTATTTCTCTTCCAATACATAAATATATATATGTATTAAAATTGATTTTTTGTACATGAAATTAATTAAATAAATTCATTATTAATTTTAATTATTTTAACTCCATTACGTTATTCATTAGAAATTGGGGAGCCTGAAAATGGCTTTGAACGATTTCAATTTTTTTTTGGCACGCCTGTACTAATATTGAAGCTCTTTGTACCACCACACAGACTCTCTTTTCTGGATGATTTTAATATATATATATAATATAATATAATATATATATATATATATATGTACCCACGCAAACAATTCTTAAAAACGTCTTCGTAAGCCTAATTGATGGTTGGCGCTGGTCTCGCTGCTAACGCAACTGGCATACTCGTATCCTTTCAATTGTACTTGTACTCGATTTTCTGCTCTGCTCATATTTTTCTCTGCAGATCTCTCTCATTGCCTCGAACAATTTCATTCTTTTGACTGAGCACCCACGTTACTGATTCTTTGCCTAATTCACACTAACGTGCGTCTATATATATATACCTTTTAGATTAAAATATATATATATATATACCTTTCAGATTAAAAAAAAAATACATATATATACCTTTTAGATTTTAAATATATATATATATAAATCTAAAAGGGTTGGGAGCGTTTCATATATATGGTTAAAGGGCGTATGTCTGTTGAATTTAAACACAGCAGATACGCCCTTTGGCCTCAAGTCCACGTATCGATAACATTTCCAACCGGTTTTACGTACAAATTTGCGCATAACTCGAGCTCGTCGTTGAGCCCAGAGGGGTAAAAGCCACACACGTGGCAAATATACAATAATAAGTGAGGCGTGTAAGATTTTACGTGCGTTTATATATATATATAAATATATATGGTGAAAAGTCACTCTATATATATATATATATATATATATATATATAGAGTGACTTTTCACCCACGCAACTAATGTACGTGTTGGAACTGACCCTCGCAGCATTTATATATATATATATATATATATATATATATATATATATATATATATACCTCGAAATTATCTACAAGAACTAATCGATGCGTCTCTGTGCGACTCGTTACGACGTTTGAATCGTGATTAATCGCGCGCAATTATCCAAGCCATTTCTTCGTAACTCTTTTTATCCTTTTTTTTTTTCTTCTCTCTTTTGCGAAAACGACTTGATTTTTATTTCTCTTTTTTAAAGGGGAACTTTTTTTTTTTATGGATCTTCCAAGCAACCATTAAACACACACACACACATATATATATATATATATATATATATATATATATATATATATATATATATATATTATGTGCCCATATATGGTGAGTCTAACGAACTTGAATTGTTTCACGAATGTGAGAATTTAAAAGCCAAGTAAAAAAAAAAAAACAAAAGATAAACAATTGAACGTTCGACACGGAGATCGATTGCACGGGTCAATGGCGTCCAGATACACGATCGACCATAAATCGAGAGAGCTATGGGCGCGGTAGGCCAGCAGCCAGTCGCGGTCTCGGCTTTTGTGCAATTCGCGTCTCGATTATCGCAGATTCTTCCACTCTCGGTTAGCGCCTACAGCTCTTCGCTATTATATATATATATATATATATATATATATATATATATATATATATATATATATATGTATATATGTATATAATCTCGTATTGAGAGTGTTGAGCGCCCACAGCTCTTAGCTATTTTATATATGTGTATGTATATATATGTATATATATGTATATATATGTATATAATCTCGTATTGAGAGTGTTGAATCGCGAGAGCGCAGATACGCATATTTTCGAATCTCAGTATTGTCGTCGACGTCGTTTTTGTGAGACGGTCGCGGTTTACCGCAGAACCTTAAACGGCTGCTCGCTGGATTACTCGTCTATATAAATTTATTCCATACAGAGATTACGGATGCTGCGCATTATATCTCGGGAGATCAACCGAAGCGAGCACAACAAAATAATTTTGATGCGATTAGGAGAGCTGGGAAAATATATTTGGAACGATTAGCCCTAAGAGAGATGGACAGGGAGAGGGGTGGGTGGAGAGGGGTGAGGGGGGGGGGGAGAGCTATCAATGTCCATTCTCTGTCAAATCAAAACACTCAGACATTAACGTCAATACGAAATTATTCCCAATGAATGTTTGCACTGAGAAAAAAAAAAAAAAAAAAGTTGGATCAACTCTAAATGCAGCAGACATGGACTGCCAACATTTTTTTTTTTTTATCTACAGTCAATAGAATATTTTCTCGACTCAAATTTGTGGTTCGTCAATAAAAGTGAATGATTATCGAAGGAATTAAAAAATATGGCCGCAGACTGTGACGAGAAAATTTATTCGACAACTCTCGTGGACGATTTAATTTATTCTCCTGTAGAATTTTTTAACTATTTAATTTTTTTTTTTTCTATCAGAAATGAATTTTTTCGATATTATTTTGGCAGTAAATATATTTGCCTGATATTGATTGAAAAATTGAATAATGATTTTTTTAATCGGAAAAATTGTTTTGCCATTTTTTTTAACTATTTAATAATTTTTTTTTTTTTTTTTTTTTATATCAGAAATGAATTTTTTCGATATTATTTTGGCAGTAAATATATTTGCCTGATATTGATTGAAAAATTGAATAATGATTTTTTTAATCGGAAAAATTGTTTTGCCATTTTTTTTTCGTTATTAATGAAAATATTAATATGGCGAATATTCTGAGACCGATTATTCGGATTTTTTATGATCCTGTTGGGTTGAATTGGAAATTCCAGTGCAAGTCTTGCTGAGAGATTTGATATATATATAACGTTGAGGGTTAATAATGCTAATGGGCTCATGGTTGAGCGGTTAACTATATATATAGCTATACACACATATATACTATACTAACTATATATATAGCTATATATATAGTGTAAAACGACAGTGCAACTCGAGCGTGTCACATCAATATTCATTACGGTGCATCTCGTCGACACGTCGCTTATACGCATCGCACTCCCTCATGTATAATATATATATATATATATATATATATATATATATATATATATATATATATATATATATATATATATATGCTGTATAGTAAACAGCCAGCCTCGTATATATATATATATTTATTGACGAATAATTTCACGGCTACACGAGATCTTGGCCACGTGTAAGCCAAATGATCCGCTAATACACCCAACGATGAGACATTTCTCTCCCACTCCTGACAACGCGACAGGGAGGATCCTCATCGTGCTGGCAAGTGTATTACACGTGTTAAACGTCCACTTCACTCTGTAGGGTCTCTTTTGCCGTCGGGCCACGAGCACCCGTCAATCTCATTCCCAAAGCTCTCTGCGATTTTTTTAACAGGAAATTATGGACGAATTTTATTCAATTTTTTTTTTCTGTTTTATTTTTTTTTTCATTATTAATGAAAATATTAATATGGCGAATATTCTGAGATCGATTATTCGGATTTATTATGATCCTGTTGGGTTGCAAAGCTCTCTCGTTTATTTCGATTTTTTTAACAGGAAATTATGGACGAATTTTATTCAATTTTTTTTGTTTTATTTTTTTTTCATTATTAATGAAAATATTAATATGGCGAATATTCTGAGACCGATTATTCGGATTTTTTATGATCCTGTTGGGTTGCAAAGCTCTCTCGTTCATTTCGATTTTTATAACAAGAAATAATAGACGAAATTTATTCATTTTCTTTTCTTTCTATCGTTCAGTCTTTTGTGTGTTTTTGTGTATTTTAGTGCACAGAGTAAAATGGACGTTTAACACGTGTACGTGTATTTTAATCTGTAGGGTCTCTTTTGCCGTCGAGCCACGAGCACCCGTCAATCTCATTCCCAAAGCTCTCTGCGATTTTTTTAACAGGAAATTATGGACGAATTTTATTAAATTTTTTTTTTCTGTTTTATTTTTTTTCATTATTAATGAAAATAATAATATGGCGAATATTCTGAGACCGATTATTTGCCATATTATTATTTTCATTAATAATGAAAAAAAAATAAAACAGAAAAAAAAAAATTGAATTAAATTCGTCCATAATTTCCTGTTAAATAAATCATGCAGCCTTTTGTGTGTTTTTGTGTATTTTAATGCACAGAGTAAAATGGACGTTTAACACGTGTACGTGTTCAAAAAAAAAAAAAACCCATTAACGTATTATTTGTAAATCGATCTATTTCTTCTCGATATATAATTCTTGAAGGAAATAATGACGATCTCGTTAAGGATTTTTTTTTTTTTTTTTAATATCATACACGCCCTTCCGTTTATATACATATATATATATATGTATGGACTTTTGTATCGTGAATTACACATTGGCACATGTACGTGCTAATGTGTAAATTTAATATAATAAGCGAGGCTTTCTTGCCTGAAGTGTGGATAAGCTGAATAAACTGTGAAGTGAATTAAGCCATTACAGAGTGAGTATATATATATATATATATATATATATATATATATATTTTTTTTTTTTTTTTTTTTTTTCTCGTTGTGCGAGAATTACTTCGCGGCGCATTGCACTTTCATCCTGACACTCGAGCGCCACGAGGGTCGATTAAAACTCATTTCAGCGTGACAGTATATAATTTTTTTTCAATCATCATGATTTGAGTTTTTAATAAATTTCCACAATTTACAAAGTTGATAACTTTGCAAATTGTTTTTTTTCCTTTATTTTTAATAAAAATATAAATGGAAATAAAAAAATTGAACTGGACAAAAATTATGATTTATTTTTTTGAAATTCATTCGAATGAATTAAATATTGATTATATAATTAAAATAAATTTATGATTGAAATTAATTAAATTTTTCATCGATTCGTTCGAGTCTCGTTGAAATTCAATACAATATTTTATTAAATTAAATAATGATTATTTTTTATTTCTCGATTATTTTTCATGATTTTTTTGGATAAGGGCTGGAGAATAAAAGGTGTGAAATTTTTTCATCACGGATAAATATTCGGGAAATGAATTTTTGTCCCCTCATCGTCGCATAATCCACGTTGGAATATTCAGGATCGAGCTGATGAGAAACACCGCATGATGTCACACAATTATGTGGACATTCACGACTGGATGTATAATCATATATTTACTCCCTACTGCGTGTGTGCGTGTGTGTGTGTGTGTGTGTGTGTGTGATGCGAGAACGAGAAGGCCGAGAGCGTGGCGAATCAATTTTATATGCAAAAATCATTTACGATCTCTTTACGCGGCCATTAGACGAGAATATACAAAATGGCAATTTTGTCAATTGGAAATCCAGTCGATAAAAAAACAAAAATATTAATAAAAAAAAAACTATTGATAATCTTTTAAGGCTACCACGTGACAAAAACATGACACTCTATCGCTGATTCTCATCTGAGATTCAGAGGCCTTTCGTAACCCTCACAATTGCGAAACGAGAGAAAAAAAAAATCGTTCAGAGCAATTTTGTAGAGAAAAAGAGGAAAAAGCTAATAAAAAATAAATCATATAATTCCGGCTTGCTAAATAATATTAGAGATTAAATATTCCATGAAATAATTATTTATCCCTTTTATCGAGATTTTTTTTCGTCCTAAATAATTATTTATCACATATGCTCGTTAAAAAATTAAGTAAAAAATAAATCATATAATTTCGGTTTGCTAAATAATATTAGAGATTAAATATTCCATGAATTAATTATTTATCCCTTTTATCGAGATTTTTTTTCGTCCTAAATAATTATTTATCACATATGCTCGTTAAAAAATTAAGTAAAAAATAAATCATATAATTTCGGTTTGCTAAATAATATTAGAGATTAAATATTCCATGAAATAATTATTTATCCCTTTTATCGAGATTTTTTTTCGTCCTAAATAATTATTTATCACATATGCTCGTTAAAAAATGAAGTAAAAAATAAATCATATAATTTCGGTTTGCTAAATAATATTAGAGATTAAATATTCCATGAAATAATTATTTATCCCTTTTATCGAGATTTTTTGTCGTCGTAAATAATTATTTATCACATACTATATGCTCGTTATGGGCTTTAAATCGAATTTTACCAATTACATACATGTGTGTAATTAATCAATTTTTTTCTAATCAAGTGAAAATTATTCCATTGAAATTTTTTAATTATATACTTTTTATTGTACACATACTATATATAGGTATAGCTATATATATATAGGGCTATATATATATAGGTATGCTCGTTATGGGCTTCGTTTAAAACGAATTTTACCAATTACATACATGTGTGTAATTAATGATTTTTTTTTCTAATCAAGTGAAAATTATTCCATTGAATTTTTTTAAAATTATATATGTTGAATTTTAATATTGACATTTAGGTATTTTTTAAATTTTTATTAATTCGAGTCATCGCGCTTGCCCTTTAATTTCCATTCGAGCTAATCCTGTGGCGAGAGAAAGAGAGAGAGAGAGAGAGAGAGAGGGAGAGAGAGAGAAAGAGAAAAAGATGGAGCATCGAATTAATTGTTTAATTATACGGCGTGTAGCCGCGAGAGCTGCCATCAGTTGAAATGAGAGAAGCTACGAAATTTCTTCGAAATGATCGTTAATGTGTGCGAGAGGGCCATCAGGTGCGGGGGGTTAAGGGAGAAATTTCCAAGTGCGCCGCGAGCAAAACCATTTAAAAAAGCGAGAGGTCTCTCTCTCTCTCCCTTATTTTTATTTTCTACGTCTCGAGTATATGCTCGTGTTGTTCTCGTCCATATAAAAGCACTCACACACACACGCACAAATCTTGCAAAGAGTTTGCTTCTTCTCAGAACGACTATTTCGGCTCGTTTGGGAATTTAGCGAGCCCGTGACCTTGAGAGCGTCTCAGCGACTTGCAGAGAGAGAGAGAGAGAGAGAGACAAAGATAACGTACACGCACGAAAATCCTCGAGCTCGGATCTTCGATGGAATTTTACTTGAGCAATTTCTACCCTGTCAAGAGGCAATCGAATTATTTTTTATTTAAAAAAAACAAAAAAAAATATTCATTTCTTTTAATTACTATATTTCTTGTCATCGACAGCTAATATTATCAGAGATGGGGGAATGTCTCAATTCATATGTAAATGAGGAGAAAAAAAAAATGAGAGAAGCAAGAAAAATCGATAATTTGAAGAAACCGAAAGAAACGACCTCGGGTAGGCATATATATATATATATATATATATATATATTTACATATATATATATATTCGAGATTGAATTGATAGGATTGGGTCGATGATAATTTTTGCCACATTTGCATGTCGATCGATGGGCGAAGCAATTAAAATGTGATTTATGTATCGATATTTTTATAATACAAAATTTTCTTTATAACGAAATGAATATTAAAAAAAACGAGAGAGACGAATTTTAATAAAATTAAAATAAAAATATTATCGATTTGAAATATTTTAATTTTTATTTTATTAAAATTTATATATATATATATATATATAGCGAAGAATTTCGGCAAAAGCATTTTGACTCGTTTCTAGCTTTGTATATAATTCCAGCTCGTCGAGGCATTTCGGACTCGGTTAAGTAAAAAGTACAAAAAAACAAAGAATTAGAGAAAAAAAAAAAAGAGTCGAAGGAAAGCTGAGAAAAGCCGCGTCTACGTGCCACAGTTATTTTTCATTGGCTTTTAGCCAGCAGAGCATTTCGCCGGCTCCTTTGCCCCGTATGACATGCCTTGCCGGCGAGCAATCTAAAATTTCCTCGCGCGCCTTTTACACTGCACGAGCAATCAATCTGTCTCTTTCTGCCCTCGGGCTCATTTTCGGTATTGAAAAAAATAAAAAAATCTACCCCGCTCAGATACGCGAGTGGCGAAAAATATTCGGCAATTCATCAACAAAATAATTTACTGTATACATGTGTATAAAAAAATATTTATTATTTATGAATAGAAAAATATATATATATGTCAAAGAATTATTTATTCGCGTTTACGATGAGCAATTTTCAATTATCGATCATTGAAAACGAGTTACGAATTCCATTAACAACTTTTTTTCTTTCCCTTTTTTTTTTCCTTTTTATCCTCTTTTGTTTTATTATGGCAAAAAGATAAGAAACTCCTGCAGCCTCGAGCTCGTTGCACCGTCGTGACCGGTTTCCCGAGTACTTAGCAAAGTTCGTGGCAATAACGCGCTTTTGCATTATATTTTCCATGGTGTCTCAGCGAGATGCTATCTCGTGGAAGAGGTGAGTGGGGGGGGGGCGAGAGAAAAGTGAAAATTGCTAAAGTTACGTTTTTCATTAACAATTTTATTTTTCCTGTTGGAATTTAATTGAAAAAAGTAAATTTCACAATTTTATAATATTATAGATATGAAAATATTTGATCAGAGATTGTGGCAATTTATGTGAATTAAAATCGATCTACGCAGCACGAATTTATAAGTTTATCGGGCATAGATCGATATGAATTTTAATCTAATCTCGTAGATTATAAAATTACACTATTGGAAAACTATCATATCGAGGCTTTAAAGCCAGAAAAGCATGTAAACCGAGTTTATACACACTCAATCTGCCCACTAAATTTACTGCCATCGATATAAAATAGAATACAGGACATTCCGGGCCAATTCCATGTCACTTTGACCCTAAAAAAGAATGTTATTCTTTTTTATTTCATCATTGTGTCACATCTCATTCAAATAAAAATCTCTTCGGATTTTTTTCGATATTTAACATTCGATAACATCATTAAGTGCTAGATGATTTTTTGTTATATATAAAAAAAATATATATCTATTGAGTTGGGTCGGAATGCCCCATGGAATTAGCCTTCCCGAACAATCGTTCGAATAAAAAAAAAAAATCCATCGAGTCGGGACGGAATGCCCCATGGAATTAGCCTTCTCGATCAATTGTTCGAAAAAAAAAAAAAAATCCATCGAGTTGGGACGGAATGCCCCATGGAATTAGCCTTTTCGAACAATCGTGCAAGACGCGATTTTTTTTTTTTTTTTCCTAGTTCTACTCGGTAAATCATGGTAAGCGAGACAGTGAACAACTGTGCGTGATTCGTGGGAGGAAAAAATAAAGTTTGGCGGAAAAAAAAAATTTAATGTAAGAATAAAAGAGAGAGATTGGCGTACCAAATGCAGAGTTCACACGTGCGATCAAGCGAAAACGGCGGGTGAAATTTTAGCGAGGGTGTTAGTGCGTCCTCCGATGTGCGTGCTAACACTCCGCGACTTTTTTTTACACACACACACATATATATATATGTATATATATATATATATTTGTTCATTTATATATACATATATATAAATGTACGTGTACGTGCATTTAAATGTACGTGTGAGTACGACGACGAGCGTCGTACGCGCTTATCTAATCGGCATAACGATGGGTGGCAGAGGAGAGAAGGGACGACGCCGTTATCTCGACGATTACACGAGCTACATAACACCTTCGAAAACATATAACGCAACGTCGTAAGGAAAATCGCGAGTACCAACGAAGCACAACATTTTTCCCCAGAGACACGAGAATTTCTCGTGTTCGTTTTTACTAAAAAAAAAAAAATTATCGATAGTTAAACTTTTTTATTGTTGCGTGAAATCGAAGAAATTGCTTATCTGTCATTGAAGATGAAATTTTCATGTTACTTGGTGATAGTAAATTGGATTTTTAGCGATTAGAATTTATTCAAATGTCGTATAATTTTTTTGTTTTGAAAACAAAATATATGCATTTTTGGCAATTTATAAACAATCGATGGATTTTTTTTTTCCTTCAATTTTTAATTTTTTTATGATACGCAAGTAAAACGACCATTGAAATGCCTTAATTTAGAATTAGAATCGTAATTTTTTTTTCAACTTTAATATCGTTCGAAATATTGATAAATTATTTTTTTGAAATATTTTGTTTTCAATTATTGCCCAAAAAAATTATTAAAAACTTTATTTTATTTTTTTATTTATGACGCAGAAGCTCATAGAATTTTTATATTCCAAGCGAAAAATATTCCCTGCAACTCGTTCAAATACGAGTCTCTTCTGTGGTTTTCCATTTCTCTATACATATATATAAATTTACCCACGTATACCACGAATCGTCTGCATGCCTGACTCCATATATATATATATATATATATATATGTGTGTGTGTATATATATATATATACACACACACAATGATACATACACAAATGGATATATACACGAAGAGTCGAGAACTCGCTTGCAAACTTAATATTTGGTCGGTGGGTTCTCGAGGACGAGACGTCTGCCTTGCGGATTTACGGCGTGACGAGCAAAATGAAGGGTTAAACAGAAAAGCTAAAGGAAGATGAGCCCAGCAGCATCAGAGAAGCTGAGAACGCCTCTCTAAGCTTGCGAGAATCCTATACATATATGCATAAGGATATATATATATATATATGTATATATATGTATATACACATAGCGATAGGACGTCACAAAAATAACCAAAAGGAAAGAAAAAAATCTCGTTGAAAATAGTCGCAAGGCGACTGTGCGCGAGAGCACACAAATTAATATATATATATATATATATATATATATATATATCGCCGTTCATCTTGGCGTACGTAAACATATATATGTATATACACATAGCGGTTGAACGTGACAAAAAAAAGAAAAGAAAAAAATTTCCGTGAAAATAGTCGCACTAGGCGACTGTGATGCGAGAGCACACAAATTAATATATATATATATATATACATATGTTGTTGTTGAGGGAAGAAGGTTAAAGGGGGATGCGATGGTGAATCAGAGTTGTACTACCTCACTGGAGGAGCCGTGACCGTTCATCTTGGCGTCACCTCTGGTGGTACCACATTACCACCGTCTTGGGATGTTCTTCGTTGCTCCGTAGATCGTTCAAGAGATTTCTCCTCGACGGTTTTATTTTTTTTTATTTTTTTTTGCCTCCCTTGCAGCAGCCACGACACAACTATATATATAAGCACACTTGTAAACTACGTAAAAGACGACCTCACGAAAATTTACGAAAGATTTTTTTCACTCGCGATATACGAAATTCTAATATACATATATATATATATATTTAAACCGCGATAGTTCAAGTTTAAAAGCTTAAAGCTCGCCTTGAAGAATGTATCCTGTTTGCTCGCAAAGAGCCCTCTCTCGCTGATATATTTCGTGAAAAAGAGAGAGACGGAGAGGGGGTGGGTAGGAGGGAGAGAGGGAGAGAGAGAGAGAGTGTGAATGGTTTTTTTTTTGACTTCTCTTGGTGAGCTCAGTTTATAACACTGAGATCGCCTCTCGGTTGAGAGATGTTTTTTTATATGCGTGTGTGTGTGTGTATGTGCAAGATGAGAAGGAGGAGGACTCTCTGGTTCAGCCAGAATTATCGGCCTTCTCGGGTCAAGGCCACGACACCTTGCCCATTCATTTTGGCACTTTCTCGTTTGCCCTGCGTTTGCCACACCGAACGATAAAACCGTGCAATATATATTATAATGTAATTTCGCGTATGGATCAAATACTTTGATCGAGTATATTATGCACGAGAGATATGACTCGACTTAAATTTTAATCATTCAAGATTGTTGATTACGATAATACAAAAATTCCAATTAAACGATAAAGATCATATTTATGGGCCTCTTTATATTTCGTTGAAAATAACGCTTTGGAAAATCATGAAAAAAAATACAAAACTTTTATGATAGGAAATTTCTTTTTAAAAACATTCAGCAGAGTTTTGGAGGACACGTGACGATCAATGACCCACACAGACACACGAGTGACACACTGAATTTCTTTTAGAGCGAAATTCACACACACAGAGAGAGAGAGAGAACTTCGTTTTGAGGCTCTTCTATTCAAGAGATTATTGCAAAACAAGCCGAGTTCGAGGTCAAACTGTCGTCTTTGAAGAAACTTTAGCTATTTCTGTCTATTCACTTCGTCACCGACGTTCCTTTATTTTATTTTTCAGGACCAAAGACGTGGCGAATGAAAAAAAAAATCACAATTTACATTTCTCACTGGGTCACGAATTAAGTTTGTGATTTTTTTTTTTTTTTTTTTTTGAAGGGTTGAGTGCGGAGGGTCGACTGGATCGATCGAATATTGATCAAAAAAATTACTTTTTCTGTATGAACGAAGAAAATCGAGCCACGATGAAAGTTTCTGATCTTGCTCGTTGATATTAAGGGATGAAGAGGGGAGAAGGGGGGGGGGGGTGATTATGAGCACTGAATTTTGTTTTTTTAATATAATCTCTCGAAAATTTATTGTGATTGAATTTTTTTGTCGATGAAAAACGCTTCGTTTGAATTTTCGCGCCCTTTTTTTTTTTTTTTTTTTTTTTTTTTTTTTTTCAATTCAGAAGGGAAGCTGATACTTTCTTTGCGACGTCCTCCGCGTTGGAGCGCTCTTCGCGGACTGGATTCGGCGAGAGATGGGTGTACGCGCGAGCGCCAAGACGCGCGGTCCGCGCTCGCGAGCACCGGAGCATTGCCGCTATCTCTCGTCTTGCTACGTTAACGTCATATACATATATATATAGGTATAATACATCAGGTATGTTGGGTGTAAGAGACGAGCTTGTATTATAGACACCCCGCGAATCAGGCTTTCCGGTTGCCCTCCAATATATATCTCTCTCTCTCTCTCTCTCTCTCTCTCTCTCCCTCCCTTCCACACTCTCCTTCATAGTATCCACCATCCTATTTATTAGCTAGTAATTATAATTATGGGGCTGTTATTACATCCTCGATTATCTCACGAAGCCTCTCGAGTACTTCGTATTCGATGTATCTCGATGATAATTGATAATATATATATATATATATATATATATATATATATATGGAAATAATATAATAAAAAAAAATAAAAAAAATTCCAAAATGTTCATTTTTGACAGATTAACAAAAAAAAAAAAATCTCCACGAATTTGTTTAAAAATTGTGAAAATTTTGTCATTTTAATTTCGATTGACAGATAAATATATATTTTATGAAAAATTAAATTTAAAAAAATTGTGTACGAATGGAAAAATTGGTGTCTGCATTTTTTCGTCTTTTTTCGCTTGGAAAAAACAAATAAATTTCCTCTGGAGATATTTGATTTCAAGATACGAGATTATATCGGTCGATCTGTCGATCAGATTACCGTCAGGAGAAGGATATGCGGGGACGATGTGCCACACAGACTCTCTTGGCATTATATATATATATATATATATATATATATATATATATATAT